>MNCI01012653.1:49134-133861 GCA_015680685.1 Gnetum montanum
GAACACATCATACACCTCATCTAGACTAAACCATACGTGACATATGCAAAACTAGTCTAGATGGGAAGACAGCGAACTGCGACCTAAGGCTAACTAATCTAGGTGCCACAACTAGTCCATCTGCGGAGTTCGACTGGATCGCGCGTGCGACGCGCATTTCGTATGGTTGAGTGTAGGGGTACCTCGCCACTCATCAACTATGAAATAAAATTGCAAGAGTTTGGCTACTCTATTGACTAATTTATGCCCAAACTATGTGCCCAAGTGTTATATTTATAGATTGACATACATCCAACAATATAGGATATCCAACATCACATCTTGACCCCTAATATTAGAGCTAATAAAAATTAACTTTTTATTCAAACAAATGCAATAGCATGCATTGAGGCATCTATGTCGACATGGCTACATCAACGTAGCTAACAAATGTGATGGCATGCATCAAGGAAGCTACATTAAGGCATCTGCCTAAACACAGCTACATCAACTCAACCAAATGATGCTTCATTATACCTCTAGGACCAAGTAAAAATATTTCCTTGAGTTAATAGGATAGGATCGAGCTTTCTTTACAAAAAATTAGGAATGATGGGATTATTGACTGATCCTAACTATTGATTGACTTTGAGTGACAAATTACAAAATTTTATTCAAGTGGATGCATACAAAATGACAAAGTGACAAAAATTTTGGACAAACATTGAAGATTACAAAATTTTCATAAGTCTTCAAGAATCCACTAAAGATGATTTTCTTGTTTTCACTGGCGGTCCCAAAGTTTTAACCTTAATTATTATGTTAATGCTTCTCTGGTTATGCAAAACATTTTTTAAGGGTGGATTGAAATTTATTCTCATCATCCCATGAATCTAGCAAACATGCAAAGTTTATGCTACTCTCTTATATTTGCTATGATTTATCCATGGGCATATCCTTTGTTGTCCCTCTCCTAGATTTTTTTTTGTGCCTAGAAAAAGACCCTCGTCATTAGGCATTTCTTTTAGCATCACCTGTAGTCACCAAATTTTCCTTAATAATTAACAAATTTTGGATCCCTTACTTTTCATTTAAGCACAAGCTAATTATAGCATACCATGTCTAATGGGACACGATATCACATGGGCTGCGATATCGTGTACGTGATATCGCAATGCACCGCCAAGTCTATAAATAAGAGGCAGCTCTCCCTTTTTTCCCATTCTAGGCCTAGATCGTAGTGAAACTCTGGCAGTTTTTCCCCTCCAGAGATAGATTAATTTCCATGTGCCTGTAGTAGGAACTCCAAAATGAACGGATCTTTATTCGAGTAGACATTGTACCTAAACACAAGTTTGTGTACAACAATAAAGATGAGGTTCTTGGATAAACCTTACAGTGCATGGAATAGGCTAATTAGGATTTTATTTACTGTCATTTATTATTCATCATTTAAATGCTTTATTAGTCATTAAATCTCTCTCAACCCTTCTCTCCTAGTTAGTCATTCTATGCTAGGTCTTATATTTGGCAAAATTAAAATTGTTTAAATGCTTTATTAGTCATTCTATTTTGGCTTGGTCTTCTGGTGCAATCTGTATTTGGTTGTACCCACTATAACTGCCTCAATACGACCAACTTCTCAATCTTTTCCTAGTTAAGTGTAGGGCATCACTATTACAGTTTTCTGGACAGATATAGTGGGTACAACCAAATATGGATCGCACCATAAGACCAAGCCAAAACAACGTTCACTAGTCCTTGGGGAACGTTTGCATATAAACAAATGCCATTGGGCTTGTGCAATGCCCCTGCCATGTTTCAATGATTAGTTCTAAGAATCTTTCAACAACAAATTGGTAACAGAGTAGAAGTATTTATGGACAACTTCTCCACTTATGGGTCAAGCTTTGATCAATACCTAGATAGGTTAGAGCAAGTTCTAAAACAATGCGTCGAAACAAACCTAAAGCTCAACTGGCAGAAAAGCCATTTGATGGTTCAAGAGGGCATAAGGTTTCACAATCAGGAATAGATGTAGACCCAAAAAATGTTAGGGTCATCCAAAGAATCACTCACCAACCATAAATGATCAAAGACATTTGGTCAATCCTTGGACACACTGGCTACTACAGGAAATTTTATCAAGAACTTTCTCCAAAATTTCCAAATTGTTGGTGGAATTAATGAAAAAATATGCACCATTCGAATGGACCAGGGAATGTGAACGAGCGTTCAAAACTCTCAAATAGAGGCTTGTGGAAACTCCCATTTAACAACCCCTTGATTGGTCCATGCCATTCCATATCATGACCGATGCATCTAATTATGCCTTAGGATCCATACTGATACAATTAGATGAAAAAAATGACCTTATTACATCCACTGTGCCAGTAAGAGTATCACCGGTGCATAACTAAACTACACAACTATGAAAAAGGAATGAATGGCTATAGTTTTTGCACTAGAAAAATTTAGGCATCATGTATTAGACTACAAAGTATACATCCATATAGATCATAGTACAATTAGGTTCCTCATGAACAAGCCAACGGTTAGCCCACGTATCATATGTTGGTTGATCATTCTTCAAGAGTTTGATTTAACAATAGTAGATCGCAAAGGCATCGAGACTATAGTCGCAGATCACTTATCTTGGTTGTGCTGGGATAGCAAAGAGGATAAATATGTCGTATTTGATCATTTTCCTGATAAAACCCTCTTTGCTGATGTAGTGAATAATCAACCCACACAAATAAATTGGTATAGTAGCATTCTTACTTATCTCATTTCCCAAAAAACACCACAAGGGTTGGACTTTAGGAAGAAACAATAGTTTCTTCACAAAACCAAGTACTTCATGTAAATCAAGTGACAACTCTATAAATTCTATCCTGATGGCTTGGTTCGATGATGTGTGCCTGATAAGGATCAATTAAAAGTTCTCTAGGATGCTCATGAGGGCCCCTGCGGGGGTCACTATGCTAGGAGATGAACGACTACCAAGGTCCTGCTTGCAGGATATTATTGACCAATACTATGTCAGGATGTCCATCATTTTGCCCAATCCTGTGAGCACTACTAACGTGATGGTGGAATGACTGCTAGAATGGAGGATCCGCAACAATGGATTCAACCTTTGGAAGCCTTCGATATTTGGGGAATAGATTTTATGGGGCCCATTACACCAATGTCCAATGGAAAAGCATATATCATTATTGCTATTGATTATTTAACCAAATGGGCTGAAGCAGCCGTTGTAATAGACTACACACTGTCTACGGCTGCACGATTTTTACAACAAAAAATTGTAAACAAGTTTGGTGTGCCATGTGCACTCATCTCTGATAATGGAACACATTTTATGGGTGCAACCTTTCACAAATTGATGCAACGCTTATGATTTGAGCATAAATTGACCACACCTTACCATCCCCAAGCTAATGGCCAAGCCAAGGTTACTAATCGGGAGATTACATGAATATTAACAAGAACAATTAGCAAATTTAGAAGAGACTAGAGCACGAAACTAAACGATGCTCTCTGGGTGTACCGCTCCACTTGGAAACTCCCTACAAGCTACTCTCCCTATGAGTTAGTGTATGAAAAACTACCAAAGCTCCCTATACAGAATGAGCTCTGTACACTATCCATGGCCTGTGACCTTCATCTTAACCTTGACCTAGCACAAAAACAACAATTGGCAACTCTAAACATGATAGAAGAGAATATATTGGTTGCACTATCATTAAATGAGTTGCACAAGGCACACAGTAAACAGTGTCATGACTTAAGAATTTGAAGGTTTAGGTATCAACCAAGAGACAAGGTCCTTTATTAGAATCCCATGCATGTACCATAGCATATGAAATTTCAAACATTGTGGGAAGGATCCTATATTATTCATACGACCTTCCCCTCTGGATCTATGATGATATACAAGCCTGAAAGCTTGAATAAGAGGTTATTGGTTAATGTACAACAAACAAAACCCCTCCGTGAACCAAAAATAGCTAGTACAAATTACACCTCTGCCATCAAGCAACCTCACTCTTTATTTTGGATCTCTCCCTTTCCATTCAATTATGGGGGAGATGGACACCTATGTTGATTGATGAGTGGTGAGATACCCCTACACTCAACCATACGAATACAAGCATTTTCACGCATGATCCGGTCGAGCTACGTAGACGGACTAGTTGTGGCACCTAGATTGTTAACCTTAGGTTGCAGTTCGTTGTCTTCCCACCTAGACTAGTATTATCTTTGTCACATATGGTTTAGTCCAGAGTGAGTTGTATGATGTGTTTCTAATTCTAACGCTACTCTTGAAGGTAGTGAAAAATAATATTAACTACGCTAAGCTAGGAGGAAAGTTTAAGAGAGTCTAATCTAGCCTAAGTGTGATGAGCATCCGTTCCTTGATTATCCGTACACATCTTGGACTTCGTGCATGACTACCACTGGGATTACCAAGTGCAGATCCTAGGTATGCCACTGGGATACTAAGTAGTCACACTTAAATGCTCGTAATCAAGTCATACTCATTCTACGTTACTAGGAGATAAGGATGAGAGAGAAAATAGTAAATAATAATTAAATAAACAAATAAATAACAAAGTGAATGCTGCAATGATGAAGTAATCTTGATCTTTATTTCCAGTCATGTGCACGTCCAAGTACTTCAAACTTGAATAAATAATGTCGTACAATTACATTCACACACTGTGGGAAGACACGGGAAAATATTCTATCTTTAGAGGGATCAAACTGCCATAGCTTCACTACAATCTAAACTATGATGATAAACAAGCGAGAGCCGCTTCTTATTTATAGACATTGTGGAAGACTGCGATATTGCATACATGATATCACGAGGGATGCGATATTGCATCCCATCACTGATCATTGGAGGCCCTCAGTTCTTTTTTGTTTTTGTTTTACACATTTTTGTTTTACAAATTTCTTTAACTTTTCTTATTTTCATTTTACAACATCGTTATACTTTTTCATTTCTTTGTGTATGTGTGTGTGTGTGTGTGTTACCCATCCTGGAAGTTTACTACCTAATAAGTCTTCTTCATGATGGTATGAACTGTTTTTCTACTTGATTGCTAATGTTTTCTTTTTACCTTTAAGTTATGATGTTGATACTATGGTATGTTTCTTTTGATATGACAAGCAATGATTCCACTTCATCCATTCATCCAAAAAAGTCTATGGTCTCTCTTTGCTTGGAAATATATAGTCCCTTTCCAATAAGAACATTAACGAATCGGTGACTAGGTATTTCTCAAACTAAGAAAGGACTCAAGGCTTGAAAAGGGTGTGACTTCAAGGTAACTTGATGCATTTGTGCTATCCATTATCTTGGGTTCTTGGATGTTTTCTTCTTAAGTTTTCCTGCCTTTCCAATGTTATCCAATTATCGGAAGCTAAGTCAATAAAAATAAGAAGTCTTTGCATGGTGTGGTTCTCACGCATAAAAATACAAAACATAAAAAAAAAAAGAAAAAAAAGTGAGAATTCAAAGCACATCCCTTAGACAAAATAATCCCTTGGGCTACAAGCACTAGTTATGGAACTCAAAATAAAAATAAAAATACTCCCTCTAACTAAGGCCCTTCTCACTTCCCATTCTCTCCTCCTTCGTTTCATCGGAATGGTGGTGCCTCTTGGAGAAGGCATTCTTGTAATTCAAGTGGATAAATAGACTGAATGCATTAATGCAAAGTCACTGGATGTGGTTTTTTTGAGGCCAAACTTGGAATGAGATTTACCAAGTCACATTAATCATGAAATACACAAGGGGCTTTATACCACCTTGTTCTTGGCATTCCATTCCATTCTCCTCTCTCCATCCTTCACTCCATTGTTCACTTCATTGCCAGTTGTATCATTAGTGTATATTTTGGTGGGTGCATTGTTTTCTTTTTGGTAAACTCTTGTGGTTAAGACTTTACCTCTTGTTCCAAAGGACATTCCCAAAGCCTACGAACTCCTCGAATGTGGGTTTGTCAGGGCATTAAAGGCTGGAGCCTACTTTGGGAAGGACCCACTGGCATTCCTATTTGGTGCATCAGTTAACTTCTTTCCCTTAACATTTTTGTAATCCATTTTATTTTATTCATTTCCATCTTGACATCCATTTCATCGATGTCCTACTTGTCTCTTTTTATCCATCTTTCTTATTCCTTTTCTTTTTCCATTCTCTTGCTACCGGGGGTTCACAATTAGTCATGGGGGTACAGGGCCCAATTTTTTTGATTTTCTCCTAACCCCTACACCTTCGGTAGTCATCCTTAATATATCTCTAGATCCATAATCAGCCATACCACAACCCAGCCAATGGACCTTTTACCAAAGAAAGGTATCAATTACATGATGATCCAATTACCATTGCTAATATAGGAACTATGTTGTATGTGCAAATGGCAATCATGCAACAATGGATTGGATCTGGAGGGAACACTTGGAATGGAGCAGTGCTGAAAGTAGCTATGCAAGGAACGAGATCGATGATGTGCTTACGGATGGACAATGAAAGGCGCAGTCTTGGCGTTGGCAATAGCAAGACTTCTTCTCTCTTCTCTCTTCTCTCTCAGCTACCAAATGAGACCTAATGTCAAATGTAATAAGGTGTTCACCCTTGTTTTCATGAACACTAGTTTTGTTGTGTCTTGTAATGATGATCCATTTACATGTCATCCCATTAGTTCCATTTGAGTTAATAATCCCATACCTTTCCGATATTATTGTAAGGAACTCGAGAACGATTTTTCATTTAGTTATGGGGGTATGATGGGATGCGATATCGCATGGGCTACGATATCGCATACGCGATATCACATCCGCCACTATATCGCATCCCACATGATATCGCGTATGCGATATCGCAGTGCACCGCCAAGTCTATAAATAACAGGCATCTCCCCCTTGTTTCCCATTCTAGGCCTAGACCGTAGTGAAAATCTGGCAATTTTTCCCCTCCAAAGATAGATTAATTTTCATGTTCCCATAGTAGGAACTCCAGAGTGAACAAATCTTTATTCGAGCAGACATTGTATCTGAACACAAGTTTGTGTACGATAATAAAGACGAGCTTCTTGGATAAACCTTGTAGTGCATGGAATAGGCTAATTAGGATTTTATTTACTATCATTTATTATTCGTCATTTAAATGATTTATTATTCATTAAATCTCTCTCAATAGTTCTCGCCTATTTAAGTGCCTCAATACGACCACTTTGAGCATGTGCGTTATGCTTGGTGATTCCAGCAACGATTAGCATTTGGTAGCCAAGGTTGCATCGGTTCAGGGTGTGAACAGTAAGTGGGAATGGATGCTGACGCTAGGTTAATTTAGACTTAGTCAGTTAGTTAAAGTTAGTGAATTAGTCACTTCACCCTTCAACTCATTAGCATACGAGATAAAAACATAAAAAGATATAAAAATCATATACCTCAAACTTTCTTAACCATACAGCATGACAACTACAAGTAAGTTTGGGAAGACAACGAATGATTAACCTTATGTGTTCCATAAGGCATGTAGGCACTTAGTCTATGGATTTCGACTGGATTATGTGTGCTACGCTCGTATTCGTATGGTTGAGTGTAGGGGTATCTTGCCACTCATCAATGTCCAAGGTGATCAATTACTATTAGTTACAATGATGTTTGAAAATAGGATGTTAGAAAAATTTCAAAGTAGACATTCCTAGCCCCCATGACTAATAAGCGTAACTCTAAAAGCACATAAGTTTTCAAACATTTGAAATCTAAGGTTAAATTAATAATATGGCCAAGAAATATTAATGGATATGGAAATAGAAAGTAGGAAAAATTAATGAAATAGATGAGAAGTAGGCCCAAATCATGCATAAATTTAGAGGAACTGTTACCAATGTTTTGAAAGATGTGAAGGTTAGTTTAAAGTCATGATCAACAAAAGTTATGTAAGTGGGTCCTTCCCAAAGTAGGCTTTTTATATAATACCCTTGCATAACCACTTCTGTAGATGTTCGTGTGCACCCTAGAAGTTAAATGTAGATCATGCCTTTATTTCAAACAACACACAACTACCATGGCTAGGATGTTGCACTATACTATACAAAACCAAAAAGCTCATAATCACATGTAGAAATGAGGTAAATAATGGGATGAGAAGGGATTGTAGAGATTGGGATGTAAGGCACTTGACCATGTTCATAATAGGTTCTTGTGAAAAATGTGATTAAAATGATCAGCATACCTATTCGTCCAAGTTCAAACCAAGTCCATACCATGAACAGTGAGCTCGCATTGATGTGTTCCTTCTTGCCAACCACCATGAGTCCATAACTACCACAAAGAACAATCATCACTCTAAAAAGAGAAGAAAAGAGAAGAATGAAGGAAGGGCCTTAGTTAGAGGGGCATCTTCAAGCATGGGTAACATGTCTTTCCAACCCCATAACTAGTGCTTGTAATCCATTATTGTGTCTAAGGGGTGTGCTTTGAATTCTCATTATTTTTCTTCTTTTTCTTCTCTGTTTTTTTGTTTTTGAATTTTTGGATGGGAACCACACCATGCAAATACTTTTAGCTTCCTATTATTAGTTGATGAAGTAGTGATGATACATTCTAAAAGGAGTCATAAAACACATGAAGGAAGTCAAAAAGGAAATCCAACAAGTCTCCTTAAGTTCACACCCTTTGCCATCCCCACTTGGTCATTCCATCTTTCTTCAAGGAACAATGACCATTGATTAATTTTAGTTTCATGAAAGAAGAACCAAATTTTCTCCATGATAAACACTTTTTATTCAGAGAATTGGAGGGATGGATGAGATGGTTTCACTATTTTACACAATTACTTACCTAATCTTCTTGATAGCATAAAATAGAAACCCAACACATAGTGTTAACTTCTGCATCATGACTTAGCAATATTATTAACAAAAACATAAAATACATTCATAAAAAAAAAAGAGAATGACTCAAGAAAAGAGAAAAATATAAAGAAAAAAATATTAAGACATGGAAAACACATGAAGAATTAGAAAATTTTGGAAGAAATAGGAAACTGATAAAACATTGTAAAATAAAAAAAATGAAAAATACTTATTAGTTCCTAAACTAATATGGAGCATCTCCTCCATGACTAATCTTATGGCTGCACATTCGGGAGATGGACCACACAATCTGCTAGTTATACAGCACTGATTTCTCATCTATCATTGTTATTGATTTAATTAATTATGTGGCAGCACATCCAACATTGGTGATACTCTCGTTTGAATCATTTGGAGATGTATCTTGATCTAGACTTGAAGGTATTTCCATTTTGGGGGGTCTAGATGTATTTGCTTCTTCTTCTTTATTTTCTATTTTAATTCCCAAGTCTCTGTGTTTAATATCCTTTTCTGGTGTACAATGAGAGTCTAAAATATCTATGTCTAAGTCTTCTATTTGGTCCGTTTTCTTAAGTCTATAAGTAATAAGTGAATCAATTGCATCCATGCATCTTTGAAACAATTTTATATTCTCATTTTCAAGCTAGTGGGGATCTTCTGGTTTAGTGACTACTATGTAGACTAGTTTTTGTTCATACACTTGTTCCTTAGCTTTATTGTGGGTTGTGTTAATATTTTGAATTTTTGGCCCACAACTACACCCTTTACTATTAGTGATGCATGGATTTTTTTGTCTCTTCACAATGATAGGTTTATTATTTATGTCTTGTGTTAGAGTGTTAATGGGTGTTGGCTTTTGCATATGATTAGGAGACATTATTTCGAAAAGTGATGAGTGGCGAGATACCCCTACACTCAACCATACGAATATGAGCGTAGCATGCGCGATCTGGTTGAACTCCACAGACTAAGTGCCTACACGCCCCATGGAACACTTAGGGTTAATCATTCATTGTCTTCCCAGACTTACTTGTAGTTTTCATGGTGTATGGTTAAGTAAGTCCGAGGTATATGATTTTTATAGTTTTTATGTTTTATGTCTCCTATGCTAACAAGGTGAAGGGTTGAGAAACTAATTACTAACTCTAACTAATGAACTAAGTCTAAATTACCTAGCATCAGCATCTGTTCCCACTTACCGTACACACCCTGAACCGATGCAATCGTGGTTACCAAACGCTAATATTTGCTGGGATCACCACGCATAACACACGTGCTCGAAATGGTCATATTGAGGAACTTAACTAGGAGAGAAGGGTGGAGAGAGAAAGAAGTAAATAACAAGTAATAAATAAAAGTAAAGAAAATCCTAATTAGTCTATTCCATGTACTACAAGGTTTATCTGGAAAGCTCGTCTTTATTGTCGTACACAAACTTGTGTCTAGGTATAATGTCTACTCGAATAAAGATCCATTCACTTTGGAACTCCTACTACGGGCACATGGATAATATTCTATCTCTAGAGTGATCAATCTGCTAGAGTTTCCTTACTGTCTAGCCTAGGATGAGGAAACAAGGAAGAGATGCCTCTTATTTATAGATATGACGGCACACCGTGATATCACGTACATGATATCGTAGGGGGAGATGCGATATTGTATATGCGATATCGCGAGGAATGCGATATCGTGGCCCATGCGATATCGCATCCCATCACACCTCCATGACTAAATGAAAATTTGTCCTTGAGTTCATTACAATAATATCATGTAGGTATGGGATTATTAACTCAAATGGATCTAATGGGATGACATGTGAACGGATCATCATTACAAGACTCAAAAAACTAGTGTTCATGAAAACAAAGGTGAACACCTTATTACATTAACATTAGGCCTCATTTGGAAGCTAAGAAAGAGAGAGAGAGAAAGAAGTGTTGTTGCTTCCAACACCAAAATTGCGTCTTTCGTTGTGCATCCGTAAGTGCATCATCAATCTCATTCCTTACATAGTTGCTTCAGCACTGCTCCATTCCAAGTGCTCCCTCAAGATTCAGTTTGTTGTTGCATCATCGTCATCTACACATACAACACAGTCTTATATTAGCAAGGGTAAATGAATTTCAATGTAGTTAATACCTTATAGTAGTGAAAGTCCATTGGTTGAGTTGTGGTATGGCTGATACGGATCTGGAGATAGATTAATGATTACTACCGAAGGCGTAGGGGTTAGGAGAAAATCAAAAAAATTGGGCCCCATACCACGATGACTAATTGCAAACATCCAATAGCGATAGAATGGAGAAATAATAAGAACAAGAAAGAGGAAGAAAAAAAGACAACTAAGACATCGATGAAATGGATGTCAAGATGGAAATGAACAAAATAAAATTAATTGAAAAATGTTAAGGGAAAGAATTTAACTAGTGCACCAAACAGGAATGTTAGTGGGTCCTCCCCAAAGCAGGCTCATGCCCTTAATGCCCTGACAAACCCACATTCAAAGAGTCCGTAGGCTCTGGAAATGTCCTTTGGAACAAGAGTTAAATTCTTAACCATAAGAATTTACCAAAAAGAAAATGAGGTATCTACTAAAATATACACTAATGATACAGCTAACAATGAGGTGAATAATGGAGAGAAGGGTGGAGAGAAGAGATTGGAATGAAATCCCAAGAACAAGGTGGTGTACAACCCTTTGTGGATTTCAATGTAACTTGGTAAATCTCATTCCAACTCCAGCCTCAAACCAACCACATCAAGTGACTTCACATCAATGCATTCGGCCAAACCACCCTCTTGAAGTAATAAGAATGCACCTCTAAAGAGTCACCACCATTCCAACGAAACAACTGAGGAGAGAATGGAAAGCGAGAAGGGTCTTAGTTAGAGGGAACACTTTTGGTTCCATAACCAGTTCTTGTAGCCCAAGAGATTATCTTTTCTAAGGGGTGTGCTTTGAATTATCACTTTCTTTCTTTTTTTCTTTTTCTCCTTCTTTTTCTTTTTTTGTTTTGTTTTTTTTTATGTTTTTATGCATGAGAACCACACCATGGAAAGACTTCTTATTTTTATTGACTCAACTTTCGATAATTGGGTAACATCGGAACGGTAAGAAAACTCAAGAAGAAAACATCCAAGCACCCAAGAGAATGGCCAACACAAATGCATTAAGTTCCCTTGAAGTCACACCCTTTTCAAACCTTAAGTCCTTCCTTAGTTTGAGAAGTACCCAGTCACTGATTCGTTAAAGTTCTTATTAGAAAGGGACTGTACAATCAAAGCCAAGAGAGACCATAGACTTTGGTGGATGAATGGATGAAGTGAACTCATTGCCTGCCATATCAAAAGAAACATACCTTAGTATCAACATCGTAACTTTAAGGTAAAATCCAAATATTAGCAATCAATGAAAAATAGTTCATACCATCGTGAAGAACACTTATTGGATGACAAACTTACAGGATGGGTAACACAGACATAAAAAATTGAAAAATATAACAATGTTGTAAAACAAAAACAAGAAAAGTTAAAGAAATTTGTAAAACAAAAACATGTAAAACAAAAACTATAAAACAAAAACTTGTAAAACAAAAATGTGTAAGACAAAAATGTCTAAAACAAAAACTTGTAAAACAAAAACATGTAAAACAAATATATGTAAAAAAAAATGTGTGAAACAAAAACATGTAAAACAAAAATGTGTAAAAGAAAAATGTGTGAAACAAAAACATGTAAAACAAAAACTAAAAAGAACTGAGGGTCTCCAATGATTAGCATAGGTGGCCATCTCCCCCATGATTGAATGGAAAGGAAGAGATTCAAAATAATGAGCGCCTATTTGAATTTTGTAAAAGTACCCAGCTTCTCCCCATTGATGTTCATAGATTAAGGGGTGGAAGTTGGTGACACTCATATTCCAATGTGTCTATGCCTTTGTTGTTAGCATGATTTTCCTCAGTTCATTCCGTACATATTAGTTTTCCCTTTCTAGTAGCTATCAACCACAGGGTGTCTACTACTGGTATGGTTGCTACATACAGGCACCTTTGGATTTGTATTTTCTAAGCACACCGATTACATAGAAGAGATGCTAAACATTTTTCCATGTCATCACCCTTTGAGTCACTATATGTGATGCACAGAACTTTCTTCTTCTCGATCTTTCCATATATGTTTATCTTAGATATCTGCAAGGAAAGATTGCAGATCCCTAGGTACGCATCTACTATACTTGGCCATGGCCTTCCCATTATGATTGGGAAGCCCCCTTCATTGTTGTTGATTTCAATCACTAGGAAATCGGCTAGGTATGACCACCCACACATAGTGGTAATGATATCTTCCACCAATCCTAAGGGAATGGTGATGGACTGGTCAGCCAACTCCAATTGAATGTTTCTCTTCTTAAGTTGGGGAAGGTTCCAGGCTTGATACATTTCTCATAAAATTAAATTGACTCTAGAACTTGAGTCAAGAAGAGCCTTATGTAGTTTTTTTCAGAGATTTTTAAATAGATTAAGGGGCTCCCAGGCTTAGATAGCTTCCTGGAAAGGTGTCCTACCTTGATCGAGTTGATTATAGTATGCATTAACATAACCGTATGCGTGCAGCTCTGTTGGACTAAAGGGTGCTCCGAAGTGTTAGATGGTGGAGGAGTGTATATGTGCTCAATCGCTTGTTGTTGTGAGAGTTTGTCTAGGCTTCTGGTTCTAAAGAAAGGTCTTCTCTTTTTACAGTTGTCAGAACCAACAGCAAATTAAATATTTGTAGCTCTCGTAGCATTACATTGCTACGGTTGAGTAGGAAGTTCTCCTTGCATTGTTGGAGCAGGTTGTATTGGAACTATAGGTGGAAGAGATGCAGATGGAGTTGGAGGATGTGATAAATTTGGGATGTCTCCCAAAGGAGGAGTCCTCCTGAAGTACTCCCAAACTTGGTAGTGACATTGGGAATTTGTGTAACCCATAGAGTCACTTGGAGAAACCGAATACTACACATAATATCCATATGGGTTTGGCTGCCAATAAGGGTACTGTTGTGTTGGTGGTGGTAGCCCCCATGACTGTGGGTATTTCCACTACTAATGTTGTTTGATGGGTTGTGGTGGAGTTCCACTTGGATAGTACGTTAGTGGTTGGTGGAATTTCCTTAGGTTACCTTGAGGATAAGGTAACCTTCAGGGTGTCTGTTGTTGGTTAAGTCTTGGATTAAGTGCATACACCCTAGACTCCTATAGATGTGAGATAATTGGACAACATCCCTTAGGATAGTCATATTGGTAGATCTCACATCCACCGTCATCATCTATGTCTGAATCCACAACTTCATCAGAGATAGTAATTTTCCCCTTACCCTTGTTATGTGTAGGGCTTGCATTTATCCGCTTTGTCTTACCTTTGTCACTACTTTGTTCCTCCTTAGACTCTTCTACGATTTTCAAGACACTTTTAAGTCTAGAGTCTAAGAAATCCCACAATTGGTCTACCTTAGCCGATACTTCTATTGTTAGTTTTTGAATCGACAAGATTTTTCTGTTCACCAACTCTTCGAGTGGTGACTCATCTTCCGAAGGGAGGGATCACGGTTGTATTCTTCCACACTCTTTTTTTCTGTAGCTCACCTTCTTCTTTTGCTAATTGTTCGAACAAGCGATGTACTTCATGGGCTCTAAGTTCTGATAGTCTCCCTTGGGAACAAGTCCCAAGGGTTCTTCTAGTTTCATACCTTAGCCGATCCACGATGTAGCTAAGTTGATACCGTTGAGTGTAGCCATGGCCTAGGCAACGATGTAACAATGTGTAGTAGTGGGCAATGGCAGCATCCAAGGGTTCATAAGTACCTTGTTTCTAGCCTTGGATCTACTTATGTAGATTAGACACTTTGGAGTACGTTTGATACTTATCTTTGAAGAGTTATAGCATCGTACTCCACCTCCTGATGGTTTCTGGCTCTAAAGACCGGTATCAACTCTTTGCTTCTTTGGTGAGTGTCCTGGGAAATAACTTAAGTTTTTTTCACTTGTTTTCTATATTCTGCATGGCATAGGCATCATGGAATTCCTGTAAATGATGTTGCGGATCTGAGTTGTATTCTCCTTCAAATCAAGGGATATTGTTCATGTCTAAGTGTTTGATCCAACTATCCTATTGATGCCTTGTTGGAATCCTAACAGCCTCCTTTATGTCAAGCATACTTTGGGTGGCAAGTAGGGGCTCTTCATGATCATCTCTTTCATGAAGCCTATGATGTCTATGTTGTTCCCTACTTTCCCTTCGTTCATGCCCTTGTCCTCTCCCTCGAATTTCTCGTCGAGGTCTCTCATTTTGTCTACCCCTATCCTCACCATTATGTTCATGGTGGCTGCACCCAGATGTGGAAGGAGAGGATGAGTGATGAGATGAAGGGGAAGAAGAAGGGGAACCATTACCATGGTGATGTTTCTTACCTTCTCTTCAGCTGCTATGACCCTGATCGTGGTGACGATCTAAGTGCCTATCCTTAGCATGAGTTGTTGTTCTCTCTGTGAATAGTTGGCATTCACGAGGATCAGAACCAGTGTTATGTATCGTTGATTGTAGGTTCTGATACCCAACCTCCTCACCATCGTTAGGAGGAGGAACATAATTTGATAGAGAAATCATTATAATGGGTTCCTCATCTCCTATTTTGCTAAGGACGTGTACACCTTTGCCCTTCAACAATGTATGTTGGCTCTCCTGCCTTGATTTCCTGATACGTTGTGCTTCTGTGGGATGATAATCCTTGATGTTAAAGTCTTCTGCAATGTATTCAACATATAATTCTATCATGCCTATCTATGCCAAAGCATGGAAGAGCATGTTAGGGACTCATCGATCTAGGTGTAACACGATGTTACCTTGCAAATCTCTCCATCGTAGTTGTTCATCTTGATGGAGGATAAAGGTAAAGTTTGGAATATACTCATTGGGATGAGTATAGACTATCTAGTATTGTTTAGGACTTGGCTGATTTCAGTTGTGTTTTTGATTGCCGACTATTTCATGTATTATCCCTAAGTGGTGAGTTGCTTTTGTTAGAAGAAGACATTCTTATCAGTGTGCTAATTTCACCATTATATAAATTTTTCTTTTAATTAACCCGAAGGTTCGTTTAGGCTCCCAATGATGTGAGTCATATCCTTATGTTCTATTTAGCGCACAAACACTTAGTCCCCAGCAACGGCACCAATGATGAGTGGCGAGATATCCCTACACTCAACCATACGAATATGAGCGTAGCACATGCTATCTAGTTGAACTCTGCAAACTAAGTGCCTACACACCCCATGGAACACTTAGGGTTAATCATTCGTTGTCTTCCTAGACTTACTTGTAGTTGTCATAGTGTATGGTTAAGTAAGTCTGAGGTATATGATTTTTATAGTTTTTGTGTTTTATGCCTCTTATGATAACAAGGTGAAGGGTTGAAAAACTAATTACTAACTCTAACTAATGAACTAAGTCTAAATTACCTAGTGTCAGCATTCGTTCCCACTTACCATAGACACCCTGAACCGATGCAACCGTGGTTGACAAAAGCTAATTGTTGTTGGGATCACCATGCGTAACACACATGCTCGAAGTGGTCATACTAAGGCACTTAACTAGGAGATAAGGGTTGAGAGAGAAAGCAGTAAATAACAAGTAATAACTAACAGTAAAGAAAATCCTAATTATCCTATTCCATGTACTACAAGGCTTATTCAAAAAGCTTGTCTTTATTGCCATACACAAACTTGTGTTTAGGTACAATGTCTGCTTGAATAAAGATCCGTTCACTTTGGGACTCCTACTACGGCCACATGGAAAACATTCTATCTCTGGAGTGATCAATTTGCCAGAGTTTCCCTACTGTCTAGACTAGGATGAGGAAACAAGGAAGAGCTACATCTTATTTATAGATATGACGGTGCACCGCGATATCGCATACACGATATCGCAAGGGGAGACGTGATATCACGGTCACAATATCGGCCCATGTGATATCACGTCCCATCAACAAGGAAGAGTGTTACACCAAATTGGCCTTATGCTAGTTTTGATGTGCTAGTAGGTTTACATGTTTTGTGCTTACACATGGGAACCATCCTAAAGAAAGGATGCTTCCAAGATTGTGGTGGAGATCTACTAGCATTATCATTTTCCTATGTGTTCGCAACACAAGTGGCATTCTCTAATTGATGTTGTGGTGTTGAACCTTCTTGTGTTGTTGGCAGTGACACATGATGTAGGTGAGTATGAGGATATTGAGGATATGATGGAGGGTGAGACATGTGAGGTGGTGATCTCATATAAGATGTTGTGGTTTGATGATATTTAGGATAGTATTAGTAGTAGTTTTAGGTAGTGGAACTAGTTAGGGAAATAGGTTGTTGAACATAATATCCATATGGGTTTGGTTGGCAATAAGGGTAGTGCTAGTTTGATGATGGTCTTCCCCATGACTATGGATTTTCCCATTGCAGTTGATAATAGTTTTGAGGCTGATAAGAAGTCCCCCTAGGGTAGTATGGTTGGTTGTAGAACTATCTATAATTACCTTGTGATTAAGGTAATTTCCTAGGCATTTTTTTTGTATGAACTTTGGATTCAATGCAAAAGCCCAATACTCATGTCGATGTAACATGACTAGGAAATAATCCTTTGGATGGTCATATAGGCAAATGTCACATCTATCATCCTCTTTAGTGGTCAAGTCTATAACCTCTTCTTCTACAGTCATTTTCCCTTTTTGCCGATAGGTGTTCCTAGCGATTTCTTCATTCTTTTTCCTCCTTTTGTTGTGATCACTTGATTTGTTTTACGTTACTCTCTCCTCTATGCTTTCTATGCAAGTTATAACTTTCTCATTTATCCATTCCAACATTTTATCCAATTTTGCTTCAAGATCATTGTGAGCTACCTTTTTTCCTCATCATAGATATGGATCCTCTTCTTTTGGAGAGTTGTGTCCTAGTTATTTTCCTCTACATTCTCTTGTTTACATAGCTCTCCTTCTTGTTTTTCCACCTGCCTAATTAGCCTTTGTATCTGATGGGTTTCTAGTTCATATAATTGACCTTGAGCATACATCCTAAGGGTCTCTCTTGTTTCATTATGAAGCCCATCTATGATGTGAAAAAGTTACTCTTTTTGAGAGAAATCATGGCTAGCACATCTATGTAGTAGCTAATAGTATTTATCCAAGGCCACATCCAAGAGTTCATAATTTTCTTGCTTCCACTCTTCAATTTTTTTTCTTAGGTTGAACAATCTCGCATAGGTTTGGTATTTTTCGTTGAAAATTTTTAGCATTGTGAACCACTAATGGATGGAACTTGTTCCCAATGATCTATACCAACTTTTATCTTTGTCAATTAGTGTCCTAGGAAAGAGCTTAAGCTTTTGCCACTTATTTTTGATATTTCTCAAGGCACAGGCATCATGGAAGACTTCTAATTAATGTTGTGGATTAGAATTATATCCTCCCCTAAATTTAGGAATGTCATTTATGTCAAGCCTAGGTAAGAAACTTTCCTTGTGATGCCTATGAGGTATCTTAACTACCTCATTGATTTGCATCAAGCTCTTAGTGGCCAAAAAGGGTTCATCATCATCAGACTTATTTTAATGAAAATTTCTATTTTTATTCATTTGATTATAATTATCTTGTCTATGCTCATTTTGATGTCTTTGATTTTTTCCTTGGGTTTGATTTCTATCTTTATCCTGACCCCCTAGTGGAGCTTTATCTTTATACCTACATACATCATCATTAGAACTAACTGTTGAGGAGGAAGAGGAAGATGAGGAACTAGGAGAATTGCCATGGCTTCTATAATTCTCCTGATGGTCCCTTGATTTATCTTGTCTAGGTTTAGAGGACATCTTAGGCCTTCTTGATCTAGGACTTACTCCATCTCCTCTATGATTTTATGCATTAGTTGAATAGAGTCTTTGAGTGTAGTAAAAGTCTAAATGACTATAGGAAACACTTGCTTGAGGTTGTTCACTCCAATCTTCTTTAGCATAGATCCTATCATTTTTTTTATTAGATCTTTCATCGTGTGATGCAGTATTATTCCTGTGTGAAAAAGAAATGATTTTATGTGTGTGACTTAAAATATTAATATTTTCTGAAAGATATATCATTAATACCTTTATAGCAAATTGTGTATAATATAGCTAATATAGATAACTAGCATCATCCTTGGCAACTGTGCCAATGATAAGAAGTGAGGTACCCCAACATCCAACCATACAAATCACAAGTGTTCACGCATGATCCGATCAAATTTTATGGATGGGACTAGTGGTGCATCTAAATCATTATGTCTTGATCATAGTTGCTATCTTCCCACTTGAACTAGTGGTAGCTTTGTCATGTATGATTTAGTCCAAAGTGAAGCATATGATGATTGATGCTATTGTGGCCTTATGCTATTCCTAATGATAATAGAGAAATTAATTATTTAATCTAATTAACAATGGAAAGTAAAGTCTAAACTAGCCTATGGGTGATGAGTGCTTGTTCCTAGCTTACCGTACACGTCCTGAACCCACGTATCCACTACTGGGATTACCAAGTGCTATACTACTAGGTGAACCAAATAATAACATTGTTGGGGTGACCAAGCAAATATATGTTTATGCTTGAAATTGGTCATGCTCATTTTGCCAATTCATTAATATACATGAAAATGTAAATATTAACTAAGTACATAAAAAGTAAATTGCATGGAGAGTAAATTTAATCTAAGTCAAAGTGCTGCAATGAATAAGAATCAATCTCAATCTTATTGTCATTCATGAAATGTATCCAAGTACATTGCCACTCAAATAAGACACTGTACAACTAACTTAGATCCACACTGTAGATGCTCACTGACTGTTCTCTAAGACTACAAAATAAAATTGCAAGAGGTTGACTACTCTATTGACTAATTTATGCCCAAACTGCTTGCCCAAGTGCTATATTTATAGGCTAGCACACATCCCTCGATATTGGATATTCGACATCGCATCTTGGCCCTCAATATCAATTATATGATATCGGGGCTTCGATATCAGACATCCGATATTAGAGCTAACAAAAATTAACTTTTTATTCAAACAGATGTAATGGCATGGGTGGAGGCATCTACATCAACCTAGTTATGTCAACATAGCCAACAGATGTGATAGCACACGTCGAAGCATCTGCCTCAACACAACTATGTTAACATAGCCAATCGATGCTTCATTAATTATGAAGTGGATAACCCAGAATTTAAATGACCAAATGTCATGTTATAAGATTAGTAAGGAATGACCCATATACATCATTAAAAAGAACAAAATTTGGTGTTGTATTTACATCAACATTAATAAAAGAAGACATTACAAATTTATGATCTTTCACTAGTAAATGTACATTATGAGAATCAATAAAAGGTTCTACATTAGTAAAAAAAGAAAAATTTGATCATCAATAATAGAAGTTAGGGTGAATTTAGAATCCCCTATAGAGGAATGAGAATTCTGGAGAAATTAGACTCACTTGTCCAACTCTCTAGATTCATAAAATTTCAAACACTTGACTACAAAAGGAAACACTCTATATATTTACAAACTTTAAACTCTTGGCTTGTACAAAGAAACCCTTGAAAATTTCAAACACTCGGCATTCGTAATATAACTTCAACCCATTGTATACCTTCAAACATGATGTATTGTATTATATTCAAAAAATAAGTATCATGAATAAGCTATATTCTATTGATACTTTCTATCATTTAATACATATCTTGGAGAATTAGAAGAAGCATTTTACCTTGTTGTCTATGATTTAAATATTCATCATCATCATAACCTTGCTCGAACAAAATGGGGTTGGCTACATGAGTTTTGTTGGGCCATTCACTTCTATGACGATCTATATGTTTGTTTATTTATAATTTCTTGATATCCTCTTTAGTCTTTTTTTATTATGTCTTTTTTTGGTTTTCCTTTTAGTGGCTTTTGGGAATAGTGATTTAGCAACCTTTTTCTATAAGCTCATTGCCTAATATTCCTTGCACATGACTAAACCATGATTTAGATATTATTTTTCTAATTNTAATCACAAGCAATAACTTTTCCTATACGTTGACTTAGAAATTGAAATTTCGTTTTCATCGTTATCCCCTGTTTTCTTTCCTTATGCCCAGAAATGAGTCCAACATCAAGTTTGATCTAGCTTCTCAGTAATATCTACAAAAGCTGAAAGTATGCAAGACTCTGTATATTAGAAATGTGTATAGACATCAGCTTCGCAACTTACATGTAATGTTCTGCATTACACAGGTTCAAATGCGTGTCCATATAGAAGAAGAAGATTCAGGGCACTGGCTCAAGCTACAGAACCCAAAGTTAGCACTTCTATTAATGCTAACATACAGTGCAGAAGGAGCTGAATTTGTAGAAATACCAATGTCAGACAAGTCATTTTCTTCGACTGACAAAGCCTCGCTTAATATATCCATGATTTCCTTAATATCCGGCCTCAAATCTGCTTCACATTTCAGGGCCAGCCCAGTCACCATTGCTATAGAGTTTACGCTTGCAAAATTTTCTTTCAATTTACTGTCAATTATCGAGGAAAGCTGCACGTGCTCACGGTCCTCTGTGTCAATACATGACGTTACCTGTTCAAGATACATGATAATTTGTCTTTTAAATAATAATATCTAACAATTCCGTGGAGTGCTAATAATATTCAAATAATCAGTTTTTGGTGGTTCTTTGTTAATACCCAACTGACAATATTAACTTGGTCTTTATTTAACCTGACGTCAATGGTTTGTCTGCCACTCACAATTTCCAGCAGCATCACTCCCAAGCTATATATATCACGTTTTTTCAGTAAGCATGCGTGTCATGTAATACCTGCCAGTGTCATGTTCTTCATTATTATATGGTTTTTAAAAGCGACATTAGATTATTGTCATTATAGATTTACTGTAGAGTATCTGCTGTCTACAAACAGGGATCAGGCATTGTTTTTACTGTGGATCGAGGTATCCCAGTATGCCTTTAACAGTGGTTGTTATGTGGGAAACATTTTCAACTATTACTCTGAAGATACCCAAATTCGAGAGCTTTCCATTGAGATTTTTGTAAAGTTTTGTTAATCAAGATATTCACAGATTTCAAGTCTCTGTGGATTATCCTGGGTTTGCAACCCTGGTGCAGAAAATCCTGCCCTTGAGAGGTGATTTTTAGAAAATGGGGAAAAAAGTAAGGGCATACTTCATTATTTGAATAAAAGGTTAAAACTTCAAACAGGCCTGTAGTTATAAATGACATTTATATACCAAGACTAACATGGAGGGTGATCTGAAGTCTGTCTTTCCACCGTAGTTCCGAATGGCATTTTTACTCATCTGTAATAAAAATGTTAGTTCAACCTTCAGAGCTTCCTTGTTTGTTTGGGAATTAAAAATAAAAATTAAATAAGCTAACATCCATGCCTATAGACATGTCCTCCTATCCTTCTCATCTCTCTACATTATCAAATTAACATTGTGAAAATTTGAAACCAGAATGATCAGTGCAGAAGAAAAGCACCAAATACCATAAAGATGATCCTTGAGAGATCCATTTGGCATGTGTTCATATACCAACATGAATTCACCAGAATCATTGCAGTAGCCTAGGAGGCTTACTATATTCTCATGACTTAATTGGTACAAAAGTAGGATTTGCAAATTTTAACTTCTAATAAGTAGGGTAAACCTTGTGGAAATGGACAACTATATTAACAAATTAACTAGTTCAATTTTTTCTTGCAGACAAATTATTAGAAAGTACTATTGTTAGTAACAAAAAATTTTCAGTTTAAGAATCACTGCCAAAACTATAGGCTTCTTTTCAATAACCAAAGTTATTCCCTGCCAAGATTTCTGCCATCCCTTATTAAATAAATGAATAATATTAATAAGTTGTTTTCATCTTGTACCTAGGCACACAAAGTGTGAGGTTTCTTTATGAAGGTTTCAAAGGAGCAGGTCACCTTCTATTATGATTTAGCCCATATTTACTAAATATTGCATGACCTTATTTACAGCTCTATGGAGTGTTGGGACATCTTGCTGTTTACACTTTCCTTTCCCACAACTTTCCACATTTCTCCCAACCCTCTCTCTATCATGTTTTTATAAAATTAGAAGACATGTAAGGTAAATTAGTTTATACAAACTACATCTGTAATAATAAATTCTATGTATAACAAATGTATTCAATATTCATGTAATGAAAATACTTCTATGTAAATGGTTCCTTTATAGTTAGAATCTATTTATTGTAAATTGTTAAATGTTATTTACAAAAGTTTTATGTTTAAACACATCTAATAGTATGGACTTCTAATTTTATTATACTTAAGAGTTAAGATAATACATATGGTATAATAGTAATGCCTACCACAGCATCCATAGTTTTATACCCAAGAAAACACTTAAATGTAGATAGAACTTTGACAGGACTTCTTGTCCATCAGGAAACTTTCCATGGAAGGCTAGTCCAAATCCACCATGTCCAATTTCATGCCAGAAATCCTGGGTAGCTAATATGAGCTCTTTCATTGTGAATGATTTACATTGTGATGATGACTTGAGTATGATGATGATTCCTCATAAATTTATAGCTTTATTAGTGTTCTTAAATCATCATTTTTATTTGAATAAAATTTTAAATTGTGGTGGTAAATACTTTTTCGTAAAAAATAATTATGAATTATGGACCAAACCTTTGCCTTTAGCCTTTTTGGCCTTGTATTATCTGAAATCAGTATACAATATACACGTTAGCAAAATTGCACAAGAGTATGGCTTTGACATTCTGGTGTCCCTTTGATTTAGAAACCAGGTATTGGTTGTCAGAGAAGCTGTATATAATTTGACAGCGCTTTATATCCTCCTGTGTGTGTCTTCAATTATAAAAAGATAAGGTATTGTATTATAAGGTATTGCGATTATACACAAAGAACATTACTTGAATTTAGGACTCAGCTAAGCCATTTGAGGTGTGATTTCTCCACTAAAATTATTGTTAGCAATAGACCTGGAATATTTCATGGAAGTTTCATTGCAGTTAGATACTTTAAAATTATGCTTTTGTCCCTGCAATAAATTATAGAATCTGCTAATAAAGCTTTAATTTCAATTTTAATTTCATGATCAAGTCAACTTACAGCTCCTCAAGGTTATTCAGGGTTGATAACCATGCAGGAAGAATTCCATTCAATTTGTTATTTTCCAAATTTCTGCAAAATAGGTGCAACTTCAACATACTGATTAGGTACGCATACAGATCATACATTAATTCATACAGATCATACAATAATTCATCGAAATTTAAGCTCACATTTTTATCAAGTGGGTGAGTCTTGACAAATCTGGTAGTGGTCCTTCCAACTGATTGTTGGAAAAGTCTCTGTAAGTTAATCAACGTTCTGTAGATCACATTTATACACTTAACAAGCAAAATTCATAGCAACTAGAAATTCCATTGGAAGATAAAAACAGTATATATATACAAGTATTTTAAACCAATCCACTTTGCAATGCTCTGAGCTATATGCCTGCTGAGATTTTTGCCAAATAAGTAACTGCCAACATGACATCATTTATAGGATTTTACTAACTTTGGCTTGAAAAGAATTCACATTTCAGGCTTCTTAGAATGTCAGAAAATTTGAAATTTTAGTAAAATTGAAATTTTATTATCTCTATGAACTGTCTCGAGCTATTGGACATTTAAGGAAATTACTTGGTGTTCTGAGTAAGATTAAGTCATCAAATTTATAGAAATAACAAAGAATCAAGAAAGAAGAAGATCACAGATGTGAAACTATCATGTTGGTGCGGCTAATACATTCCCACGAATTACAAAGCATGGATCAGAAACAAGTTCAACCCAAATTTTGTTCTCAGCTCATTCAGCAATGCACTACACGTTTTCATAACCACATCAGATAGGCATACATCATGTTCATGCATAAATTTTGGATACGCGAACACCTGTGAAAACTTGTTTTAGGAGACTATCGCCTAGGGCGTTTCCCGGATGGGTACGAAAACCCAGGAATAGTCTAGCTGGAAAGAGTTATGCGACAAAACAATAATAATAATATTTTAAACAAAATATTAAAACTTAAATTTAATTTTAGGAGCATTCTGTTATGTTTTGAAAACATATAAATATCAAAATTAAACATTTGTGTAATTTTTGAGTAAAATAAATGATACAAAACAAAAATTAAAATTTATTTAGTGCTCTAAGAAGAAGGAAGATTCAGCCATCAGTCTTCAGACAGAGGCTGGACGTCCTAGAAGAGGCCCCTGATCCCTGCTCGGTGTTAGCTACACCTATGACCACGCTGGCACCACCGCTGTTGGGCGTTGGTCCACACTGTCATCTAAACAGAAGAACAAAATAAAACAACGGCTATTGATGGACATGCGCTGCCAATGGCTACGTGTTTCAAAAAGAATGATTGGTGAAAGATTGGCCACTAGCACTGTTGTCAATTCTAGCCGCCCCCCGCCCCCCCCCCCCTCGTTCTTTTTTGCTGCCCCCTCTTAATAGCGGCCTTGCGGGAGAAACCCTAACCCTAAATTGTCTGTTTCTGTTAACTACTGTCAACCGCCAACTATCTTTGCCATGCCAAATGCTAGGCGAGAAAACTGCCACCACCAATATTTGACATTTGAAACGATGTGAAATGCATAGAATAACAACTTTTGATATATCTAACCTTGCAACTAATTTAAAGTGCGATTGTTATGTTATTACTGTTGGTCAAGGCCCTATGCCTAGCATGGGTGAGGTTGGCCTCAACACTTAGCCCCCAAACTACAGATTGCATGCAAGTGCAAGGACCCTAAGATTTTGAATGAAAATGTAACAGATGCAGAAACAAAAATAACATGAAACAAGAAATGCAAACTTGAAAGTAAACTATAATGTTCTAAACATGATCAAAATAACTAAATAATCAAAAGAGACACCGACATAGGCCATCCAAACAACCATTAAAATCTAAATATATAATTTATTGTTATTTTAACTAATATCTATAGATATGTATGTGTAATTATATATATATGTAGATATATGCTTAAGCTCTCATTCTCAATATTTTCACAAGGTAACAGTAAAAGAATGCAGACTATTTTGAGCAAGTGACTTATACAAAACTTAATGAGGAGGATGAGCTAAAACTCATGTTAGAACATAGTAAGCCACAACTTTCATATTTTTCCTTGTTTTTTTCTTTGGAAACTTAAATTTAAAAGGGGAAACGGAGGTTAGGGTGAAGATTGCTGTCGGACCCCATCATGCTCAAGAACTTATTACACTACCAATGAACATGGTCCTCACTTTTTGTTTTGTTTTTTTTTTTCTAAGGAAACTTTGCTCATGGTGTACTTTATTTTTGAGGTAGGAATTCGAACACGAGTCTGGCCAAATTAGCTACACTGCCAAAGAGCATGGTCCTTTTAAAAACTTTGCTCATGATGTAGTTCAACCCTCGTGTATATGCCTTTGATTGGTGGCATCATAGCATGTCTCCTGGGTGGTTAAGGGTTCTCAAGTAGAAATGAACACACTTCACCTTGTTGTTCACAAGATAGCCATGGATCATCATACCTGAGGGCTTGGGCTTATGAGAGGAAAAGATAGAATTTTCCAAGGTCACCTAGTAATTATGACTAACCACTCTCCAACATCACATATCCTGCACTCACATGATCATGATGATAACATGATAGATTTGTATAAGTCAAATGCTCCATAATCTAACATAACAAATAAACTGAAACCTTGGAATCAATTGGAAAGAGTTATAGTATTTATAAAATATAAAGTGGATTTTATAGCATTATTTTATAGTAATAGTAAATTATATTATACCTACAAATTTTCCAATGGTGTTAAAATGATGCAATATCTAGTAACTCAAATGACACATGATTATTAAAATCATATGAAGAACACAATAATCAAAACAATATGCTAAGAAAGAAATGATGAAAATGCAAAAAAAATATGGAAACGCAATAATATACATATGAAAAGTAAAACAAAAAGAGAGGAAGAAAACATGCAACTAAGAATCTACTAGATTCCCACATGGGGTACCTGAGTAGAAATGTTTCAAATGAAAGACATTAAAATTTTCATTCAACCTATATCCTTGCAAATCAGCAACCTTGAACACATTTGGGGCAGTGATGTCTACAATTTGAAATGGACTTGACCACATAGGTGAAAACTTAGTTTCAGGGCCAATTTGACTAGACGCTCTATCTCTCTTAAGGATTAGATCACCTACTTGAAGATTATTAGCTGCATATTTTTTATCAAACCATCTCTTGACAATTGGTTGATGCTTAAGACTATGAAAATCAAGACCTACACTTATCTTGCTTGATCGTTTTCTATAAGGTTTTTCTTTAATATAAGTTTCAATGATAGGTCTAGGTTTTGGTGGGTCATCGGATATAGCTTTTCTAGGAAAATGTTCCATGGATGTGTTATTAAAATTTAGCACACCTTCAAATGTTTTAAGAGGTAAGGTTTTATTTATATCTTTGTCTTCCCCTAAAGGTGGTGGATCACTTAGACAAAATCCATCGTGTTGTTGATAAGGTAAGGTATCTCCATAGTTTTCTTCACCTTCTCTAGAACTTTGATAGGATTGGATGGGATTTGCATAAGAGATAGGATTTTTTGTAGTTCCACTCACATAGTCATTTTCAACATGTTCACTACACTCAACCTCAGTAGCCCCAACATAAAAATTATCATTTCAATCTTCCAAAGATTGATTTTGTTGATCCAAGGTTGTTATTACTTATTTGTAGAACGGTTCTTGGGGTATAGTCATGTATTCAGATTTTCCTTTGATAGGGATCAATAATTCTGAAAAATATGATCTAAAAAAGCCCCTAAACTTAGCTCCAAAAGTCTTAGATAAGAGCACACCATATGTGGGTTTCATATCAACTACTAGGATATCCGTATAACATGTAAATGTAGGGTATTGCTTAAGTTGTACCTTTGCTCCTTTTAATAACCCTACCACAGGTACATTAGATCCATCAAGTTGAATCACCCTTTTAGTTTGTGGTATCATTTGTGCTCCTAAAGCGTTACAAACATCAAGAGGCATAACTCTAACAGTTGCACCAGAATCCATTAAATAGTTATGAACATTCTTTCCTAAAATAATCAAAGTGGTTAGGAAAGGGGGATGGTTCTTTTTGCTAGACATGGAATTATTTACGTTTTGTACTGATAATGTATTAGGAATTTCTGTAAAGTGAACTTGCCTTTCGGGAATTGGGGATTTTTCTCTTTGGGCTACAAGTATATGAACCATATCCCAAATCACTTTTTCATTTCGTTAAAGTGTAGGAGGTCATATATCGAAATGTTGGCTTTAACTCTTTTTAAGTCCTCAACCAAATCATAATTCTTATGTTCATCTTTGGCTTCTTGTTGAGATGAAACTCTTCTAAGTATAGAAGGGGGGTTTGGTCGTTGTGGGGCAATTACTTAGGATGACCCGAATTGGTTGGTTGCATTGTTTTGACTAGGAACTCTTTTGTTTGGAGGTGTATAAGAATTGTTCCTAGTTTGTTGTTGTGTAGCATTCATAATGTCACTAATTTTACGGTAGCGAGTGTTGTGTGGGTTAGGGTCTCCTACCATAACTTGTTCTCATGAGGAAACCTCTTCATTTTCTGTCTCATGAGGTACATTAAAGACCATGATAGGGGTTTTCCCATTTTGTTGCCTTTGGGTATTGTCACCATACAATGTTATAAATTGAGGACAAGTCTTTTTGGAATGTTGCCTCGTATTATGAAGACGACAATAATCATCGTTGATTGATACACTTGGTTTTTCTTATATAAGACCTTTGTTATTGTTTCTCTTTAGCTTGACCACTTCATTGGATAGTTTTTGTAGTGAAGTGAGTATTTGGGTCATCTGATCTTGGGTTTGGGTTGGTGGTTCAACAGAATTTGATGTCCCGTTTGGGTTTATAATGGATTGAATCAAGACTTTTGATTGGTCATCATTCAAAATAGTGTTGGATGATAAGAATGAAGATGACATGGGGCCTTGTGAGTAATTACATAAAGGTTGAGTTAATTGAAAGGGAGAAACAACTTGAGGCATAACATTAGACATTTAAAAAGTTGGTAGGAGTGGGTTTGATTCCATAGGGTTACTAAGACTCATCATTCCAAATTGGGTTTGGATGCTGTTCATAAGAGTTATTTGCTTTAATTCCATAGCTTTTGACATTGCACCTTGTATTTCTACTAAGTTGGGATCAGATTTGATGGCATAAGTAAAGAATGGATCAATGGTGGAGAGATAGAAGTTGAGGATACCATTTGGTTGTGGTCTCATCTCATTTGGCACATAGGCTAGTTGATGAAGAAATCTAAGGTTATAATCCCTAACATTTTCCTCAGGTAGCTTTCTTAGGCTAGTAAAGTTGCTTGATGCGATAGCAAGGCTTGTAAATTTGTCAAATTGATTCAAAAAATTGTTTTTGAATTCTTGCCATGTGTTAATAGAGGCATCAGAAAACATTAAGAACCATTGGGTTACTTTGGTC
Organism: Gnetum montanum; assembly: GCA_015680685.1. Taxonomy (NCBI): domain Eukaryota; kingdom Viridiplantae; phylum Streptophyta; class Gnetopsida; order Gnetales; family Gnetaceae; genus Gnetum; species Gnetum montanum. Next base: position 78,675 of record MNCI01012653.1, read on the forward strand.
CTAAATGTTGTTACAAATACCCCGCATGCCACATCATTATGTATAATGTTGTGGATCCGTAGTAAGGTTTCAAAACATTGTATGTGTTGGCAGAGCCTCTTCTCAGGAAAAAAAATATGTCTGGTTCTCTTGTAGATCGGATGAGCAGCAATGCGGGCTTCTTGTCAACCACAGACAACACACAACGTTGCTGGCCAGGTGGCTTGTCTGCCACAACAGCAAGTGCAGAAGGGCTAGTTTACTTTTTTTTTTTTGCACTCAGAAACAGAAACGTTTCTTCTCTCAGGTGGAGCCTCTTTTCTGACGCTGAATGCGTGCAAACGGCTGATAGACAACCTATGGTGGTCCCTAGACAGTCTCTAGATGGTGCATCATAGTGACGGCCATAGTTGCAGCGTGGATGACTGTAGTAACTCAGACCAAGCCTCTTTGGAAGTGCATGCCCAGACGGTGATTGGTGTCGTGTCAATAGTGACACTGACACCGTCAGTAAAAGTTTTTCTTTTTGCCTATAAATAGAAACCTAGAAGAGATAAGTTGCATGCATAGGCAACACATATAGCATTAACATCATTTTGTTCTTCATTTATTTTCTTTTAAACAACAGGGACAAATTTTTCTCTCTGTCATCTCCAAGTGTAGATAACTTTTACAGTTTTTAATATTATTATTTGCATTTTTTTAATTATTTATTGTACTATTTTAAATTGCATAAATTATTTAACTTTTCAATATTCTTATTAAATTTAAAGCTTTTAATATTTCGTTTAAAATATTATTATTATTGTTTTTGTCACATAGCCCTTCAGCTGAGACTATTCCTGGGTTTCGTACCCATAAGGGAGGCGCCCTACGCGATAGTATACTAAAATGAGTTTTCAAAGGTGTTCGCGTGTCGAAAATTTACGCATCAACACATCACTGTTCGATTTCGATTTCAATTCATCAAAGACAGTTTACAAAACTATGAAAAACCAAAGTCTTTCTCTGTTTCTCAAAGCGTTAATGGCTGGAATAATCATTGGGGATTAAAAAATAGGATAGTTAAAAAGGACAGCACATATAATGAAAAGGCAAGTATTTTATTTAGACCTTCCCAGAGTGTTCTGTAGCCTTTTTTGAATCGACCAAATTATAAATTTCAACGGCATTTAAAGGAGGCATTTACATACTCTGTTATGGCATTTTCCCACCTCTGAAACCTCCACTATGCTGTGGTTTGGCAGCAACGAGGACAAGTTTGTTATGACGGTTCCGTCAAGGGCAACATTGAAAGTAATGGATTCCGCCGTATCCTCAACATCATAAAAATAGAGCAGCAACAATATGCTCAAATGGGCCAAAAACAACAGGGGATGAAGCATCAAGAAGTTGAACTGTTTGCATCACAGCAGACGGAGGAACCTCAGTGGAGTTTGCATCAATTTCTGAAGAGGTAGATTTCAAAGCGCAGCTGTTGGTAAATTCGAAGAAAACCAGATGCGATCAACATATCATCCGGATACCTGAACAGTAAATTAGAAGAACAATGTTTTTGGCAAATACCGTTCCTTCATCCGAATCAGAAACATTAAAGCTGACAGTTTGTAGAGTTCCTAATTTCTGAGAAGTAGAGCAAAATCAATGCTTTAACTGCTGAGAAGATATCTTGTTGCTTGAAGCACTGAACGGTTGAGCTGTCTGCATCACAGCAGAGGGAGGGTAATCCGCAGCAGAGTCTGCAGAAATTTTTGAAGTGGTACTGATGGCCGGTTTATCCGTATAATATCCAGGATACCATATGCGATCAAAATCATCTATTGGATACCTAAGCCATACATCGGGTGAATAAAATAAAACAACGTTAATTTATTGAATTGATTTGGCTTAATATCGGTACAATTGTATGATTGCGCTATGACATGCTATTCATTACTTAACCTTGGACAGCGAAAATCTTTTTTTTTTTTTTTTGCCTCTCCAAGCTTCAAAGCCAGGTGCAGCTAATTAAAAAAGATTGAGGCTCAGGCTGATGATACATATAATTGCACGGTATCGTATCTTTGAAAACGGAATAAAATTCTTGAAAACGAGAACTGAAAACTGAGAGGCCGTACCTGATCAGCCGATTTAAATCTCCGCCAAGATCAATTCTCCTGAAAGGTACCAGTACCAGAATGCGTCCACGGCGTGCCCATTGGTACATTCCATGCTTCAATTCGATCACCTGAATCCCTGATATGAATGGATCTGCCTCACTAATTCTGTTGAGCCAAACATACACAATTCTTGGGTTTCTCATCAGAACCTGTTCATATTCATAACTGCTACCATATAGCTTGTCAGATTCATAGAGCATATCCGTGGTCTCAACAGAATACTTGAACGGTCGGCCCAATTCGTATGATTATTACTAACCAAATTATTGATAAACGACAGTCTGAGCAAGTAGCGCTGTGCAGAGGAGACGGGAATCTCATAGCAAGACTTGTTCAGAGGTTTGGGACACTTCCTCAGATTTTGGAAGTAATCAAAACTATCAGACAGATTTTGAGATACACGGTGTGTTTGGCCGACTTTGATATACTTTGTATCCGGTATCCAAGACAGTCCTCTTTTATCAGTAAAATTGGATGTCGATCCGCAGGCAATATTCAAGAACCCTGCAAATTCTTCTACCATCAGAATTCATAATTATTCATTACAAGTGTCTTCAGATGAGAGAGGGATAGAGAGAAAGGGAGATTCAGAGTACCTTGCAGAGCAAAGCAAAACAAGGAAAGAGCAGGTTATGGCTTGCAGCCTCATTTCTTGGGTCTGGCTCTAAAGTTTCGGGTTGCATTCAATATCCATTAACCTCATTTGCACTGTAAAATTTATACCGATGAAAGAACGACCAGGGAGAATAAGGTTTGTACAACTATTCTTCAGGGACTTGGGTCTACAGCATTCTGGTTATCAACTTTTCAGCTTGGAACTGTCGGATACCGCAACTTTGAAGTATCACGTACGGCATGTAGCAACAGATTCATTCCACATGGTTGTGGAAAACTCATTGACCCTCGTGCTTAGAAACTTGCAATTACCAGTAACCAGTGTTTCAGGGGAGCTATAACCGGATGTCAGCCACCATCGTTTAGATTATAAAAAATCTAAACGATGGTTAAAAACATTATTTAAACAAATAAAGCTGTAGTCACTGGTCATGATCAGCTCTGACCGTGATGAAGTCATATCTTTGTGGTCCAGATACTGCTTTGGAGTATTGAAGATAAGGCCAAGTCATGTGACGCCAAAAGGGGAACTTCAACTTTCACGTATCTTTTACAGTTTACTTAAGCCGCCTGTCTATTCACAAAGTAATTTTTGAAAGTTACGAATGGACCCGTTGCCTCATGTGTGTGTATATATATATATATAGTTGTTCTTATCGCCACCAGAATATGTTCATATTCAAAATCGTCTCTATCCAATTTGTTCAGAGGTTTGGAAAACTTTCTCAGAATTTGTATGTAAACATACTTGGAGGACAAAATTTTAGAAACGCGCTGCGCTAGGCGGAATTTGATGTATTTTGTATCTGGCAGCCAAACCAATCGTCTATCATCTGTAAAATTGGATTTCGATCCGCAAGCAATATTCAAAAACCCCGCAAATTTTTCGACGGTCAGAAACTTAGAATTCCTAAAACCAGTTTTATAAATCGTTATGGAAAGGAATTTCGGAATTTTGAATGCCTTTTTGGGCATGAATACCAGTTCACGATTTTTACCTTGTTTTCTTCCGAAGGTTGGGTCGACCTTAGAATGCAGGGACCGGTTTCAAATTTCTAACAGTTGCTCTCAAAGTGAGAGAGAACTTGCGAGAGTGAAGCTTGTAGGATCATTCATACAGAATTTTGTTTTCTTAATAAAAGAATGCAATGAAAGACTGTTAATTTGTCTTCTTTCAAAGTTAGATTAACATGGACACTGAAGACTCGGATTGTGTCATGTGCATGGTTGTGGAAACTGGAAAGTAGCACAGAAACCACAACTTACGACTTTCGAGTTACGTCAAGTATTCGACACGTCAGTTCGTAATCTGTCTCCTTTACTACTGACTCCATAAAAAGTTTTGTAGACTTTTCAAGCCAAGAAACGTAAGCTGCAGAAGATAAAAATCTAGGCAACTTTGGGGCTCCTTTCGACATTTCTGTGTTCTGTACTGTACCTTGGTCTATCCATAGAAAACTTAACTTATCTGTTTCTGGTGGATATAGTGATTCCTTGCAGCAGCAAGGGTTATGTATGGACCAACAAGATGATGTCAATGGGTACCCCTGCCCTTCCCAAATTAATTTTTGCAAGCTTTTGTTTACTTCAGCCATGATAAACCGAGCGACATGTTATGGTTTTTGAGGCTAGGGCATGGCTAATATTTAATGCAGTCAATAACCATGATTTATACTATACTGGTTATGGTAGGCATTGTTTTCATCATAGTATGACTCATAATTTTAGTTACACAAACATTTGTAATTCTTTGTTCAAGCACAATAGCTTGAAACCATATTTAAATCAAAAGACCTTGGTTTTAGAAGCACAAACAATGATAAATAGTGTAGCTAACTAGAGGTGTTGGGATATCAAGTCAATTGAGTTTAACCATCAAAAACTTGTTAATGCACTTGGTTCGCATGGTCAAATTATCCTTTCCAGTTCCACATATGGCTAGCATTTCTTAGGGTAAATGATGTATCATGGCATCCATGCCTTCCATGCCATGTATGCATGCCTTAGAACATGTTCATACTCTTATATAGTTGAATATTTTTCTTCAAAATTCCTAAATGAACGTTGTCCATAGTATCCTATATATTTTTCCTTGAAAACACAAATATTTTGACCTTTTTCATGATCTGGTTGACTAGGATTCTTAGATCAATTGTTACAATATGGAACATAATGTTATGATTAATAAAGATTGAAATTTCAAATTTAGGATTACTTTAGAATTTGTTGTTTTTTTCCTACGACAATGAGATCAATCTAGGTTACAACAAATATTCAAATGACAACAAATATTCTTGTAATGGGAAATATGCAAAATTTCTTCTTTATGTGGATAAATATAGGTGAAAGTTTAATTTTTTATTATTTTGGCTGAGAGGCCAACACATGAGTGGGAAGGGGATGAAGTTTGTCAACATTGCCACATCAAAACATTGGTTTTCAAACAAAACAAAATAATTGAAATAATGGGCTTTTTTTGCTGCAGTGGCCATAGGTTTGCCATCTCAAAATCTAATAAATGGAAAAAAAAAAAAGCAAAATTGAATTTTCTTTTTACTTCATCCTCTGCCCATCCTAACTTTTCTACCACTGGTAAAAGACAACAACAAACTCATGATCATTAACAACAAATGCCTGCAGCGCAACGCTTACTACATCTTCTTTAGGTTTTTGCAGTAGGAATGGTGTTGCCCATTGCTGTCAAGGCACTGCATTACCAACAAAACTCGCTATTGTGAAATACGGTGGGAAGAAGAACATTGTTTGGCTTTAGAAAATACTATTTTCGGTTCAAAAAAGTTCTGATTTTGTTTTCATTTCTATTTAGAAAACCATCCGAAATTTCAGAAATTTGAGAAAGCCATCCAAAATTTCTAATTTTCATTTTATTGTAGCTACCCAACTAACATTTTTCATTCAATACACTTTCAGAAACTTTCGATTTAATTTCAGAAATTCAAATTTTGTTTCCACTAAATTGATGACCATAGTTCATGAAATCCAAGAAAATTTCTATTTTGGTTTCAAACCTGTCTGCAGTGTTGCACTATATAAGGTTCCAATGTATCAATTTTTTGTTATTGTAACATGTGTTACACATTTTTACATTTATGCGTATGTTAACACATCAAGGTGGCCTCCATATTCGGTAACGCGTAAATGCATACATTTACATGTACATTAATATATCAAGGTGGCCTTCATATCCGGTAACGTGTTTATGTGTATGTTTACGTGTACATCAACACATTAAGGTGGCCTTCATATCTAATAACGCATTTATGTGTATGTTAACACATCAAGGTGGCCTCCTCCATATCAGAAATGTGTTTACGTGTTAGCATTGAGTCTTTTATTTTTTTTAATTTCTCATGGTACCCAATTTCATGGCATTGATTTCTAATTGCATAGACTATCGTTGTAATGTGCGGTTGTGAAAGAAGAATCTGAACACCAAATTTAATTTGAGGCATCAATGGTTGAAGGTAAGTTCCATTTGCTTCAGCATTGTACATTTTTGATTATCTATGCATGTAAATTTCTTGTGTAATCGACAAATTTTGTCTTACACCACGAAGATGCAACACGTCCTTGGTCTATGTTTTTCATGTGCCAATTATACCTGTGCTTGATGTTGTGCCTTATGCATCGAGGAATCCAAATACATAGCGATTTGGCAATCTTTCATACCTTTGTTATTTTAGACGTAATTTATCATCAGTCTAGAAATGATCCTCAATGACAAAGTCTAGAAATGGTCCTCAATGACAAAGATTCAGGGAAGTATTGATGCATATCAGAGAAGGGAAAAGGAATGATGAAGATTATAATTTCTTAGTTGCTTGAATGAATCTTCCATCCACTTTAAGTGGATTAAATGGTTTTGAAGAATTAATGCACTTATATGATATGAAGGATAAAGTCTAATTTCACAATAAGAAGATGTTGGAAACAATGCAGAGACCTGTTGCTATGTGTGTAGCAGATAGAGATCCCCATGGATTCAGAATCTTAGATGATGATGATGATGATATTAAACAATCTCTGCTTATATGTGAAAGTGCAAGGGTAATGCTCATAGTTAACCTTTGGCCTGAAGTAAGATTAGTGAAAGGTGCACTTGGTATAATTCACAGTATTATGTATTGTCCATGTAAATACCCACTTGCATTACCATCATATGTCGTTGTTGATTTTGAATACTACATTAGATATCTCTTTGATAATCATAATTCTCATCATGTGCCAATTATACCTATGGTCAGAGGAGCATCGCATTAGTTATCATTACAGTTGGCATGGGCCATGACTATTCATAAATCTCAAAGAATGACACTAGATAAGGCTACTATTGACATAGGTTCAAGAGAAGTTATGAGGCTAATATTTGTTGCATTATCTAGAGTTAAAACCATTGATTCTTTAAAGATTCATCTTCCTTTTTCTATGCAAAGATACAGAAAGATTTTAGATGGTAAACATCTCCATAGTAGAATTGCAGAGGAAGTTTGTTTTCCTTAATTCGAGGATTAGACATATTGAGTTCACACTTATCATTGTATTTTGCCTTTTTTTCAATCCTATTCTACAACTCTGTAATGTTTGTTGCAATAATTGTGCAATGTATTTCTTCATCAACATAAACAAATATATAAACTTTTATTTCTACCAATTTATGTTTACCTATATATATTATTTGGAATGTAAATAGTGATGTTATTTAAATAGTTCTATTAATATTTTAACAACTTGAACATTTATAATTGTCATTTATAATGATAATTAATAACTTTAAAACTTAAAAAATTAATTAAATTCTACTCATAGCCTACGAAACCAATCCACTAGCTTATATATATATATATATATATATATATATCAATTGGTTGAGATAATTTTAAATAACATGATTTTAACCAAGCTTGACTATTGGATGAGGTAACAAGATATCTAAAAATGAAATCACTCATCCATCCTCTATTTCTCTACATCTTTCCCAATTTAGTTTTACCCTCTTGGTCAAGTTTGCTTTGGCCTTGTCCTTCAACTCATGATAATTTATTAACCACTTGGGTAGGTCTGAAGCAACGTCCTTTTGTCCATGGTAGCAAGATTTAACCACCTTAAGTTCTAAGTTTGCCACATGAAGTTTCTACAAGGTAACTTTTTTATTCACAAACTCTTTCTCGTATAGTGCATAGGTGGTTGCTACCTATTTTTCTAACTCAGTTGTAAGCTGACCTACTATTAACATGGCAAGGTTGAAATATATAAGGTTAGCCAATGCTATGTATTCTTTTAAGTCTTCAATCTGCAAGTCTTTATTTTTCACCTCTGCTTGGTGGACTAGTACATAACTATCCAGAATTGGTTGCCAATTAGGATTCTGTGTTGTCATGGACCTAATGTGGGCTTTAGCCATCTAGATTTCCTTTTCGTTTATCTACTTGTACATGCCTACCTACTCCTGGAAGTGTTATTTTAGTTTCTTGTGCTTCTTGGCCTCATTATGCCATGCACTTATTTCAATTACAGACTTTTTTCAAATAGCATGGACCTCCTCCATTAAGAGGATTCTGTTCTCTCTGGTTAATTTATTGATATTGTGGTTGACCCTCATTAGTTGTTCCCTCAACTGATGGATACCTTCTTTCAGATCATTCTTTTTTTGTTCAATGGTCTTCCACCTGAATTTCTCTATTGTGAGCCATTTATTACGAGCATAGGATTTTACTTTTGCAACAAAGGCATTCTAGACCACCTTCTCCTTTTCTTGCTCCACAACTTTGTTCTCCTTAGTTAGCTTGATTAGATACTCTATTCTAAATTTCTCCAGCTAGTCAAGTGCGAAAAACCAAGTAGTATTATATCATTTAGCTCTCAATGTGGTTAGCTCTTATTGCAAACATTTCACCTCTACTTCTTCATTCTCTGCCCTTGTCTCAGTCATGGAAAAATTTCCTTTGATGGTTATGAGGTCTAATTATGCAACAATGACATCACTGGAGATGTCAAGTAGGGTGGTCATCACTTGCCCTATCTACAACAGTTGATCTAATACATCCTTATGCACCAAAGGAGTTATCGAAGTCCTAGTGATCATTTGTGCATTTCTAGTCCCAATCAGAACTACTAGGGGCACAAAAAACACATTGAATGAGTCTTTGATGTAATATGTAATCAATTTTACTATGCCTGCCACATCATGATGCTATATTACCACTACTATGGTACCTTGTCTTGTTTCAAGCATCACTTGGAAGGATGCAGCGTTACTAGAGATCTTATATGACCACTAGGATTCTTCTCTTGATTATAACAAGATCTTTCCTCTTGTTGGATCCACTGAGATGGTGGGCTGCATGGCATCATTAATGACTCTGAAGAGGTTGGATTCCTCTTTGCTTCCCCAACAAAGTGTTTTAGCAATTTTCTACAAAGGGCTCATTTTTGGCCTATAGTCTTGTGGTGGTGGAGGTGGAACTTGTGGCTTGTGACACTATTTAGGATCCTGTTCTGTTTCTTTCTTAAGTTCTACTTCCTTCTTTAGTTCTTACTCCTCACCAAAGTCTTTCCTTGGTGTTGTTGGTTTTAGCAATTTAGTAAAGGACATGTTTTGAGCCTTCTTGGGGATGTCATTTGTATACTCCAAGATTTCAACATGTTTGCACAACCTTTGGATTAGGTAAAGAAATGGAAGTGTTGTCTTCCCTACCTTTATTTCTTCAAACCACCTCTAAATTTCTATGCAGTATAACTAGGGAATGTTGGCCATGTATTTACCCATTAGTATGGCACTTCCCTTGGTAGCATATGTGGAGATCCTCTTGAGCCCTTTTGTGGGAAGAGATGATATGCCCTTATATTGAAATAGGTCCTCTCCTCTAAAGTTAATTCATGATATGCTTTGTCATCCTTGCCGTATGCCTAACCTCAGCCACAACAATCTAGTGTTGGGGTTAAATCTTGTTGATAGATGGGATAACATAGCCTCCTCATTTTTTAGATTGAGAGCCTTGGTAATTTCCTTGATCGAGAATGAAATATTAACTTTACAAATGTTGACAGTGTTGCCTTCTTCTTTATTATAATAGAAATGATATGTTTCACAAAGATATCACTTTCCACTATCTAAAAGAATGGGCCACAAGGGTGACACGTAAAGTTGCATACAAATCACCTTTGAAGAAAATTTCATAAATGGACCGAAATTCATCTCCAGAATGATCATGGTTAACATGGATTTTTCTTGAATGGCCTCAAGGCATTCTAGGGACAACATGAGGCATTGTCTCTAAATATGGGCTTGTGGTTTTGCAACCTCTCCTTGGACCAATTTCCTACTAATAGGAGCCTCTTGATGAATGTTGAAGGATTGAGCTTCCTACTCTTCATGTTCTACATGCTCGCCTTGTTGGCCCCTACCACCTCGTGGGCATTTAGCTACTCCCTACAAAGGTCTTGCTTGAGCTCCTATTTTTTGGGCCATTTGTAATCTATCAAGGATGGGATGTTACTAAGGTGTTTTTATTTGTCATTAATACGTTTATACGTTAGTCTTGACCTTATGTCCATTAAGTTCTTTAGTTCTTGTGATTGTAGAGTTAGAAAAATTTTCAGAAAAATCCCTTAAAAATAATGTTTATCCTTCACAGTTGGTTTCTTTTTCCTTATTTATGGCCTATTATGATGGTTATGATCCCTTGGGTGGAAAAATTAAGGTTTCTGGCATTAATATGATTGATATTTTATTATAATGCTTAAGGTTGTTAACACTCTTACCCTTATAATATCTTCTAGGAAATAGCAAATTTTGACAAATTGGCACAAGTTTCCCATGCAACTCTGGGGTCAAATAGGTTCAAATGGTATGAGAATTGGAGCAATATAGAGCCAAATATTGCAATTATAACTTGGTTGTGTAGATCTCTAATTCGTGAGAGAAAATATAAACAACTCCCCTAGCTGCAAATGAAGAGAATGGATTTTTAGGCATCATAGGGTTGCATATATATAGGTTTTTGAGACTTGATATCGAGTATTCGATGTCAAGGCCAATCCAATATCAAGTAGTCAATATCAAGGTCCATGAATATGCATTAAATGGGGCAATTGAGCATGGAAAATAAATCTCTATGATTGGCTAGAAGATTTAAGGTTAGGTCCATAGTTCTGGGGTATGTAGGAAATTAGTTTGAGGCACTGGAAGTGTTAGAATATGGAGTTGTTAATGTTAAAAGCTTAAGAAGATGTAAGAAAAGGGGTAGTATGCTAATGATGTAGAATGTATCAATTTACATGATAAGGAAAAGCATGAAATTTAACAATGAAGTGCTTGAAAGGTGAAGAATGATGTGGTTGTATATACAAGTACAAGTCACACTAGTTACACAAGTTGGTCCTCCCAAAAGTAGGCTCTAGCCTATAATGCCCTTATGTAACCACACCTAAATATTTCCATAGGCACCAAGGGGGTTGAATGCAATGCATGGTTGTGAAACAAGACACACATGTTAAAACCAACAATTTGAAAAAATAGCTCTATGTTACATAAAATCACAAGGTAACATCACATGAATACTGAGATGAGATGGATAGTAGAAAGGATTGCAGAAAGTGGGATATGAGGTGTCTTACCATAGGAACAATGAATCCTTGTGTGTTATTAATGATTAATTAATCATTAGCCCTTCTTTTCAAGATTCAAACCAAGTCCAAACCACATTTCAATGAAATTACACTATTTCATCACTTCATTCAACAACCATAAGACTACCATAGTTGCAAGGAGTAACATTACATGGTGTTTAGTCTAAGAAAGGGGCTTATTGAGGGTATGTTTTTTTTTTTATGAAAATTTAATCTAAGATGCCACTAACCTTCAGGCATGGATACATGTCTTTTCAATGAAACCCTTAGCATTTTATTTAGTGACCTTTTTATGATACTCTTTACTCCCATTTTTTCGTTAGATCTACAAGGATATAATTACAATTGAAGCAACATAATAGAACATAGAGAAGCGGCCAAAGAGAATCCACAAATCCCCTTGATGTCACACCCTTCACATTCCCACTTGGTTCTACACTTTTCTATCTAGGCATAGTGATTATGAATTTATTATTAGTTTTGATGATGTAGAAGAATATCATTATAGCTAGAGTAAGAGCCCCTTATTAATGGAATGAGTGGATGGATGACATGGTTTCACTATCCGAATAATCAATCCCTCATGACTTGACAACATAGAGAAAACCTCACCTCAATGGGCTAAATGATTGTTTTATTCACAAGTGAGATTACATAACAAAGGAAATGAAAACAACAAATGGAATAAGCTGAAAAGCATAGGAAAAATTGTATCAAGAAATAAGAAAATGACAAATAAATTGTAAAACAAAAATATAAAAAACACTTATTAAATTATTAATTCTAAGAGTTAGAATGAGGGGTTTTCCACATAGCTAAATGGTTGGCCCTAGAAAGAATTAAGAAGCAGATAGTTAGGATCTATGTATGTATAAAACATTGGTAATCTTCCATTTTTGAGCCATTGGGTGTCTCTTGGTTTAGTGGTAGCTATGTAGATAAATTGTTGTTCACACACTTGATTGGTAAACATATGGTGGACCAGGGTATGAGGTGTGTTAATGTTGTGGATATTTGACCCACAATTACACCCTTTATTATAATATGGTATGCATGAATTTGTTTGTCTCTCCACACCACTAGAATCACTACTTTGGTTTGGTGTTGGAGCAACAATGGATAGTGGCCTTTCTATAAGATTAGAGGATAGTGGTGATGAAAAGGAAGGCATTGAACCAAATTGACACTATGTTGAATTGGATCATGTGGTCGGTCCATAAATTTGTTGCTTTTGCCTATGGTCCTTTCTAAAGAAAGGATGTTTTTGAGTTTTCTATAAGGACCTAGCAATATTAGCCTTTCTATCCACATTCATAGCATAAGTAGCATTGGTTTGTTGATATTATGGTGCCAAAAATTCTTATGTCATTGGTGGTGTCATGTGATGAGGTGGAGTATGAAAATACCAAGGGTAGGATGGATGGTAAGAGGTGTGAGGTAGTGATCCATCAGGAGATGTCATGGGGTGATGATACTTGAGAGAGTGATAGTGGTAATTTGAAGTAGAGGACATAGAAATAGTTGTAAAAACAAGGTGTTGAACATAATATCCATATGGTTTTGGATAGTAGGAAGGATAGGGCTAGTTTGGTGGTAGCCTCCCCCATGACTGTGGGTTTTGCCACTACAGTTGATGGCAGTGTTGACATTGGTAATAAGTCCCCCTAGGACAGTATGATTAGTTGTGGAACTGTCTATCATTACTATGTTGAAAAGGAAATATCCTAGGCATATGATTTTGTACAAACTTTGGATTTACTGCATCTTCCCAATACGTATGTAGATGCAACAAGATCAGGCAATGACCCTTTAGATGGTTATATATGTAGATGTCACATCCATTATCTTTGTCTGTAGTTGAGTATATAGCCTCACTTTCTTCAGCCATGTTCCCTATTTGTCGAAAAGTGTTCCTAGTTGTTTCTTGATCCTTCTTCCTCTATTTACTATGATTTCCTAATTAATTTTTTGTTTGATTCTCCTCTACCATTTCTACAAGAGTTGTAACATTCTCATATATCCACTTTGACATCTTGTTAAACTTCACTTCAAGTTCATGAATAGGCCTATGCATCAACAAGGCTTGTTGGGGAATCACCTTCTTGAGGGTTGTCTCTTTCTCCTTGTCATAGATATGGACCTCCTTCGTTTGAAGATTTGGATCCCTGTGACTTTTCTCGACATTCTTCCATTTCCATAGCTCTCCTTCTTCTTTTGCCACATTCTTGATTAAGTCTCATTTTTGATGGGTTTGTAGCTCGTATAATTGACCTAGAGCATACATCCCAAGGGTCTCCGTTGTTTCATTAAAAAGTCCATCTATGATGTGGAAAAGTTGTGTTTCCTCAAAGAAACCATCAATTAGGCATCTATTCAGTAGGGAATAATATTTATCTAAGGCCATGCCCAAGCATTTATGTTGTTCTTATCTCCATCCTTGGATTTGTCTCCTCAGGTTGAACACCCTTGCATAGGTTTGATATTTTTCATTGAAGAGTTCCAACATTATGGACCACCATTAGATTGAATTTGGTTTCAATGACCTTTACCACACCTTGACTCTATCAATTAATGTCCTAGGAAATATATTAAGCTTTTTCCATACATTTTCAACATTGTATGAGGCACAAGCATCATGGAAGGCTTGTCTATGATGTTGTGGATATGAATCATAGCCTCTTGAAAATTTAGGAATATTATTCATATCAAGCCTAGGTAGGTGAATTTATTTATGATGCCTATGAGATATCTTAACTACCTCTATGATCTGCATTAGGCTCTAACTAGCCAACAACGATTCATCATCATAAGACATGTTGTGGTGAAAATTTCTTTGTCTATTTTTTTGATCATGATGATGTTTTCTATGTTTATTTTTATGTTTTTGATGTCACCTATGGGTTCAATTTCTATGCCAATGATGAGCTTGGTCTCTATACCTACATTCATCTTCATTAGAATTAGGCATTGAATAGGAAGAGGAAGATGAAGGATTGAAAGAATCATCATGGCTTTCATAGTTCTCCCCATGGTCCCTTGATTGATATTTTCTAGGTTTTGAGAAGGTCTTAGGCCTTAAGCCCTCGCTTAGCCTAGGACTTATTTGATCTCCTCCAAGGTTGTCTGCCTTAGGTGAACGTAGTTCGTGAGTGTCATCATGGTGGTCATAAACATATGAAATCCCTACATAAGGTTAGTCACTCCAATTTTCTTCATCATATATCTTGTTAGTTCTCCAATGAATGTCTTTGTTATACAATGCATTATTGGTTCCTAATGAAAGAGATATTTTGTTGGTTTATGATGTCTATGACTTATTATCTTTTAGAAGATAGGTCATGAATGCATTTACAACAATCATGTATGATATAACTAATATAGATAACTAGCACAAGTCCTTGGTAATAGTGTTAATGATGAGCGATGAGATACCCCTATGCCTAACCATACAAATCACAAGTGTTCACGCATGATTCAGTCAAATTCTAGGGATGGGACTAGTTGTGGTTTCTAGATTGTTATGCTTTGATCATAGTTCATTGTCTTCCCACATAGACTAGTGTTAGCTTTGTCACGTATGGTTTAGTCAAAAGTGAGGCATATGATAATGTTGTCTAATCCTATGCTGCTTCTAATGATGATAAAGAGATAAATTAATTAAGCTAATAAATAGTGGAAAGTAAAGTCTAAACTAGCTGATGGGATGCAATATTGCATAAGTTGCGATATCATGTCTTCCCTACGATATCGCGTACGCGATATCGCAGTCCGCCGTAATGTCTATAAATAAGAAGCGGCTCTCCCTTGTTCATAGTTTAGTTATTAGTTAGGAGTTAGAAGTAGCGAAGCTCTAGCAGTTTAGCCACTCCAAAGATAGTTTATTTTACTATGTCTACCCTCAATGTTGTGAATGTAATTGTACAACATCCTTTCTTCGAGTGTGACATACTTGGCCACGCACATGACCGAAAATAAAAATCGAGATTACTTCATCATTGCAGTAGTCACTTTGTTTATTTAATTGTTTTAACGTGGAATGAGTACGACTTGATTATGAGCATCTTTGTGTAACTACTTGGTAACCCAGTGGCATACCTAGGATCTATGCTTGGTAATCCCAGTGGTAGTCGTGCACCAAGATGTGTATGGTGAGTCAAGAAATCGGTTGATCATCACACTTAGGCTAGTAACGTAGTACAAGTACGACTTGATTATGAGCATTAAGTGTGACTACTTGGTAGCCCAGTGGCATACCTAGGATCTGCACTTGGTAATCCCAGTGGTAGTTGTACATGAGGTCCAAGATGTGTATGGTTGATCAAGGAATCAGTTGCTTGTCACACTTACGATAGATTAGATTCTCTTACCCTTTTCCTCCTAGCTTAGATTATTTAATCTTACATTCCACTGCCTTAAGGAGTAGCATTAGAATTAGGAACATATCATACACCTCATCTGGACTAAACCATACATGACAAATATAATACTGGTCCAAGTGGGAAGACAACGAACTGCGACCTAAGGTTAACAATCTAGGTGCCACAACTACTCCGTCTGCGGAGTTCAACTAGATCGTGCATGCTACGCTTGTTTCATATGGTTGAGTGTAGGGGTACCTCGCCACTCATCATTGGCATCGTTGCCAAGGACGGTGCTAGTTATCTAGATTAGTTATATGATACAAGGTTGCTGTAAAGAACTTAACGATATATCTTTTAGAAAATAACAATTATCAAAAGTCACACATAAATTCACATACAACAATGCCTCTCCTAAAAGATGATAATAATGCCACACTTAGTGAGAAAGTTCATTGGAGAACCAACGAACTATATGACGATGAAGATTGGAGTATACAACCTGAAGTGGGAGTTTCTCATAAACATGAATAGAAATAGCATCATCGCAACACACAAAAGCCTAACTTACAAGATGATGATGAACCCCCACTAGCCACTACAAGCTTAATGCAAATACAAGAGGCTGATTGAATCTCACGTAGGCATCGTAAAGAGAACCATCTACCTAGGCTTAATTTAAATAACTTTCCCAAATTTTCAAAAGGCTATGACTTAGATCTGCAACAACATTTACTAGCCTTCTACGATGCCTGCGCATGGAACAACATTGATAAAAATTGGAAAAAACTTAAGATCTTTCCTATGACACTCGTTGACCATGCTAAAGTATGGTATAGATCATTAAAACCAAATTCAATACGACGCTGGTCAACAATGGTAGAGGTCTTTAACAAAAAATATCAAACCTATGCAAGAGTGCCAGCCTTGAGGAAACAAATCCAAGAGTGGAAAGAAGCAAAACATGAACCTTTGGACATGGCCTTAGAAAGATATTATTCACTGTTAAACAAATGTCCAAGCCATGGGTTTTTCGAGGAAAGGCTAATATACCATATTATTGATGGGCTACGTAATGAAACAAGAGAGACCTTAGGAACGTATGCCCAAGGTCAAATATATGAACTACAAGCCCATCAAATCCAAGATCTTATTAAGCGGGTAGCAAAAGAAGAAGGAGAATTAGCTAGATGGGAGAGTGTTGAAAAACATCAATGAGACCAAAATATTAACTCAACAAAGGTCCATGATCATAAAAAGGAGAAATCAGCAAATCTCAAGGTGGAAACATCATCTTTGCCAATACAACAATTGCTAGAAGAAGCCAAGGAAAAAATCAATAAGATGTTGAAATGTATGTATAAAAAATGTGAAGAATATATCAACACCATTGGAGATAGAGTTTTGACAACCCAAGAAGTAGGATAAAATAGTAGACATTCAGAAAAGAAGAATAAAGGGAGTAAGTGCTCAACTGCCAATTCTATGTATGAATGCAACCTATGCCTATACGATCACCCAAGGGTCAATGAATAATATTGTTACATTTACATGAGAATTGGGAAAACACATTACATCCAGAGTTTGTACAGAGATACTATGTTTGATCACAGTGGGAACAATCCCAGTCGTGGGGGAGACCACCCTTAGACTAGAGGCACCCTTCATACTTTCCGAACTCGAATGCTTATCACATTCAACATCCTCTTTCTCCATTTGGGCCAATGTACTCTATCTCACCACAATACCATTCTTCACAATACTATCAACCCATGCATCCAATGCAACCACCACCTTGTGCACCTTATATTCCTCCTAACTTTCAACATTCTCATCCTTTCCCTCCTTCCACAATGCCACCAACTGTTCCTAAGGTGTTTGTGCCACAGAAACAACCCACAAACAACACTTGTGCTACTACTCTCAACAGCAGTGAGAAACCTCAGCAACATCAAAGGTGTCCTTTCTTTAAACACGGCCATAAGAAAGGAGAACACAATTCCGAGGCCACTACAGCTTCCAAGTCAGCACAAGTTCACCAATGTGGTCCACCCTTACCTTCGAACCCAACGCCTTGTGTAACTTCATCAAGGCCACCAACTAACACTCCAACAACCATACAGCCTAATGAACACAACCATGGGAGGCATCATCCTAATCCTTGCATACCATCTAACAGTCACCAACATCATAGTGGGTCAACTCGTTATTTGGGAACTACATCATATGAAGTGCCCCACTATGCTTATTACAATCAAGTGTGTGAACCCCGAGGTGATAAGTATAGATCGATTCCAATACTTCCAACATGCAAGGATCCTTATCGTTCATTTATTAATCCTTGCCATACTCAACTGATTGGTTATGGGGGATACCCCCCCTTTCAATAATAAGCAAGATTAATAAATATTTTTCATTTTCTTTGATTTTACATATTTTTGTTTTCCAGTTGTTCATTTTTCAACATTTTTGTTTATCTTTTTCCCTTTTTATTTTTTTTTGTGTTTTTGTCTTTTTACCTTTTTGTAAGTAATCTCATATACGAATAAAAAACTCTTGTGGATTGTTGGTTGAGGTGTGTTTTATGTTATTAAGTCATGAGTCATCAATTATTTGGAATAGTTAGCCCATTACACCCACTCATCCACTCTAAAAATAAGAGGTTCTGTTCGAGGATACAATGATATTCTTGATATTTCTAAAACTTAAAATTAATTTTGTGTTCATTGTACCCAGAATGAAGGAGGATGGACCAAGAGGGAATGATTAGGATGTGACATCAAGGGGACTTGTGGATTCTCTTTGGTGACAACTGTGGGAGTTGTCATGCAACATGGTCGTACTAAGATCCTTATAGATCTAATGAAAAATGGGAGTAAGAGTAATAAAAAGGGCACTCAAAAGTCAAACACTATTCTAGGGGATCCCACTGGAAAGACATGCACCCATGCCTGAAGGTTGGCGATTTCTCTGGATTCAGTAAAATTCAAAAGAAAAGAAAAGAAAAGTGCCACAAAACAAAAGTCACTCCTAGCTTGCATAAAACGCCAAGTGATCATACGCCTTGTTGTTATGGTACTCTCATAGTTTTTCATCATGGGATGAAACAATGTGATGTCACTGATTCGAGGAATGGACTTGGTCCTAATCTTGGAATGATGGGTTAATGACACATTAATCATGCTTTACACACAAGATTCATTGTGCCCTGGGTCGGTTCCCTCATGTCCCGATATCTATGATCCCTTCTATAGTTCATTTCATCTCACTGTTCGTGCAATTGTAGCTCATGTACCATGTAGCATTGAATTCTCATCTCATTCCAGTGATATTTACATGTGTGTGTTTTGTGGAGTTAGTGTGGATTACATTTAAATCTTCTAGTTTCCACAGACACTTTAAGTGTGGTTACACAAGGGCATTATAGGTTGAAACCTGCTTTGGGGAGGATCCACTTGTGTAACTTTATTGTAGTCTTCACTGATTCTCTATCTCACACACATAATCTCTTACCCTCAGTTTAATTCTTTCATTGATTTTCTTTCCCTACTATTATCCCTCTAAAATTCTATATTCCAATGTACTATTGCATTCCCTTTTTTCGTAACCGCCAAATTTTTATTGCTACAGTTCACATCATTATCATTAAGAGTGCCTCTTGAATCAATGTAATTACCCTCGAATATCTTAATACTTGCCCATGTCCTCAATTTCCAACATTAATTTCAAGAAAATCATTAAAAATTCAGTATTTTTCATGTGTCTCACATCATTAGGGACGAGATATCGTGTACGCAATATCACATCCCACATGATATCGCGTACACGATGTACCGTATGCAATATCACGTCCTATTTATCTATAAATAGGACACCCCCACTGCAATACTTAGCATCATTTTACCATTTACACGGGGGGAGTTTTTGAAATTTTTGTCTACAACTTCCAATTGCGTGACCCTTTATTTTTCAATCATATCTTGCTCATTGGTGTTCCGAATTTAATTTTGTTTGAACCTACTTGAACCCAGAGTGTTCATTTTAGTTGTGGGGGAGAGAAACTTGCCAAAAAGTGCCTAAATTTTTTGAAATTTATCATTGTCCAAAGGACATAAATTAGGATAATTAACACTAACACTTAAAATAATTATGCTAAAAATCATATGACCTTAGGTACACCGAGAGATTAAAATGAAAACCAGCTAAGTCACAAGATCCATTATTACAATTTTTGGGCATGATCACATGTTATAACATAAGATCTTTAATTAAGGAAAGTAGTAAGGTATAACTTGACTTTAAAAACAAGTTTACTAATGCTTGATCCGTGTGATTGCAAAATGGCCCTGAAACATGCACAACTAGAGAGTCTTGTTTAAGGTGGAGCAAAACAATCTCGAAGAGGTGGAAGACAAGGCCCTGCAACATACAGAATAGGAGGTGCAATCATTCAGCATCCATCAAGAAGAACCTCCTTCCAGATGGTCTGGGCAGGCAGAAGGAGGTGCTGCTATTGTGCTTGAACTGAGACAACAACTCATGTTTCCCCCAGAGTGTGTTCAGGATATCCATGAGAAGTCCACATTCACTACTGTGATTGTGGAGCTAAACTTCGAATCTTTTACAGAGTTCGCTCCTGAGGCTATTAGGGATCACCTCAAGGGGTCTCCCTTATGGCCTGTCCTCTCTGAATGCGGTGCCTGGTACTTAGGTGAAACGTACCAGTTCTGGCACAATAAGAAGCAAGGCACCATGGTTAATGTTTGTGGTGTGATAGTAGAATTTTCTACGTAGGAGATTTTAGAAGTGTTAAACCTTCAGAATTCAGGCCCGCATGTTACTTGGTTATCTACGCGATCGGACCCTGATGTGCGAAAGGATTGGTTAGAGAAGGGTTATGGCAGAGATAAAAATTTTTGAGAATTGATGATGGAAGAGAGAATTTATTTCAAAATTGGAACCTATCACCTCTTCTCCACAAAAGGTCTGAAAAGAATATCGATGTATGCGGCTAGGGGATGTGTAGTGTTGATGGGAAAGGTTAATGCCAACCTTCCCCATCTATATTTGATGGAGATCCTCACGTTATTTGAAGAACGGAAGTCAGGGAAGATGGTGATGCCTTTTCCTTGCCCTATCAGAAAACTATGCCAATGGGTTGGTATTCGGGGATACACAAATGATGTCCTCCGAAAAGCCCAGAATGATTCTTATGCTAAGCTACTAAAGGTGCCAACTCCAAGAAAGAGCACTGGCGAAGAGCTAAGACTAGATGAAGAAGAAGAACAGATGACTAGATCACCTGCAACTCAACTTGCAGGACCCAGTCAACCTCCAACCACAAGTCCCAACCAACAACAAGAAGTAGGGCCCAGCATAGGTTAGGATTAGCCACCGCCACCACAAGACTATAGACCGTCGATGAGCCATCTTAGGGCCATCACTAAGATGGTTAGTTGGGGATGTCATGATGATGCAAACCTCTTCCACGTCATCGATGATGCTGATCAGCCTACTATTTCATTAGATCACACAAGGGGTGAATTATCAATTTAAACAAGAGGAGGGGAAAGTAGATGGTCACAACAGATCTTAGGAAACGTGACATCTTTTCAGGTGTAGTTAGAGACTGGTGAAGGGGCCACTGTGGTGGTCATGCAACACCAGGATGCCAAGGGAGCTACTGAAGTGGTTGTTGACCACATCAAAGAATTCTTTAATGTACCTATTGTGCCACTGGTAGATCTCTCAGGAGCACAAGATGCTCAAACTCTTTCCAGAACCTCAATGACTCCTGCAGAACATGAGGATGTACTTGATAGATTGATTCAAACAAGACAAGTAATGACGTCTCTATTTGACATCCCTCAAGATGTCACAATAATTCAATCAGACCTCATTTCCACATAGGGAAAGCTGGTCATATCCAAAGTAAGGTCAGAGCATGTTGAAGTAGAAGTACAGAAACTACAAAAGTAGCTTTTAGCCTTACAAGCAACACAGCGGGATCCTTTGCAATTCGTTCCCATAGACCAGCTAAACAACTTTAGAATGGAGAAACTCACAAAGTTGAGTGCAGAAAATAAGAAGGTGGTAGAAGAAAAGATGACGACCACTTGGAATGCCTCCATAGTAAGGATGCAAACTCATGCTCATATTAAGGCACTCAAGTTCTTAAAAGAAGAAAATAAATAGTTGGTTGCTGATAACCTCCGATTGACCTCTGTGGAGAAACAAAAGAATGTTCTCAGTGAATACTTTCATCAGCTATGAGAATAATTCATTTGGGTCAACCAAGATGTAAGCCATTTAGACAGAGAGAATCAAACCCTCTCAATGGAGGAGGTATGCGCTATTCGCCAAAAATTAGCAATTGAGATAAGCACATGGCAGAATGAGGTTAAATGACACAAGAAGCTGAAGGAGAATTTCTGTGATCAGGTGGGGATGTACAAACAAATCATGGATAAGGAGATCCATATGGCCAAGTCTCAAATCAACAACATCAGTGCTCAGCACATTGATTGGAGGGCCATATTGGACACTTATGCCTTCGCCCACCAAGTAGAAGTTAAAAATCAGGACCTGCAGATCCAAGACTTGATAGAATACATGGAGTTGACAAACCTTAGATATGCCAACCTTGCCATGTTAATAGCAAGGCACCCGAGAATAGAACTTGAGCAGCAGGTAGCTTCCACCCATCTCAAATATGAAGCAAAATTTGTAGAACGTAAGAAGTTGTTTGAAAAATTGGATGTTGCAAATTATGAACTTGAGGTGGTAAAAGCAAGCTACCAAGGATAGAAAGATGTAGCAACCGACTTGGCTCAATGGCTAACAGAGCTTCATGAATACAAAGACAAAGCCAGAGCCTATAAAGAGGAATGACAGGAATTTGTGGCATGGTATGTCAAAGCTAATTAGATGTTCCTGCAACTACTCTTTCCATGGAAAGTTTCGACCCCGTCAAACATTGGAACATTAGCATGGATGACACAAGATCCTTGGACTGAAGAGGAGAAGCTCCAGGCCATTCTTCAGCATCATCAACCTTCAAAGCCTGGAGCATATGACAAAGCGAAAGCACCGATGGAGGAGCCACTGCCACCAGGAACTACATGAGTTCCATTTTTTGTAGTTTTAGTATTTTTTCTATGTTGTGTCTTCTGACACTACGACATCATTTCATTTTTTGTTTTTCTAGTTAATAATCCCATACCTATCCACTGTGTAATCAATGAAGCTTATTTTCCTTGTAACTCGAGGATGAGTTTTTATTCAGTCATGGGGCTATGATGGGAAGCGATATTGCATAAGCCACGATATCACGTATGTGATATCACATCTGCCATGATATTGCATCCCCTGCGATTTCTTGTCTTCCCTGCGATATCGCGTACGCGATATCGCAGTACGCTGTAATGTCTATAAATAAGAAGCGACTCTCCCTTGTTCATAGTTTAGTTATTAGTTAGGAGTTAGAAGTAGTGAAGCTTTGGTAGTTTGGACACTCTAGAGATAGTTTATTTTCCCATGTCTGCCTACAGTGTGGTGAATGTAATTGTACAACATCCTTTATTCGAGTGTGATGTACTTGGACACATACATGACCAGCAATAAAGATCAAGATTACTTCATCAATGCAATAGTCACTTTGTTTATTTAATTTTTTTAATGAGAAATGAGTATGACTTGATTACGAGCATCTTTGTGTGACTAGTTGGTAACCTAGTGGTGTACCTAGGGTCTATGCTTGGTATTCCCAGTGGTAGTTGTGCACCAAGATGTTTACGGTTAGTCAAGGAATCAGTTGCTCATCGCACTTAGGTTAGTAACACAGTACAAGTATGACTTGATTACGAGAATTAAGTGTGACTACTTGGTATCCCAGTAGTGTACCTAGGATCTATGCTTGGTAATCCTAGTGGTAGTCATGCACGAGGTCCAAGATGTGTATAGTTGATCAAGGAATCGGTTGCTCTTCGCACTTAGGATAGATTAGATTCTCTTACCCTTTTCCTCCTAGCTTAGATTAGTTAATCTTACATTCTATTGCCTTTAGGAGTAGCGTTAGAATTAGGAACATATCATACACCTCATTTGGACTAAATCATACATGAAAAATATAATACTAGTCTAGGTGGGAAGACAGCAAACTGCGACCTAAGGTTAATGATCTAGGTTCAACAACTAGTCCATCTGCGGAGTTCGACCAAATCACACATGCTACGCTCGTTTCGTATGGTTGAGTGTAGGGGTACCTCGCCACTCATCACTAGCCTATGGGTGATGAGTGTTCACTCCTAACTATCTACACACACATTGGACTTCACGTAACTAGCACTGGGATTACCAAGCATATGCCACTGGCTTTCCAAATAATACATTGTTGAGTTACCAAGTAACTACACATAAGTGTCCACAATTAGTTATACTCATTCCACTTAGTGATAGGAATTGTAAAGAGCAATATATGGAAACATTAACTAAGGAAAAAAGTAACAATTAAATAATTAAATAATTAAAATAAATATAAATCTAAGTGAATGCTGTAATGATGGAAGTAATCTCAATCTTTATTTCTAGTAATGTAACATGTCCAAGTACATCACTCTCAAGTAAAGGTGTTGTACGATTACAAACATCACACTGTAGGCATGCATTGGGAAATAACATGACTGAAAACAAACAATCTATGAAGAAGTTGATTGACAACTAAAAACTAAACTATTTTCTCCATGTCAACCATGCACCCAAGTGTTGTATTTATAGGCTAGCATGGGAGAGGTGATATCGGATATTCAACATTGTTTCTTGGGACCTGATATTGGGTATCTAATACCAAGGCTCTAATATTGGGTATTTGATATTGGTGTTGACATAATGATGACTCATCAACATATTAATATATTGGCTTACATAGATCTTGACTTCTTACATAATAATAATTTTCAATAAAATCCTATTGTATACAATTTAAATTAGATATCTCTACTGCTTTATTCCATGAGCATTTGTTATTATTATGAGCTCTCTTATTAATAAGATAATCATTATTCTTTAATCTACTATTATTCCAATAATGGAGTTAAGCTCTATAAAGGTAGAAAATAAGTTAATCAATTCTTTTATTTTTTTACTTACCTCATTGATTTAGGTAACTACTTTTCAAGATTCCATAGTATGATTTAGTAGCATTATTCCTATGGTGTTGAGCATGAGGGACATTGTAAAAGCTTTGTACCCTCATGCCTATACAACAAGAAGAAAAAGAAATTATTAATGCAAAAGAATTATGAAAAAAATATTAAATATTGAAAGAAAAAATAAAATATTATAAACTCTGAAATTTCTTATTTTTATTCAATTTGTGTCAAGGTATTCAATGAAATATTTCTCTTGATAAAAATCACTTTGAAATTGTAGTAGTGCTTGGATAATGTCGAATTCTCGTTTACCGTTATTCATGATATGCAAAAGGGAATTTAGACATACATGTACAAACCTTAACATCTTTGACTTTTATGATCAAATGTTTTCTCTATGCACAAGTAACATGTCAAAGTGCATACAAAAATTCAACATCAAAGAACATCCCTTGCAAAATATTAATAAAAGTGACATTCTAAGAGAAGAATTAACATAGTTGAAAATATCAAAAAATATTTCCATCTAAATATTTAATAGTTACATGATTGTATTAATTTCATCAATTGAATAATTTATAAAAAATGCATTGATCTTCCAATATTCATAAGATCCATGACACATATCAACTAAATCTTGTAGCCGTGCTTTGATATCTATTAGTTGAGATCTTGGTAAAATAATCAAGGATGTAATTATTCCATTGTAATATCCATCAACAACCATTATGGTATGAAGTATATTCTAACAAAAAATTAATAGTATTGGATATCTAAATAATTATGAATTACAAATGAAACTAAATCATAAAATTACATACCTTATATTTATTTGTATTAATATTGAGTCAACAGCAAGAATGCTATTATCAGAGTGCTCAATCATTTTTGTTAATATTCAAGTAGTTTTAAGGCCAAGATTGATAGGGGTATCACCACCTTCTATTTGAAAATAAAATAATAGTCTCCTTGCTCCTTATAATCCTTACTCATCTTGTTATTGCATATATTTACAATATCCTAAGCATATTTTATTTACATCATATTTTTCAACTAGTAAACTAGAAGGTTTTAACACAAATGTGGTTTAGTATAGAAGATATGAGATAATTTTCTTTATATTACATTTTATGTAAAAAACTAGATATAGAAATTGATATGGACATCAAAGAAATCAAAGTAACATCTCTCCAATGATGGGATCTTTCCCTAGAGTTTTGGAATGTTTGGAAGTGTTTTAAGCCCATTTTGATGACTTTAGGGTATTCTAGGGGCTATGGGGACTTGTTTGGAGCTGTCTAGAGGTTCCAAACCCCAAAACAAGCATCTTTGTATTTTGGCCTTGGAGAGGATACGTTCCATTTGCAAGTGAGACATCCCATCTATAAGTGAGATGCTCCATCTATGTTGTAGACATCTCTGTTTAAGACATCCCACATGATTTGAGGACATCTACTTTGAGACTTCTACACTCGAAAGATATATCTCCTATTTTTCATAGGTATCTTCCATGGAATTTAATGGAAATTAAATTGAATAATAAATTGAAGGGGAGATGAAGAGATAAGGGGAAAAGGAAATAAATAGAATCCTTTACCTTTAGTTTGATCAAGAGAGTCTAAAAAGAAAAAGAGAGCTAGAAGAGAGTGTAGGGAGTTGAGAGAAGAGTAGAAGGAGAGACAGAGTCTTGGCAAGGTGTCTTGATGATTATTACAATCATTACAAGGTGTCTTCTAGCTAAGGTGATGAGCGGCAAGTACCCCTATGCCTAACCATACAAATCACTAAGTGTTCATGCCCAATTTCATCAAATTCTATGACCTTATAGCCTTCTAAGTACATTGGTCTCTAGAAAGTGAAACTAACCATTACAATCATTGTATTTCCAATTACACTTGTGAAGTGAAAAGTTATGGTTAAGTGCAATTAAAGCATATGGTTTTTATCATTTTTTATGTTTTCTATTTTAAGTCACCTAAGGATGAGAATAATGTATAAAATAAAATAATTAAATTTATAATTTAATCTAATGAGCTACTCCTAACTAATCCTAACATAAGTATCTATTCCCACTTACCATACATGTCTTGAACATGTTTAACACTATTGGGTTACCAAACATTAAGCATTACTAGAATTACCAAGTGCCAAGCATATACTCGAAGAGATCATACTTATGTACTTAATTAATGATCATTTAAATTAGCTTAATTTAGTTTAACTAACTATTTGATTATTGAAGCATTAAATAAAATTGCACAAAATAGTAAATGCATAAGTAAACAATTAATCTATTTCAAAGTGCTACAAGATTTATGAAAAAGCTCATCTTTATTACCACACACTTTGCTATGCTTAAGTACAACAATGTTCAAAAAAATATCCATACACTCTTGAATCTTAGTACAATCACTTAGAAAAATATTCTAAATTTCATGCAAGAAAATTGCAAGTTCTCCACTACAACTATGAAAAAGATGTCATAAAAATAGTCGGTGAGCATGTATTTATAGGTAAAAATAGATACTATGTCAATGGGCCATGCCAATGCATAAAATCATGCATTGATAAGGCCTAGTCAATGGGGCCTAGTTAATGCAACCAATTTATGATTCGTCAGAACCTCACAATTAAATAAAAACTCATCCTTGAGTTCTTTACAAATTTGGGAAGGCATGGAATTATTTATTGACAACAGACATATGAAAAATATGAACAAACACTAAGTTCCAGAGTGTATGGATATATAATCATTACAATTTTTTTTGATGGTACAAAATTGAACAATAAGAAAAAATTGACAAACACAATCCATTTGATGACATGAAGACAATGAGGAAGATTAAATGGTCCTAGGTGGTCGAGGCTCTTAAGGCTCCAATGGACCTTATCCTACTTCAAACACACAGAGTGGTTAAGGCTATTGTGATTGTTCTATTGTAGTTGCAACTTTGGATGAAAGATGGAAAACATCTAACAATTCTTTCATGCTCTCCTCCTTACTCTTGGCATTGCGCACGATCCACCCAAATTTGCCAATGTGAATTGAAATGGGCACATCCCAAGGATAGGGCATTTTTGGGAACAACTCCTTAACATTGATGAACTAGGTAGCAAATTATTTTCATTCAATGTTAAATGGCCTGATTTAATTTTGTAGTACACATGTGATTTAGTTGAATTCCATGGACTTATAGCCTTCTAAGTATACTAGTCTCTAGGAAGTGAAACTAACCATTGCAATCATTGTGTTCTCAATTAAACTTGTGAAATGTAAATATATGGTTAAGTGTAACTGAGGCATATGATTTTTTATCATTTTTATGTTTTATGTTCTAAGTTGCCTAAAAATACAAGTAAAGAATTATATATTTAATTGCTAATTTACTCTAACTAACTAACATTTAACTAAACCTAATATAAGCATCCCTTATCACTTGTTGTACACATCCTAAACATGTTTAACACTAATAGGTTACCAAACATTAAGAGTTACTAGGGTTACTAAGTGCCAAGCATATGCTCAAAGTGGTCGTACTTTTCTGCTTAATTAATCACTATTTAATCGATCTTAGTTTAGATTAAATTATCTTAATTTAATTACTTTAATTACTTAAAGCATTAAAGGAAAGTGATTAAAACATTAAATTTGTAAAAAAAATAATTAATCTATTTCAAATTGCTATAAGGTTTATCAGAAAGTTCATCTTTATTGTCGTACACATTTCAATGCTTAGGTACAATAAATAGTACTAGAATAAAGATTCATAAATTCTTTGACTCTTACTATGGGCACTTAGAAAATATTTTAATTTTCAAGTGGAAGAACTACTAGAGCTTACCTACAACTATTGAAACACCACAAAAATTTGCATGTTATAATCAATCTTCATCATATAGCTTTCACCCTGTAAATATCGAGGTAAAACTTCATTGTAAATGTGAACATTGTAACTCATAATGGATAATTTCACATACTTTATACTTTTTGGGCTAACAAATACCTCACAAGTGGTCAAAGCCTCATTCCACAAGTGAAAAAAGTTACCTAGTGTTTATATTTGGGCCTGGTGAGGGGGGTGGGGGAGGTTTCAAAAATGCTTTTTCGAATGCCAAAAAGCAAATTGGTGGGTTTTATGGGGGACATACATTTTTCTATGTTGGAAACACATGCAAGGGGGTAGATCTCATCTACCCTTAGCATGGACGGATGGGGGTGTTAAAAACTTTTCCCCCTCAATGTGGGAGTTTCCCCTTATCTTGGAAACTATTCCCTTGTCTGGGAAACTTTCCCCCTTCAATGTAGAAGTTTCCCCCAGCATGGAGTCTTCATCCCTATTTTGGAAAATTCAATCCCCCAACATGGAAGCCACAAAATAAAAAATTTATCACTTCATGTATTTCAATGTTAACTAGTCACTTCAGCAAACATGGTGGAGAGCTCAGCATGGAAGATTCATCTCCACCATGGAAGGTGTGCCCTAGTTACTATTTATAGTAAATGGAATAGCAATGGGAGGAAGCACTTACTATGTATGGTAACTCCTCAAATTTGGTAGCAAGTTTACATCAAATTTGTAGCTATTTCATAGCCATCTTATAGTCATTTTTGCAAACAAATGATAGCCAATTTGTAGCCCCATTCATGGCCCAAAGATCCTATAAAATCTAGCCTCTAACACCATTTACAAGTTTAGTAGCTTTTGGCATATAAGAAATTTTGTTGTTCCAAACTTTTAAGTAAGGGCATCATCATCAAGTAATTTTCATACACACAATTTTATTCATAATTCCATATTTGGGGCATTTTCATTGCAAGTTTCCATATTTGCATTCTCTTGAACCCCAATGTGGAAGCATTGTGGCTTTTAGATTTGGTGGATTTTTGGTGTCAACACTACACTTCTAGGATTTCCAAACCCTAGCATGGAGTAATTTGGCATCCAAAGTTTCCACCTTTCTTACCACCCAACAATGACCCAACTTATAGATTTAAGGTCGTAGTAGTGAAGGGAGGTTCGATAGCATTAAGAGTGGCTTAGCATCCATATCATGGAGCAAATCACATTAGCTTCAATAGGATTTGAACTCTTCATAAGTGAACCCCATTGTTTCTCATCTAGGAACCATTTGTACAAATTTTTCTAACTTAATTTTTATTCTTTCTTAATAAATTTTTAAGTTTTGAGTTTTTTTTAAAAGTAAATTTATTTTCTATGCATTTTTTGGATTTGTTTATACTTCCATATTTCACACCTCATAAGTCCTTGGTTGATTTTACTTTGAAGGATAAAATCACAAGCATTCATGCATGATCAGACAAAATTCTTGGAAGTCCTAGGGATTTGGGGTTGGGGAACTGCTACATAGAGGATCCTTGGTTCTTTCTAGTGATCAAGATTTTCAATTGTAATAGTTTTTCTTGGTTCTAGAAGGAGGGACCAAACCTTCACATAAATTTTATAACCAGATATATTCCGTTTGTTACCATTTGCAAGCTTTTCCTTCATTTTTTGTAGCCAAAACTTTTGAAGATTCAACATTGATATTTCCCCCCTATGATCAAAATTGGAGTGTGGAAGTTGCAAGTGGTTTGGTTTTGGCTTTTCACAACACTTGCTATGAATTTTATAGCCCAAAGCTAGTGTTGATATCTCCTTCCCCTATTTTTTTCATTTTATTGACAAAAATTTATTCTCTAATTTCTAAAGTGGATGATTCAACTCATCTATGAGTTGGGTTCCCCCCCATTTTTCCAAGCTAAAAAAAATTGTTAGTTGGCT
Source organism: Gnetum montanum (assembly GCA_015680685.1). Lineage (NCBI taxonomy): Eukaryota > Viridiplantae > Streptophyta > Gnetopsida > Gnetales > Gnetaceae > Gnetum > Gnetum montanum. The sequence goes on from MNCI01012653.1 coordinate 109,367, forward strand.
AAAATCAATTTTAGTGGAAAAACACCAACTTTCCAATATGGTTGTTAGTCTTCCTTTCATCAACGTTGAGGTAGGAGGTGTGAGATTCTCATCATATCACCTCCCTTTTCTTTCTCCCCTTTTTGACATACCCAACATGGAAGTAGTTGGGAGGCCAACATTGGTGAGGTTCTAAACTAATTTAATGACTAGATATGCTTTTATTGCATGTTGAAACCAATTTTCTAGTTTCTTGAAGCCAAAACTCCTAAGGAATCCAATGCTACCTTTACCTTGTTGTAGTAGAAACCTCATTGTGAAAGCTGTAGGTGCTCTAGGTGCTGAAATTTTACAACATATATTATGAATTTCTAGAGCAAAGCTAGTGTCGAAGCCACAGGTGGTTTGGGTGCTAAAATTTTGTAACATATACTATGAATTTCTATAAAAGAGCTAGCATGGAAGCCTTAATAATCATTTAAATTTTGCTACCACATTTTTTATCACTAAACTAATGTTGGTTTCTATACCAACCAAGCCTACTTTTCCCACGTTTGTGGTAAAATTTGGCATCCTACCAAAACCATCTTTGGAAATTGCCAAGTTTTCACTTTGGTCTTCAAACTTTTCCTCTTTTTTCCAACATGAAAATAAGAAGGTGTGAAATTTTCATTATCTCACCTTTCTTCTTCTTCTTCTTCTCTCTCTCTCCCCCCTTTTCCCACCCTCCCTCCCTCTTCACCATACCCAGCATAGAGGCAACTAGGAGGCCAACTTGGATGAGGCTTGAACCAACATTTCTAACATTCCATTTCTAGTAAAGGGGCAAACCCCCCTCATCCCCCACTTACTAGTTATAGTAAGTACATCATTGTTTGCCATTTTCATTTTCTTTAATAGTTTTTGAATTTCATTCATTAGAATTTACTGCTATTTTACCATTTATAGCCTATTTTTAAGTAATCCTTAGTACTATAACCATGTCTCTCCAAAAATACACCAAATTGCCCTTCATCTTTACTAGCGAAGATCATAGCCAACAATCCATGAGAGTGTATGATCCTAAAAACCTTGCCATTGTTATGTGTAGGCAATCTTTTAAGGTTAGAGGGGAGAGTCTTGATTTTGCAATCATAAATGAAGATCGTTATAACTTCATTTGTGCTAAAATATAGGCGAGCATGCTAATTCCATGAATTGAAGCTAAGGCCAAAAAGAAGTTTGAGCTCATACACATGGATGGGAAAGAGTACATCCCTTCCACATATGATGAAATTTCTCTTAATGACAAGAGGAAGATGACAAGCCTAGCTTTAAGGAAAAATAGGAGGAGAAGGATGAATGTAAGGTAGCATCTAAGCCTAAAAACATCCTGGGAGGAATTTTTCACCAAACATCTCCCAAAGTTACAAAAAATTTCTCTAATGCTTTTGTTTTCTCCATGGGCATGGTGCCACCATCTTTCACTTTTTCTTACCCTACTACAACAAATCCCATGCAAGATATAGTTACATATCACACTCAGCCAATACCACAAAAAACCAACTATAGCACATCAATGCCATATGCAACATTGTCTCAATACATACGATCATAATGGTGGTTTTTACCACCACATATCTATTAACTACTAATGTAGGGTTCACCATGGAAGCCCAAGTAACACAAGGGTCACACATCCCATTTGTCCCATTTGTGCCTCAAGTATTAGCACAAACATCTTTATCTTTGTTTGGCCCATGAGCCATAACCATAAGATAACCTCTTCCTTATATCATGCAACCCATAACAATGCCATAAGCATCACAAAAAACTCAAAAATCTTATGTACAAACCTCGCAACCTATGGGGCAACTGCAAGGCTTCGATCAAGCCTTCTAAATGATCCAAGACCTAATAGAGGAGTTGAAGAGGCTTAAAGCCTCTACCACATAAACTGCCAAGATTATAGACTTCTACTAGGATGATTGCATAAGTCCTATAGTTCCATCCATGATACTTCCCCTTGGTGTTCCAATTCCCTAATTTATCAAATATAATGAAGAAGGTAATCCTACTGCTCACCTTATTACCATTTGATATGAATGTTTACTCTTGTAAACATGGCCTCATAAAATAATGAGGATTTTTCCTATGTCTTTGACTGCAAAAATAATTGATTGGTATTATGCATTATCTAGAGGATTCATATCTTCTTCGGAGGACTTAGTAGCCTAGTTTGTCAACTGCTTCAAGTATAACTTAAAGCTTGACACAATGCTTGACCAACTCATGAAGGTCAAGTAAGGGACCTTAGAACCCTTATAGAAATTTGTTTAGTGGAGGAATGAACTATTGAATGAAATACCAAAGCCCATAGCTGAAGCCCACATGTTAGCCATATTCAAGGAAGTAGTTAATGACTTCATCAGGTCCAAACTCTACTACCTTGATTCAAGGTCTATTAGCCAAGTGTTCTCACAAATTAAAAATATAGAGGATGTCACAGAGGCTATTCATGATCTAGTATATATAACATATAAAAACTAACACACTTGAAGAGACAAATAAGAGAGTAAACAAAACAACACTACCATAGCAAATGTAACCAAGAAAACCAAGATCACAAACCAAGGGCTGAAGTTCAACCCACCCAAGGGCTCCACTAATGAATGTAATAACCAACAATAAGCTTTTGGAACCACTACATCGATGAAAAATAGACCTAACTTTGAAAGCAAAGACAAGTCTAAATACACTACGTTGCCATTAAAGCCATTTGAGTTGCTAGACCAACTATTAAGAAGTAGATGCATGCAACATAAAAAAATGACTAAAGTGGCTTAAATGAAACATGAGAGACTATGCAAAATAGCAAAAGATCCCACTTGGGAAATGAAGTATGATCCCTAGTTGCCTAGATACTTCAACCTAGACTACTTCTACAATTATCATCAACTACCAAGTCATGATATATACTTCTTCCTTGTGTTGAAGGATGACCTGTAAAGGATGATAGATAGGGAGGAATTAGTCTTAGATGCTTCTAACCTAATTCAACCACAAAACGAGTCAATGCAAGGATACAAAGACCCATTGAATGCTAATTATATCCCCTATGTCATTTCAGCATTCAACATCAATGATGATCAGAGGCCTACAAGAGAACCATTCAGGATTCAGGTACTCCTCTACAATGAAAGGGCTTCTTTGGCTTTACATAGCTCAAGATCCTCCTTGGTTGTGAGATAACCATTACAAATGCCTCTAAGAAAATTTTTTATCATCAAGGTCTCCCAACCCAATACAACTCAAATAGTCATAGCTCAAAAAACTGCAAAATGATCTTTTATGGTGGCCAATGCTATCACCTCTTCCTTACAACCAATGGTTGACAAGAAAAAAACTATAGCTGACTAAAGCATATACAAAAGATTGATAATAAGGGAGAAAAGCATATGAAGGTACGAAAGGAAGTGGATCCATAAAAGCCCACTCTAATTTCAGCTATACGCATGACCTCCTCTACCCCAACCTCTTCAACCAACAAGCTACAGGAGGATATCAGAGCCCATAATCAAAACAACAAGAAAGGGCCACAACAACCAAATCATAAAGCTAAAGTTTGCATTTTGGGACACATGGAGGAAGTAAAGAACAATTGGGATGACATGCCCACTACCAATGAAAAAAACTTCCTTAGTGAAATGGACTAAGTTAGGTAATTCCTCAAGAAGAAAAACACAACTCTAAGCTTGCATGACTTGATCATGACTTCCACCACACATTGTGAGGTGCTAGTTAAAATGTTGACCTCCATACCCATTAGTGAGGATATTTCTGTTAGTGAAGAAGCCATATATGTAGTGATGATTCCTCCCTCACCAGGGAAGGAGAATTCACATCCTTAACATTTCATGATAGCGAAATTAAGGTTAATCTCCAAAATGGTAAAGAGACTATATAGCCCTTTCATTCATAACCATATGCATAGGACAATTTAAAATACATTGGGTGCATGTTGATGATGGATTTGTAACCAACTTTATCCCATGCACCATCATTGAACATTTAGACTTAACCAAGCAAGTACAACCATTAACCATCATTAGCATTGAAACACCAAAAAAATTTGCATGTTATAATCAATCTTCATCATGTAGATTTCACCCCATGAAACCTAAAGTAAGACTTCATTGATGTGAAAATTGTAGCCCACAATGGACAATTTCACATGCTTTATACTTTTGGGTCTGAATAATCACTCATAAGTGATCAAAGCCTCATTCCCCAAGTAAAAAACATCACCTAGTATATATATTTTTGCCTGGGTTGGAAAGGGGGGTGGGGGGTGGTGGGGGGTGGTGGGGGGATCAAAAATGCCTTTTGGAATACCAAAAGAAATTTGGTGGGTTTTATAGGGGCATACATTTTTTTATGGTAGAAACACATGCAGGGGGCTAGATCTCACTTACCCCCAATGTGGAATGGTGGGGGTTTTGGAAAAATTTCCTACTCAATGTGGAAGTTCCCCAGCCCCCCCTCCCCCCCATCTTCGCCTTCCACCCCCCCCCCCCCGCCTTGAACCTAGAAGCTTTTTCCTTAGCCTGGAAACTATCCCCTCTTAGCATAAAAGTTTTACCCTAGTGTGGATTCTTCATCCCCAATGTGAAAAATTCAATCCCCTAGCCTGGAAGCCACAAAAGAAAAAATTCATCACTTCATGCACTTCAATTTTGACAAGACACTTCAACAAGCATGATGAAGAGCTCAACATGGAAGATTCATCTCCAACATAGGTGTGCCCCAATTAGTATTTATAGTAAACAAAATGGCCATGGGGGAAGAACTTACTATCTATGGTAACCTCCAAATTTGGGCATCCATATCACTTAATTTGGTAGGAAATTTACAGTAATTTGTAGCCATTTTATAGTCATCTCACAACCAATTTGTAGCCCCATTCATGGCCCAAAGATTCTATAAAAGCTAGCCTCTAACACCATTTATAGGTTCAACAACTTTTGGAATACAAGCACTTTGGTAGTTCCAAAATTTTGAGCAAGGGCATCATCATTAAAAAAATTTCATACACATAATTTTGTTCATAATTCCATACTTGGGACATTTTCAGGAAATTAAGAACTCTTGCAAGTTCTCATACTTGCATTTTATTGAACCTCAATGTGGAAGCATTGTGGCTTTAAGATTTGATGGATTTTTAGGGTCAACACTATATTTCTAGAATTTTCAAACCTCAAAATTTCTAGCATCCAAATGTTTCATCTTTCTCACCCCCAGTAGTGACCCAACTTATAGATCTATGGTTGTAGTAATGAAGGAAGGTTCCATAGCATCAGGACTAGCTTAACACCTAGATTATGGGGTAGATCACATCAGCTTCAATTGGCTTTGAACTCTTGCATAAGTGAACCCATTTTTTCTCATCCAAGCATCATTTGTACACATTTTCCTAACTTATTCTTTATTCTTTCTCAATAAATTTTTAAGTTTTGAGTTTTTTATTCAAAAATAAATTTATTTTTAGTGCAGATTTTAGATTTGTTTATACTACCATGTTTTGCATCTCATAGGTCCTTGGTTAATCTACCAGATCAGCTAGGGCACCTCAAATCCATTTTTTTTATCATAGAGGCCTTGGGGATTTAGGGTTGGGAAATTACTATACAAAGGATCCTTGGTTCTTTTCTAGTGATCAAGGTTTTGATCGCAACAACTATAAGACTTATTACCATAAATGTAGTTGGTGAGCATCTATTTATAGGAGAAATAAGGAGTCCCGTGAATGAGTACATGTTAATAGATTAAAACCTATGTTAATTAGATTATGTTAATGAGATCTCGTTGATAGGGTTGCGTCAACAACATCTCATTGACATGGCCAAATCATGACACTTCATCATATCCCCATGACTGAATGAAAACTCATCCATAAGTTTTTTACAAAATTTGGGAAGGTATGGAATTATTAGCACATAAAATAGATACACAATCTACACAACAAAAGCTATGTGCCTAGAGTGTATGGTTTTTCATTAATTACAAAATTTTGAATGTTTAGAATAACAAAATTGAATAAGAAAAAATTGACAAACATAATTCTTTAGTTGGCATGAAGATGTTGAAGAAGATGAAATAGTCCTAGGTGTGGAGGCCCTTGAGGCTTGTAAGGTCCTTCTCCTTATTCAGGCACATGTGGTGGTTGAGGTAGTTATGATTTCCTGTAGTGACTGCAACTTTTGGTGGAAGATGGAAGGTGTCCAAAATTATCTTCATCTTCTCATTCTTTCCTTTGGGGTTCAAAATTCATGTAGCATCTCAAATGTGGGTGTGGGAGTGGAAACATCCTAGGGACAAGGAATTATTGGGAACAACTCCTTAATGTTGACAAACTAGGCAAAAAAAGTTTATGTTTAGCATCAAATTCTTTGATTATAGTCTATAATGTTTGGTAGTTATTCATCCTGTTATCTAGGTTCTCAATAGTTGATCATTGATAAGTGAACTTTACCTTGAGAACCTCAAGTTCAACATTGGCAATATCAAGCTTTTGCTTGTTATCTTTGTGATGCTTATACTCTTCTTTGTACAAAAAATATGAACTACCCACTTATTTATCTAATTTAGATTGTAATCATCTAATAGCCAACATCACCAGATTTTCATATTAAAGATTGGTAAGCTCCATGTACTTCATCATCTCCTTGATAGATAACTCTTTCATCTGGATCTCCACTTTGTTGTAATCATTGAGGCTATCAAAGATAGCCTGGTAGATATCACCTCCTTCCTTAAGCTACTAGAGAGCCTCATTCACTTTTTCCTTCACCAACTAGATGTCTTTTTCATTGATTTCCTTCTATAGAGTAACCTGATCTTTGTAATGATTCTTTACTCTCTATTTTGAGAGCCCTATTTTTTCAAATAGCTACCTCTATCATATATTTTTGGTGAAGAGCTTGGACTTCTTCCATTGAGATATTTCTATTTTCAATTACCAATCTTCTCAATTTATTATTCACTCTAGCTAGTTATTCCTACTATTGATGGATAAAATCTTATATCTACTACTTTTTCACATCAACATTATGTAGGTGATGATTTTATGTGGTCAAAATTGCATCCTCATGTTATGTCTGAATCAAGTCCTTCTAAAATGGTGTGCATTTTGGCATTGGTCATCGACTAGTATAAGACGGTCATCTCCTTGTTATTCTCAACCTTTTTAAGCTTGTTTTCAAGCTGCTTGAAGGATTCATCCCTTATTAATGTAGGGTTGAATAATGTGGGATCAATGAGGTGAGATCTTAATTTAGCAACCTCCATAGCCAAGTATTGGTTTCATCCTTGGGCTAGTTCAAGTTTCCCCTCCAATATAATGCACTTTTCCTTACCTCTAGTAGCTTTAACTAGGTTGTAGTAATTATAATTGAAAGGTCAAATATATTTGGAATTGGTTGCTTGATTCCCACCAGTCAGTATGGCAACTCCTCATGTTGGGTTGTACTTAATATGCCACTAACTATTCCTGTGGACATTTGCACATATTTGAGTGTAGAAATGTCTAATAAAGATGCTATAGGTGCATTAAGTTCCTTAATAATTCTATCAACAAACATCTCTACTACTATCTCCTGTCCATGGTGTTGCATCATGAAGATAGTTGTCCCCTCATCCTCCTCTAGATGCATCAAAAAAGTAGTGGCATTCCCAAATATTTCTGGGAATTATTGTTTTTGCTAGAGAATATCATTACCTATCAAGCATTACAAGTTAACCTTGTAGGTAGCTAGGTTCTTTGGATTGAGAAAATTGACCCACCTCCCTCCATCTAGCTAATTGTTTAATCCACTTTATTAAGGTGATTCATCCTTAGATGATACATAGATGGATCATTCCCACTCATACTTGCTCATTGTTTCTACTCTCACAAGAACTTCTATTAGATCTTGTGCATGCACTTAAGGGAAACACAAGCCTCTAGTATTGTTTCATGAGTGGGTGATGGGGTTTGTGGTCACTACTCCTTTTCTTAGATGATCTTAGTAGGCACCTTTTCCTTCATCATGCCCACCTAAGAAGTGAATAGAGCATGTTAAACAACATCATTTTTGTTCCTTCCCTTTTGCATAAATTCTAGATGTGGCATAGGAAGGGAAGTGCCTTCCTTCCACATTCATTTTCTTTAAATCACTTTTCTATCTCAAGATAGATAAGCTATGGAAATTTGACAAGGAGTCTACCACTTAGAGTGGTACATGCACGAGTGGAAAAGGTTGTGATTTTGTTTGGCCTCACCATTGGATTGAAGTGAAAGGCTGTAATTTTGAAGTATATGCACTCTACCATGGTAAGTGAACTAAACACCTTATAACCTACTTTGTAACATCACTATATCTATTCTTTCTTGATGCTAAGATCTACCTACATGTATATCTTAGCAATATTTTACTTGTTTCCTATAACTCAAGGGCCTCTACAATAGCTTCCACTGAGTAGAAGACTAGGATGTCCTTGACTTTGATTATTGAACCAACATACCAATTATTCCAAAACAAATATGTTTCTCCCATGTACCACTTCCTAGTGGAAGTGATTGTGGGCCACATGGGAGAGTTCTATAGTTAATTCTTAACTTCTGAATGTGCAAACTACAAGAAAGGTCCAAAGTTAATCTCTTAAAGTACTAATTTCTAGAGCTTCTTATTTGTAATACACCTAAGGAAATATTTTATTAATGTAACCTCAAGGTTTTATCTTAGTTCAAGTGCCTAATCTAGGTGGTATTATTCTATTGCAATAGCTTATTGAAGAATCTAGTGGAAAAATTCAACCTTGGGCTTATTTTGAAGAGGTCTCACTGCATGGGTCCCTGCTTGTTCATGGGGCTGTTGTTGATCCCTTTCCATTCTTGACCATTTATCCCATGGTTGGAATGATCCTCCTTCTTGTGCATGCTTTCCTCTAGGTGTCATCTATGGTTAAAACATAACCAAGGATTAGCATTCATTGTGTAACTTATAATATTTATGTACCTTTCTCATTTGGTAATTACACTTAGGCTAAGTTTTGACCATGGAAAATTGATTATTTTATTAATACTTTATTGTTATTTCACTTAAAATGTCACTGAAGCTTGTTGGAAAGGTTTAACTCATATAATTTGATGTTTTAATATTGATTTCTTTGTTAAACAACTATGGGAGTTAGAAATTTTATTTGAAAAATTTCTCATCGAAAACTAAAGGTTTGTGATCCCCATGATGAAGAGCTTACCTCCAGTAGCTAGAGTGTTGAAGAATGAAGTGAATTGAACAAATGGTTAGGAAGATATTTCTCTTGAAAGGCTTTGAGCTTTGAAAATTTGAAAAATGTCCCTCTTATTTAGTAGCAAATGTGAAAAATTCCTAATTGTTCATGTTTATTTATAGGTTTTTTTTCCTTGCATCAATGTGGTCTAATCGATAGGGTCTCATCAATAGGCTCAATGCATATACAAGGTTCCATTGACAGAGGTGGTACAAAATTTTTTTTACATTAAATATATTGAGAAATATGAGTTTTCTAATGAAATTAGGATCCATAGTGATCCAGAAAAGCTATGAACATGATGAAAATATTAAAAGAGGACTAGGATGTTCACAAAATTGGAGAAATGATGGGAGAATGAAATTTTATGGAGAAAATGCCTTAAGAAGCACATAGTTGGATGCATCGATGGAGAACAAAAAATATTTGATTACAAAAATGCCTAAGGATAGATAACTTAACTAATCCAACCAAGAGATATGCAAGTGGGCCATTCCCATAGTAGGTGCATGCCCTTTTTTCCCTTGCATAACCTCAACTGAGTCTGTGGACCCCATAGTTGATTAATGGTTATGAAAAGTTAAGGACCAAATCCAGAAGAATCTACCTTAGAATTAAGACATTTGAAACTAAGACATTGAAAAAGAACATAGACAACTAGTAGTAAGGTGAGTTATGAAAATCATGATGGATGAGAGATAAAATAGGATGGAAGTCCTAATCATGGTCACATAAAGTCCCTTATGAATTCTATGGTTAAATGACCTAATAAAGTCCATCCTTAGTCCAAATCAAAATCAAACACTTTCAATGACTTCACAACACCACTCTAAGACTAGAACCCTTCCTTGAGACATAAGAATGTTCCCATATATTAATCATCATTCCTTATTTAAGAAGAAAAGAGAAGCAGAAAGTGAGAAGGACCTTAGTTATAGGGGATTTTTAGGTAGGGGTAAGATGTCTTTTTAGCCCAATAACTAGTGCTTGTAGCCCATTATTTTATATAATAGGTGTGCTTTAAATTTCCATCATATTTTATTTTTGAATTTTATGTCTTTATGGATTTTTGAAATGGAACCACATCGTGAAAAGACTTATTAACTTCCTGTTACTAGTTGACATGGAACAATAGGAAACCATGAAAGTAGAATTACACCCAAGTAATTAGAAAGTTACAAAGAGTATTAAATCCCCTTGAAGTCACACCCTTTTAAACCTTTGAAGCCTTTCTAAGTTTGGAAACTACCAAGGTCACAATACCATTAAAGTTTTATTAATGAAAAAGGAACCTCATACTTCCAAAACTAGGAAGAGCATAGACTTGGTGGATGGGTGCATGATGTGGACTTAATTCCTATTCCATGAAAAAGAAACTTTGTATTATCCATTATTAATCAAAATTAAAAAATATAAACTAGAAATTAGTAATCAAAAAGCTTAAGTACAAACAACCATTAGCAACAACTACAACATCACTATGTCCTATTGGCAACAAAGCATTTTATAAGAAAATAAGAAAACTTCATACCAAAATAAAGTAAAATATAAAAGAAATTAGAAAATATTCAAGAAATATAAAACATACTAACAATGTTATAAAACAAAAAATTGAAAAAATAACAAAGTGTAAAACAAAAAGGTGTAAAAACAAAATAAGAGTAAAACAAAAAAGCATGAAATAAAAAAGTAGAAAAACTAAGGAACCAATGATTTAGTTAGCATGGATGTCCATATCCCCCATGAATAACTTAAAAAAAGGTGATCTAAAATATTGAGAAAGGTTATCCATCCAATGAAGTGTTACTTACACTGGCTTGGTTAGGCTCGTGGAAAGGTTTAAGTTGTTGCATGTTGACTAGCTGTTTTTTATTTGGACTTTTAGGTTTGTAGATCAACATGGTCCCAAAAGAAAAAGCTTCATAAATGATATAATACCATTTCCACAATGTTTGAAAGTTATTCTTTTAAGGTACATGTGTGGGGTTCTAATAAAGAATCTTGTCTCCAAGTTGAAATTTGACTTTCCTTAATTTAAGGTCATGGTGCTTTATGCACTTCATTCAAGGACAAGGCTACCAATCAATTTTGATCTAGCACATTGAGATTAATTAATATTTATTTCTATGCTAGGACAAGGTTAGGATCTAGGTCATAGGCTATTGAAAGTGTATAAAGCTCATATTGAATTAGAAGAGTTGGTAATTTCCCATACACCAGCTCATAGAAAGAGTAGCCTATAAGGAGTTTCCATGGCGAGCAATATGCCTAGAGGGAATCACTAAGCTTAATGCTCGAGTATCTCCTATATTTGCTTATTAATTTGGTTAAGATCTTAGTGATCTCCCTATTGGTAACATCTACTTAACCGTTGGCTTGGGGGTGATATGGTGTTGTTAGTTTATGTTCAATCCCCAAGCATTACATGAGCTTGCAAAAATAGCACCTGTAAAATGAGTACCATTTTTAAAATCAATGCTCATGGCACTCTAAACCTATTTACAATATTATCTTTAAAAACTATGCAAAAGTAGATAATGTATAGTTGATGACAACTGATTCTTGTATCCATTTCATACAATAGTCAATAGCAACTATAATGTATGTCTTTCCATTTTACATGGGTGTTATGGGATCCATAAAATCTATGCCCTAGACATCGAAGGATTCCAATGGTTAGATCCACTACTAAGGTTCCTCTATTTGAGTAGTTACCCCACCATATCATTGATAGCATTTACACGAGTAGACAAATTGGTGGACATCCCTGAAGATTATTTTTTAGTAATACCCTACCATTAGGATATTAATTGTTGAATGTCTACCTCCAAAGTGGCCTCCATAAGAACCATCATGAGCATCTTGGAGAATGTGCAGCTGATTAGCATCAAGAACATAACAACAAAATAGGCCATTGGTAAACATATTGTAAATATGTCCATTGATTTCCATGAAGCATTTGGCCTAATGAAGAAACTATTTTTTCTTCCTATGGTCCAAGTCTTGTGGCATCTCTTGAGTAAGAACATAAGTGAGGATGTCATCATACCATGTAGGCTCTTCAAGCACTTGTTCATTTATTGCACTAGCAAAGAGAATTTAATTAGGAAATTAATTAGAGAGTGGGCTCTCCTCTTTGTTATCCCATCATAACCAAGATAAGTGATTAGTGATCACATTATTAGTTCCTTTTTAATCTACCATAGTAAGATTAAACTCTTACAAAATCACTTGCCACCACATGACACAGGGGCTTACCATAAACTTATTCATGAGAAAGTGAATGGCACTATGGTCAATGTGCACAAACACTTTATATTTAAGCACATAATGCCTAAAATTCTCCAAACATACACCATTACAATTAGCTCTTTCTTTATTGTGGTCTAATTAAGCTATGCACCTGCAATGCTTTAGCTTATGTAGTGGATGTAATAAGGATGTTTTTGATCATGAAATTGCATAGGCATAGCTCCTAAAGCATAGTTCTATGCATCCATCATAATGTGAAATGGATGGGATCACTTAGGTTCTTGTAGAATTGGATTTTCTACAAGCTTTTCATTAAGTTGCTAGAATGCTTTTTCCAATTCCTTGGTTTATATGAATAGATCATATTTCTTTGTTAGCTTGACTAATGGTTTCACAATCTTAGGGAAATTCTCTATGAATTGCTGGTAGTAGCCAGTGTGTCTAAGAAATGACCAAACATATTTAATGGTTCCTTGCTAATAGGTTATTCCTTGGATGATCGTAATCTTTTCAAGGTCCACCTCAATCCCTGCCTGAGAAATTCTATGTCCTAACACAATGCCCTCCTAGATTATGAGATGGCTCATTTACCAATTGAGTTGAAGATTTGTCTTCACATAGCTTTTAAGCACTTTCTTAAGGTGTTCTAGGGCTTGCTCAAATGTAGCAATATAGGTGGAGAATTCATCCATTAAGACTTCCACCCTGATACTAATTTGTTGCTGAAAAATACCGAGGAAGGTGTTGGAATGTTGCAAGAGTATTACATAGATCAAAATGCATCTTTTTGTATGCAAAAGTGCCCTAGGGACTTGTGAATGTGTTTTTGGCCTAATTCTTTGGTGTAATCTATATGTGGTTATAGCCACTATAACTGTCTAGAAAGTTGTAATGATAATGTCTAAATATAGTCTCCAACACTTGGACAAAAGATAATGGAAAATGATCTTTGTAGGTCCCCATGTTCGACAACCTAAAATGAATACAAACCCATAACTTACCACATTTCTTTGCACAATTACAAGTGGGGTAACCCACTTACTATTTTTTATTGAAATAGATGAACCCCATTTTGAGGAGTTTTTTATTTTCCTCTTTGACAATCTACTTCAATTTGGGGTTTAACCACCACTATAACTACTTCTTTGGCTTGATGAAAGGATGAATATTAATATGATGATAGCATATCCTAGGATGAATCCTAGTGAGTTCAAGATATGAACAAGAGAAAGTTGTTGGTCATTTATTAACCACATTTAGAAGATTCTCTTTCTATTCAAGAGAAATATTGGCATTGATTATTACTGAATTTCCATTTTTCAAGAATAAATAGTTCATGCAAGTAGGTAAAGTTTTCAACTCTAAGGGCTCATGATTAAAATTTTTAGGAATTTCCAACTCTTTCCAAGAAATATCATTAGGTTCATCAATAGAGAGTTGATGATGATCTTGCTCTAGTTCATCCATGTCTTCAACATATACATAATTTAAGCTCTCAACTGGTTCCATGCAAAGTATGGTACTTTCAGGATTAGCTATTAGTCATTGGGTGCTCTCTTATTTTGTAATTGCTATGTACAAGAATTTTTGGATTTTAGATTCATCTATATAGTGTTTACATGCTTTGATTGACATACTTTTAATAGATCATAACTTTTGCACATAGTTTCATCCTATATCATTATACGTAATGCATGGAACTCTCTTCTTCATGATCTTCCTAAATGCATTCTCCTTGGAAATTTCTAAGGAAATATCTTTGATGTCTATTTATGCATCAACAATGCTCAACCAAGCCCTTTCCATAATGATTGGAAAGTCTCCATTGCTGCTATTAATCTTGATCACCAAGAAATTAGTTGGATAGGACCACCCACAAATAGTGATCACAATGTCCTCTACTAATTCCAAGGGAACAATGATGGACTAATTTGCTAATTCTACATAAATGTTGCTCTTCGTGAGAGAGGTAGGTTCCAATCTTTGTATATTTTATGAAAAACTAGATTGAAACCAAAACTTGAATCAAGAAGAGCCATAGGGTAACCAACCACATGAGTTTGTTTGAAGGGTTCTTAGAAAGAATAAATATAGAAGATGAAGGAGACATAGGGTGACCAACCACATGAGCTGGTGAGGGCTTTGTATGGCTATTTATTCGAAAGAATAATATTTTTCTAGGTTTGGGTTCTAAACCACTTAGCGGTGGAATTGATTATAAGTTAATGATCCTAGTAGTGTTACATTGCTATGGCTATTCAAGAATTTAACCTTGCATGGATGGAGTAGCTAGTAATTAGATTAAGGATGGAGGAATATGTGCAAAAGGATAAGAAGGCTACTAATGAAATGGAACCTTCCATCTAGGAGATGGGGAATGAGATTTGTAGTACTCTAAAGGGTAGTAGTGATGCTAAAAAGAAGCATGACTAAAAAAGTTACGTGAAGACCTAGGTTATTGAATATAGTACCCATATAGAACTGGTTTCCTATAAGGATATTGTTACATTGGTAGTGGAATCCCTCATGACTCTAGATGCTGCCATTTTTGATATTACTCATACAGTTGTAGTGGAGCTCAACTTGGTTAATAAGCTTATTGTTGGTGGAACTACCTAGGATTACCTTGAGAATAAGATAATCTTCTAGGTGCTTGCCTTCTTGCCAACTTAGGATTCAAAGCGTACATCCTAGACTCTTGAAAGTGTGACACAACAAGGTAACATCCCTTAGGATGTTCATATTAGAAAATGTTACACCCATAATCTTCATCTAAATTTGACTCCACAACTTCTTTGATTGTAGCAACTTTGCCCTTACTCCTTTGGTAGGCATGTTTAGCTTCCTTCCTTCTCCTATGATCTCAATCATTGCTTTGCTCTTTGGATTCTTCTATAATTTGGAAAGTTGTTTGAAATTTTTCATCCAAATATTTTCACATTTTATCCACCTTGATCAAAATTTTGGAAACAAATTTTTGAATTGAAAAGGTTTTTTGCTACACCACTTCATTAAGTAGTGCCTCCCCCTCACTGTCACAAAATCAAACTTTCCTTTTTCTAATGAAAGGATCCTAACTATATTTTTTAGCATTTTTCCATTTCCTCAACTCTCCTTCTTTATTTGCAACCTACTTAATGAGCCTTTGGATCTAATGGAACCTTAGTTTTGATAGTCTTCCTTGGGCATAAGCCCTAAGGGTTCTCCATGTTTTTGATCAAATCCCATCTATGATATGGGAAAGCTACTCCGGTTGAGAATAACCATGAGTAGGACATCTCTGTAAAAGGGAATAATACCTATCCATGGTTGTCCAAGGGTTCATGTGTTCCTTGTCGCTAGCCTTTGATTTGCTTTCTCAAGTTGAACACTCTAGAGTATGTTTGATATTTGTCATTAAATAGTTTAAGGATCATACTCCATCTGCAAATTGATTCTAGCTCCAAGAAGTAGTACCAAATTTCTGCTTCTTTTGTGAGTGTTTTAGGAAACAACTTAAGTTTTTTCCAATCATTTTCAATGTTCTATAAGTGATAGGCATCATAAAAGGCTTGAAGATGAATTAGTGGATCCGAGTTATATCTCCCCTCAAATCTAGAGATATAGGTTCATATCCAACCTCTTGATTAGGTTATCTTTCACATGCCTAGTTGAAATTCTGAATACCTCTACAATGTTTAGCATGCTTCAACTGACAAGAAAAGGTTCATCATCATCATGAATTCAATGATGCTTATGATGTTCTCTACTAGCCCTTCATTCATTATGACACCTACAATCATTATTATTCCAATGTTCACCTCCATCACGATTTCTTCCTTTGTGGTTTTGGTCAAATTTAGAGGAGGAGGAAGAAGATGTAGATGAAGAGGATGAAGAAGGAGGAGGACTACTACTACCATAGTGTCTTCCACCTCCTCTCCACTTGTCATAACCATGATCATTAGGTTTATCATCATCATGATGCTTGCTTAAACTGCTACCCTAACTCCCACTTTTACCTAAACTCAAATTTTTGATAATGGATTGTAGATTCAGATTCAAGCCCCCTTAACCAGAGTTAAGGGATGGAAAATATTTATGTTGAGAAACCCCATAGGAAGGATCCTCATTATATTTTTTATTTAAGAAGAATAAGGAATTAATGAATGGTTTCCCCTTTGTAGCTTCATGATGCTTCTCCTACTACCGATCTCTTCTGCATTGTATTTTCGTACAATGGTAGTCTTGATAGTCATGTTCTTGCATAATGTACTCTTCATGAAGATTATTGATGCCCAATCTCTTAAGAGTCTGGAATAGCATCCTAGGAAAAGATCAGTCAGATGATAATACAATGTTGCCCTTCATGTCTTTCCACCATAATTGTTTATCCTAATGTAGGATGAAGGTGAAATTAGGTACAAACTCATCTGCATGAGTGTATGCCACTTTGAATTCTTGGGGAACTATTGGTTTTGATTCATCATGCCTATGAGAAGAAGAAATTTTTTATTAAAAGAAGTATTTAGTATACTTTAATTATGATTATGATTATTATTTTTATTTTTCAAATGATTATGACTTTAGGGTTTGTTCCAATGATCTTAAATAATTCTCACTAAGTCATAGATGCTGCACATATCAAACTACAATGGTGCTAATGATGATCAATGAGTAGATCCTATGTCCAATCATACAAATCATAAAGCATTTACATGTGATTTGGTTAAATTACGTGGACTTATAACCTTCCAAGTACACTTGTTTCTAGGAGGTGAAACTAACCATTGCAATTGTTATCTTTCCAATTACACTTGTGAAATGGAAAGGTATGGTTAAGTGCAACTGAGGCATATGATTTTTATCACTTTTATTTTTTATGTTCTAGGTTGCCTAAGAATAAGGAGTAAAGAATTATATATTTAATTTCTAATTTACTCTAACTAACATTTAACTAATCCTAACATAAGCATCCATTCCCACATATTGTACACATCCTAAACACATTTAATGGTACTGGATTATGAAACATTAAGCATTACTGGGGTTACCAAGTGCCAAGCGTATGTTAGAAGTGCTCATACTTATGTGCTTAATTAACCACTATTTAATTAATTTTAATATAGCTTAATTTATCTTAAATTATCTTAATTTAATTACTTTAATTACTTAAACAATTAAAGAAATTTTCTTAAAACATTACATACATAAAGGAAATAATTAATCCATTTCAAAGTGTTGTAAGGTTTATCAGAAAGCTCATCTTTATTGTTGCATACACTACAATGCTTAGGTACAACAGTGCTTGAATAAATATCTATACACTCTTTGACTCCTCCTATAAACACTTAGAAAATACTCTAACTTTCAAGTCGAAAAATCACTAAATCTTTGCTACAACTATAAGAATTTTTGTCACAAATGTGCCTAGTGAGAACATATTTATAAAAAAAATAGGATGCCCCATCGATGGGTACACATCAATGGGTTAAACCCTACATTGACATGATCACATCAACAAGAACTTGTTAATGGGATCACATTGATGGCATCTCATCAATGCGGCCAAACCATGATGCTTCATCAAAGAGGAAAAGGTAGACATAGGGTTGGCAATAGCTTAGCTTCTATGCCATTGCCTAAGATGTTGAAGAAGAGCAAGAGCAATATCATTGGGCCAAGGAGTGACAAGCATGAGAGGAACATTAGCATTGGGAGGCTAAGCTAAGATCATCCCTAATCTAAAGTCCCAATGACTTCAAAGTGTTAATGTAGCTTGTATGGTCTAGGATGCATGCCAAACTAATTTAGCAATACCTTGGATTCATCACAAGTGGGAAAACTTATTATTATGAGGAAGAGGCATGTCAATTTTACATGTCACATCATCAATGTATAGCATCTTTCATGGTTGTTCAGATAGGTGATGTTGGATACCCACTGATAGAGAAGATCTTAGGAAAGGCACTTTAAATGTTTGTAAATCCATGTAGGGAATTTTCCACTACTACTAGTTCAAAGAAAGAAACATAGCTACTTGCAACAGTGCCTAAGGTAAAGTTAGATGAGACTAGTTGGCCTTACAAGAACTTTTCCCTTTAATGGAGAGTTCTTGTGAGGGCTATTCACACTAATCTCCTTACTATCACACATCACACTCATGTGATGTCCTTCATATTAATGGTCCTACCTGATTTGGAAGACTATTAACTAAAATACCCTAACATTTTACTTAAGAGGATGAATATCATTACCAGAAATGCATTGAGTGTTCCATTTCCTTCAATCACATCAACTCTTTTTAGGCATTGGTAGATCCCATATCCTAAGCTTGATGCTAAGGAAGTGTAGGTGTTCAGTGAGGATCAATTTCATCATTTTGGATATGCCTTCTATACTTAGTAGTTTTCTAAGACTCATTTTAATGATTTTGTATGGCTCCCTAACCCTCAAGTGCCACAGAATGATGACAAGGCTTGATGAGATGAGTACTATGGTGAACCTATTCAACAACATGCTATCCATGTTCATGCATAGTAGTAGCAGCAATTTGGAGATGGAGCTATCAAGTTTACATACTTGGAGGTAATAGAGGCTAGGATAACAACACACATGGATGGTCTATCTACAAGGATTGATGCATTCGAGTCTAGGATGCATCAACATTTTGACCACCTAGAGAAGAGATAGATCCATCTTGCCAGTAAAATTAAAACTACAACTAAATACACGTTTGAGAAGTTGAGGGAATTACATAGATCCTTTTTTTTAGAGGAGGTGTAGGACAATCTAGATCTTGAGTTGATGGCCATGGCCACACTATAACCTATATCAAAGGTAGGACCATAAGAGATGGCTTAGGTGATAAACAACCCTATTGAGCAAGTTGATGATAAAGTAATTAAGGATGATTTTATTGATATTGTAGCTAGGAGTCCAATGAAGGAAGACACCCATTTAGCATGTGAAAAATAGAGTCATGTTTGACTATTTTTTTTATTCTTTTCTAAATCATGAATATAGTTAAGGTTTTTGTCACATTGAATAGAGTCATGCTTAACTCTTTTTCATGCTTTTTTGTTATCTTCAATATAATGATGATTTCGTTATGAAATAATATGATGCATGTTAATTAAAAAGGAATACTTTGACCATTTGTTCATTAACTAATATTTTTTTTAATATAATGGTATCATTCTACATATGACATTAACAAGTGATTTAATTTTTTGTGCATGAGATAAAGGTTCATATTTCTTATTGGTATACATGGGAGCATAATTTCTATTCCAAGTTAATAGTAAATGGTTTCTTTATTCATTAGCATATTAATTTATTGAGATTGCAACAAACTGCAACCTACATGCCATTGCAAACAAATATTTAGAAACACCCGCATAAAACATATGGTCATAATCACACCTCTTCGTCCAATAGTGTGAGTCACATAGCTTCATGTTGTTTCCATTCTATCACTATTAGAAATTGTGATGTCATGAAAATCACATATCTGTCATACTATTTACTTTAACTCAATGAATTAGTAGCAACATGTTCATTTTTGGATGTTGACTCATTGAAACTCAAATATGCTTGCACTATCTAATATTAGTTTCTGTTTCAAACTATGTGAACATGTGGGTTGCACTTCTATCCCACTATTCTCTATGGAATGATGAACTTACAAGAACATTTAGCCACCAATGAGCATGCAGTTTGTGAAGTTGGCTTGTGCATCTATGTGATTCACAATGCTTCACACCATATTGTGAGGACATCTGGATGGTAGTGTTTTCACACCACCATGGTTTATTTTTTGCAACTTGCAGCACATTCCATTGTGATTTTTATTTTTTTTATTGGTTTTGCAAGTGTCAAATGCAAATCATATTTTTAGTATGTCAAAAGGTTTTTCAAAATTGGATTTGGTGGAAGAAAAATATGAGAAGAATGTTATTAACATTATAGAAGGGATTTTAGGAGATCTTCTTTACCTCTTGATATCTCAATGGTTCTAATGACTACTCAAGAAACCATGAAGCTCCTATATAGGTGCAAGATGCATATAATCACACTTCAAACATTCAATTAGCTTCATATATTACAACCTTCTATGAGGTGCATGGACATCGCACTATTTTCATTGAAAATTTGAACACCCTACCATGCGACTCACATGTTCCTACACTATTCAATGTTTGTTTCTAGTCTAGACTATGAGGACATACAGACCATATTTAACACAAACCTCAACATTTCTATGCAAGTCATAGGACATTGTATTAAATATTTGTAGACTACAACTACATGTAATTAGCATTGTGATCATAGTCTTCATTCATTTTGTAACTCGCATGACATCACACTATGGTCTTTTAGGTGATGTTCCAAGCTATGCAGAAATGTGAGTCACATCAAACTTATAATATATGAATATTGAGTTTCTACAAGAAACAACCTTTTGCATTGTGTTTTTACAAATATTGTTGCTATCTATGAAGACATGAGATTTGCATGTGTTGTAGGTTAATTCTATCTCAACATACTGCAAAAGATTACTAATCACATGAATTTGTAGTTTAATAATGAACAAAAGACTGCAATATGCATATGATTGCAATTTTTCAAAAATGGTTATTTGATAAAGTACAAAATGACAACACAATTTATAATTAACCCACTTATACTAACGAGCCTAACAAACAAATATTTTATATAAATATTATGAAAACTTATATATTTGATATGAAGTGATGAGTCATGGTCTGTCAGGCCCAATTATCTGAGCCCTATTATCTGATGAGTTCCAATATCGGAGCCCTGTTATTGGAGCCTTGTTATCTAATGAGTCCTAATATTAGAGCCCTATTATTGGACCCCCAATATTGGGGCTACGTTAACTAGGCCATGTATATGGGGCCCTATATATGCGGCTACGTCTACGCGGCCCTATTGATGCATCCATCCATGTGTCAACACAGCCCCATTTACGCAAAGTCTATTTTACCCACCATACTTATCATCATTCTAGTAGTTGTAGTGAAGCCCTTGTAGTTTGTTTCCATAGGAGTTAGACTATTTTCCAAAGTGCATGCCTAAAGTGTGATGCTTGTAATTGTATGGAATCTTTATTCGAGTGTGATGTACTTGGACTTGCACATGACTAAAAATAAAGATCGAGATTACTTGATCATTGCAGCATTCATTTAGTTTTAATTATTTAATTGTTATTGTTATTTATTATTTTGTTAGTTAATATTTCTTTATCATCATTTACTATTCCTATTGTTAAATGTGGAATGAGTACAACTTAATCATGAGCATTTAAGTGTGATTTCTTGGTAACCCAGTACCGTACCTAGCATCTACGCTTGGTAATCTTAGTAGTAGTCATGCATGAGGTCCAAGATGTGTATGGATGATTAAGGAATAGATGCTCATCAAACTTAGATTGCTTAGACTTCATTTCCTATTGCTTATTATTTTAATCAAGATTATTTTCCATTGTCTCTAGGAGTAGCACTAGTTTAGGCTCACATTATATGCCTCACTCTAAACTAAATCATACATGACAAAGCAAATACTAGTCTAGGTGGAAAGATAACAAATTGCGATCAACGTGTAACTATCTAGATACCACAACTAGCTTGTCCAGGAAGTTCAACTGGATTGTGCATGAATGCTCATATTCGTATGGTTGAGTGTAGGGGTGCCTCGCTACTCATCATTGGCACCGTTTCCAAGGATGATGCTAGTTATTTAGATTAGTTATATCATACAAGATCACTGTGACAAGTATTAATGATATATCCTTTAGAAAAAAAATTAAATTAAATTTAATTAAGTCAAACATGGTTCACAACAATGTCTCTCTCACAAGACTATGATAATGCAACAACTATTAGGGCAACTCATTGGAGAACCAACAAATTATATGATAATGAAGATGAAGTTTGGACTACCCAATTTGATGTAGGGGTCTACTATGAGCATGAACGCAAACAACATCGTCCCAAATCACAATTGCATAACATACCTAGTGATGAGGAACCCCTACTAGCCACTACAAGCTTAATGGAAATACAATAGGCTATTCGAATATTCCATAGGCATCATAAGGAAAGTCGTCTACCCAGGCTTGACTTAAACAACTTTCTCGAGTTTTTAGAAGGCTATGATTTAGATTCCCAACATCATCTACAAGCCTTTCATGATGCCTGTGCATGTAATGACATTGATAATGGATGGAAAAAAATTAATTTCTTTCCTTTGAAACTCGTTGGCCAAGAAAAAGTATGGTATAGGTTGTTAAAACCAAAATCAATTCAACATTGGCCAACAATGGTAGAACTTTTCAATGAAAGATATCAAACCTATGCGAGAGTGTGAGCCTTGAGAAGACAAATCCATGAATGGAAACAAGCGTAACATGAACCCTTGGACATGGCCTTAGAAATATATTATGCACTATTAAACAACTTCCTAGGCCATGGGTTCTCCGAGGAAAGGCTTATGTACCATATCACAGATGGGCTCTGTAATGAAACAAGGGAGATCTTAGGGATGTACACCAAAGGTCAACTATATGAGCTACAAACCCATCAATTCCAAGAGCTTATTAAGTAGGTAGCAAAAGAAGAAGGAGAAATAGCCAAATTGGAGAATGTTGAAAGTTCTCGATAGGACCAAAATCTCAACTTAACAAGGGTCCATGATCACGAAGAGGAGAAATCAACTCACTTCAAGGAGGTGGAATCATCTTTTCCAATCCTACAATCACTAGATGAAATTGAAGAAAAGATCAATAAGATGATGGATTGGATACATGAAATATGTGGAGAATATGCCAAAATTATTAGAGGAAGAACTATTCCAAATAAAGAAATAGAATAGGACACCACTCAACAATCGAAACAAAGGGTAGAAGATAATAAGAATAAGAAATCAACTACCAAGTTCACATATCAATGTAACTTCTATTTGTATGATCACCCCAAAGGCCAATGTCTAGTTTTTTCACATTTACATAAGCATTTGGGAGGAATGTTACATCTAGATTGCATACAGAAATATTGGGTTCAACTATAGTGGCAAAAACCTAAGTCATGGGGGAGGCCATTGCCAGCTAGACCATACCCTTCATATGTCCCAACACCAAATGTGTATTATGTTCAACACCTTGTTTCTCCAATGGGATTAGCATCCTCTACCTCACCTCATTTTTATCATTCTCTCAAGTACTATCCACCCATGTCCTCTCCAAAAAAATCACCACCTCATGTGCCTTACACTTCTCCTAAACCTCAATATTCTCATACTTCACCCTCTTCTACATTGCCACCAGTTGTGCCAGAAGGCTTTGCACCACAGCACCAACCCATGAACGTTACTTGTGCTACTATTGTCCATAGCAGTGGGAATCCTCCACAACATCGAAAGCATCCTTTCTTTAGGAAGGACCATAGAAAGAGATAGCATAGTTTCGAAACCATTGCATCCTCCAACTTAGTACAAGTTCAACACTGTGATGCATCTGCATCCTCAAACTCAATGCCTTCTATTACTCTATCTAGGCCAACAATCAACACTCCAACAACCATGGGGCCCAATGAATATTCCCCACATGGGAAGACATGTTGATCCTTGCATACCATCTTATGGTCACAAGTACCATAGTGGGTCAACTCCTTATAAATTAACCACATCTTATAACTTGCCCCACTATGTCAAATCTAATCAAGTGTGTGAACCCCAATGGGGTAAGTATGACCAGGTCCCAATATTTTCAACATGCAAGGATTCCCACCTTCTATTTATTAATTCTATCCATGCTTAACCATTTAGTTATGGGGGGTATCCTCCATTCTAAAAACACAAAATTAATAAATGTTTTTCTGTTTCTTTAATTTTTTAACTTTTTGATTTCCAATTTTTCACCTTTTAATTTATTGTTTTATCTTTTTGTCTTTTTAT
>MNCI01012653.1:133919-158267 GCA_015680685.1 Gnetum montanum
TTCATACTAAGATGTTTATAGATCTAATGAAAAATGGGAGTAAGAGTAATCAAAAGGCACTCAATCAAGGAAACTCAATGCTATTCTAGGGGGTCCCACTAGAAAGATATGCATCCATGCCTGAAGGTAGGTGGCTTCTCTACATTAACTACTTAAAAAAAATAAAAGAAAAAGAAGAGAGATAAGAGAGTGTGCCAAAGTGGCCAAACAAAAAGTATGCTGCAAAGAAATTCCAAGTCACTCCTCCCTTGCACAAAACACCAAGTGATTGTAAGCCTTGCTGTCATGGTGCTCTTATGGTCGTCCATCATTGGATGAAACGATGCGATGTCACTGATCAGAGGAATGGACATGATCTTGATTTTCGAGTAAGAGGCTAATGACACATTAATCATGCCCTACACTGAAGATTCATTGTGCCCTAAGTCAGTTACCTCACATCCTAATCCCTGCAATCCCTTCTCTGAATCATCCCATCTCGTTGTTCATGTATTTGTGACTTGTGTCTTGTGTAGCATTGAATTCATACCTCATCACGGTGGTATCTACATGTGTGTGTTTTGTTGCATTGGTATAGATTACATTTAACCCTTTTATTGCCTACAAACATTTTAAGGTGTGGTTAAACAAGGGAATTATAGGTTGGAAATTGCTTTGGGGAGGATCCACTTGCGTGACTTTTGTAATATATACTTGTTGCACACCATTAAATCATTTTATATCCTCCAAGTACTTCATTTCCAAATCTATTCTTTCCTTTTTCATCATTTTATCAAATGTTCCTCAAAACCATTATGTGTCCTTTGATGTGTCACCTAAACAAACCAGGCCCAACATTAAACTTTTAGGGAAACTTTCTTGAAAAACTTTCTAACTCTAAAATCATACTAAGCAAAGAATTCAATAATTACTTAAGGCAATAAGTAAGGTATGAAATAATTTAACTTCTTTCAATAACATTACTAACAATTTATCTTTGTGTGATTATAGATGGCCCTAAAAAAAGGACAACAAGGAGGACCTTCTCTAGGTGCAATTAAACGCCCAAGGGGAGGCAAAAGCCAAGGACCTCATGTAGAATGTGTTAAGCGAAAGGAACAATCATTCAACATCCATCAAGGACCTCCTATAACTGCACAAGATGGCCAAGAAAAAGGAGGAGAGGTTAGGGCCTGATCCTATGAAGAGTAATGACGATTATTTGTGGCATGCATGTTAACACCAATCAAGTGTTCCTATAGTTTCCGTGTCCATGGAATGTGTCGACTCCATCAAACATTGGAACATTAGTACAGATAGCTCATAATCAATGGATAGAAGAGAGGAAATGTTAGGTGCTTCTTCAATGGTATAAATCTTAGAATCCTAGCATGTAGAAGAAAGGAAAGGAACCCATGGAGGAGCCACCACTACTAGGAACCCCATGAGTTCCATAAGTTTTTTCTTTTGTGTTTGTGTCAAAATTTTCTTTAATCCTCCACTGTGGCATGAATAAATTCCTAGTCAGTTAATAATCCCATACCTATCCACTATGTAATCAATTGAACTTGTTTCTCACTTTCTTTAACTTGAGGATGAGTTGTTATTCAGTTGTGGGGGTATGATGAGTCAAGGTTTGTTAGGCCCAATTATCAGAGCCTATTATCTGATGACTTCCAATATCGGAGCCCTATTATCTGATGAGTCCAAATATTGGAGCCCTATTATTGGACCCCCAATATCGGGGCTACATTAACTAGGCTGCATATATGAGGCACCGTATACGCGGCCGTGTCGATATGGCCCCATCGACGCATCCACCCATGTGTCGATGTGGTGCCATTTATGCAAAGTCTACTTTTAGCTATAAATAAGCATGCACCTGCTGCACTTAGCATCTTTCTAGTAGTTGTAGCAAAGCCATTGTAGTTTGTTTCTCTAGGAGTTAGACTATTTTCCCAAGTGCATGCCCACAGTGTGATGCTTGTAATTATATGGAATCTTTATTCAAGTGTGATGTACTTGGACTTGCACATCACCGAAAATAAAGATCGAGATTACTTCGTCATTGCAGCATTCACTTAGTTTTATTTTTTTAATTGTTATTATTATTTATTATTTTCTTAGTTAATATTTTTTTATCATCATTTACTATTCCTGTTGTTAAATGTGGAATGAGTACAACTTAATCACAAGCATTTAAGTGTGACTACTTGGTAACCGGGTAGTGTACCTAGGATCTACGCTTGGTAATCCTAGTAGTAGTCATGCACGAGGTCCAAGATGTGTATGGATGATTAAGGAATAGATGCTCATCACACCTAGGCTAGCTTAGACTTCATTTCCTATTGCTTATTAGTTTGACCAAGATTATTTTCCATTGTCTCTAAGAGTAGCACTAGTTTAGGATCACATCATATGCCTCACTCTAGACTAAACCATACATGACAAAGAAAATACTAGTCCAGGTGGGAAGACAACGAACTGTGATCAATGTGTAACTATCTAGATACCACAACTAGTCTATCCACGGAGTTTGACTGGATCACGCATGAACATTTGTATTTGTATGGTTGAGCGTAGCGGTACCTCGCCACTCATTAGGAAGGATATTTGAAATGTTTATGGAACCTTAAATATTATGAATTTCAATTTTTAGTTTCTTAAAAGATAACATACACTACATGTAGCAAAGAAAAAGCATATATATTTCCATTGAAAAAATTTGAAATTAATACATTTGTTATCCCATGTATACAAAAATTGCCTATCATTGAAGATGGCAAGGTGGCTATTACGTCATTCACATTTAGTTACATTAGGAATTAGTAAAGGACCATCCTCACTACAATCCTCGCTTATAATATGCTACATACATATTTTTCCAAGGTTGGTGAAGAACTAAATAACTAAGAATTTCTCATATCATGATATTTTGATATGTGGAAACAAACGCATTGGTGAAATTTAAGTCTTTTCCAAATCCTAAATGGTGGATGTAGATTATTGTACATATGCCATATTCATATCCATTTTCTTGATTATAAATACCTTGCAGAACCATTATATGCTATTTTAAAGTTAACTTCTTTCACTCTCCCTTGACCTTAATTATGCTATGACCCATTGTATAATCACCTTCAAATAAATGCTCAAAAAATTTGACATTAAATTTTGAATTGTAGCAACATGTGGAGAAGAAGATAAGGAACCATATGTGCAAATTTCTTTTATAGATGTGTCTACAACCATAAGCACCCAATTCCTACTAGTATTGAATTTGATGTGAAGCCTATCTCAATAGACTTTAAAATGATTCATTCCATAAGATTCCCAAGAAAAATTCAACTTAGCAGTAAGAACATGATAATAAATTGGAGAAAATTCCTATTTTTATAAGAAAACTCTCAAAATGTATAGAATTACATCAAAGTTAAGGAGCTAAGCTCAACTCACACTTCTCCCAAGGATTTTAAAGGTCACACATGTCCCCTCTCAATCCTGAATTAATCACAATGGAGCTAAAGCTTAAGATAAGATACTTATAAGAGATTCTCTCAACCTCTAACAAGTGCTCTCCTTTGATTCTCACTCAAACTATTCTTGTACAAGCTCTCAAGATACTTCTCAAATCTTCCACTCTCTCTCTTACCGAAACTCAAGCCTTAGACTCTTATTTATAACTTCTTGATGTGATCTTTCATCTTCCCTCCAATTTACCATTCAATTTAATGTCTATTAAAATCCATATTAGAAATATTCAAGAAATAGTAGATGTATTTCACTAGTGTAGAGATCTCGAAGTAGACATCTTGAAATAAAGTTAGACATATAATATGCAACTTAGATGTCTAACTATCATGGTAGACATATAACTTGCCAAGGCCAAAATTAAAGATAATTATTTTAAAATCTAGAACCTCTGAACAAGGAGATTAAGTGTGGAAACCTCTAAACTAATTGCATATGTGTGGATTCCTCCAAACTAAATGTCCCAATACCAATCTAATGTGAATCCTACCTCAGTAGAGTCCAAAAGAGCTCATACCATAAGCTTCCTAAGAAAAATTGAAACTTAGAATGAAGAACAAGATAATGAATTAGAGAAAATTTTCCTTTTATAAGAAAACTCTCAAATGTAGAATTACACCAAAGATGATTATCCAAACTTACCTCATGCTTATCCCAAGGATCTTAGAGGCCACACATGTTCCCTCTTAATCCTTAATTATATACAATGGAGTTGAAGCTCAAGACAAGACACTTATAAGATATTTTCATAACCTCTCTCAAATTCTCTCCCTTGCCTCTCACTCAAATACTTCTTGCACAAGTTCTCAAGAGACTTCTCAAGTCTCTCAATCTCTTAGTCTCTCTCTCTCTCTCTCTCTCTCTCCCAAACTTAGGCCTTGGATTCTTATTTATAGCTTCTTTGAGTGACCTTTCATCTTCCCTCCAATTTTCCATTCAATTTGATGTTTATTAAAATTTGTACAAGATGCCTTTCCTAAGTGCAAAGATGTCAAAGTAGATGTCTTGAAACTAAGACATCTAGTATGTAGCTTAGATGTTTAACTATTATGGTAGATGTCTAACGTTTCAGGCCCAAATTTAAAGATACCCATTTTA
Source organism: Gnetum montanum (assembly GCA_015680685.1). NCBI lineage: Eukaryota > Viridiplantae > Streptophyta > Gnetopsida > Gnetales > Gnetaceae > Gnetum > Gnetum montanum. The sequence continues at coordinate 138,528 of MNCI01012653.1, forward strand.
AGGTTTGGAACCTTTGGACACCTTCAAACAAGTCCCCATAGCCTCTAGAACCTCCTAAAATCATCAAAATAAGTCCAAAACACTTCCAAACATGATAGAACACCTTGTTTTAATCATCAAAAGGTCAACAAAAGAAGACACACATAAAATAAGACACACAGACATATCCAAGATACATTGAGAATTACACAAGGGTTGGGTGATGTTCTCATTAGAATGGATGGTAGTATAATGGTTATCTAGTTTTAAGAAACTCATCCTGTTAAATATTTTTATCCTATTTAATAAAATCCTTCTTTAGTAGCAACACATCAAGCTCTTCTTCAAAAAATGTATCAATTTCAACATTGACTATGAAACACCACTGATTTTGGCCTAACATTTTAAAACGAGAACAACTTAGAGCCCTTTAAGCTTTTGAGAGGAAAAAATTTGACTAAGGCATAGAACTCATGCTGGGCTTGTCAAGCTGGGCTTGCCCCTAGAGTGAGCAACTACAATGACTTCAAAATTAAGTAAAAAAATGCTCCAATCTGAGGGTGTAAGTCATATTCATAGGACCATTGTTGTCCACTTCATGTTTCAGCATTCGGGAGTTGAAATTTTGGGCCAGATTGTACAAATTTTCTTGGTCATGCTGAGGTCATGCTGGCAGCATAAGTACAACATGAGCAACTCCAAGAGCTTTGAAATAGAGTCAAAATGGTTTTACTTCAAAGGTGCAAGTCATCCTCAAGGTTTTTTGATGTCTATTTTAAGTCCCAACCTCCAGAACTCTAGACTTCAGGTCCAAAATTACTATGTTTTTGTAGGTCACGCTATGGTCATGCTAAGCTCACACTAGCAGCGTGAGTCTAGCGTGAGCTACCAAAAGTGCTTTAAAAAAGGCACATCCAAGATTATTTTTCAACTTGCAAATCACTCTCAGGGTCAACCACAGTTAGGCAATTATTGTACTCAAGAAACAAGCTTCAAAGATAAAAAATTGGTGTGAAATGTATCATTTTTAGCTCACTCACGCCCAGGTCATGCTGAGGTCACGCTGGAAGTGTGAGTACAGCATGAGTACTTATCACGCCCAATCAAAAGCACATCAAACACATGTTGAGGAAATGACAAGACAAAATAAAATCACACTGGAAGCTTTGGTGAAACAGAGATGCCTCAAATAGCCACAAAATCACTCGTGTCGACACCTTGCAGTAGTCAATTTAGGGATCAAGAAGTTCCAAGCATGCCAGAGTCAATTTCTCTTGTTGTACACTATGATTTCATTATAAATTTTCATCATTTGTGAGCTTGTCAAGCTCTTACACTCCAAATTGTATCTACTTCTATGGGCATAAGCTAGCTTACGTAAGCCAATACACTATGTAAGATATAGTGCATCCACTTAAGAATGTAGCCTACCTATGCACGTCCAGTTCACATGTAGCTGCCCATCAAACACCTATCACACAATCCATTTTCCTCTCATCTCTCAACTATTGATCTCATCCATGAATTCCACACCTGAGTCTAGCCAAACCTTATAAATACCCTGTCCATTCAAATAAATAGGGGGCAATTTTGGAGGTTGATGGCTTTGGGAGCATTCACTGGCAACTTTGGATGCTCGGGCACATGTGACTGCTAGCATTCAAGCACCTAAAACACATCACTCTAGGGCTTAGCACTTGACTTTTCATCTACACCCACAACTATGCTTTGATCAGTGCACATCCTTGTTAAGCAATATAATATAATTCATTATTTCCTTCCATTAAATTTTTTTCTTTGTTCTGATTTATTTTATGCTTTTGTATATGCTTCGTTTACATTTTGTACGTTCCCAGTTATGATAACCCTAGTGCAAGCCATAGCTTATGCTCGGGGAAGTCCCTGGTTGATTTCTGTGCAGACCATCCAAGGCACTCTACCTTCATTTCTTTCTTTTCTAGCTTGCTCTCATGCAAAGGTAGGGCAATCTTTCAGCATTTGTTTTTTACTTGTAGCGTTACACTGACAATTTCAGTTAGCACAGTAAATTAGCACTAGAAGGAGGGCCTGAATTATTTACCATCCCATCAAAACATTGATCCTGCTCCCTTTAAAAGTTGTATAGAATAAGTGCTAAACTCACACTAAGCTTGCTCAAGATGAGCTTGCTCAAGCCCACCCTAGTCTGCTCATGCTAAATTAATCGGGTGTACAACCCTACAAAAATATTATGTTATGTCAGGCACTTTAAAATTTGCAATTGCATCATTAGAACCCAAAAAGTGTACACACGCTACTCAAACAAGACACTTCATAGGCAACTGGCTAAGTAACATTCCCATCACCACCTTTGAGTGATCATAGTGAGCTCCTCTCAGTACTTACAACCTGCATCTTGCCTAGTACATGCCCAGCTTGTTAAGCCATCTTACGCACGTTATCTTGTCAAGCTAGGTTATGCATGCTTAGGTTGTGTGGCCCAGTTTACTCACGCTCACTATGGAATCTTCCCAGATCAATGCAGTGACACTACTGATCTCAGAGTTTGGGGCCAGGACTGTGAACCCTATCACTACAATGAAACCCATAATTATTACTGAATAGGTAAATCCTCAAGGTCTAACTTGCTAGTAACTTAGGATACAAGGTAAGGAACCCACTTATGCAATTATCACACTAGAAAAATATAACTTCATTTGTGTGAAGATTCAAGCCAACTTGCCTATCGATCATGTAGAAAGAGAAGAAAAGTGAAACTATGAGCTCAATTACAAGGGAGGTCGTAAGTTCATGCCATCAGCATTTGATATAATCCCCCTTTTGATCCCCATCATCAACTCATATCTCAGCTTCTCATGGCAAGGAGTTAAGCCTTATAGCCACCTCCAATAGAACCTCAGAGTGGAGATGAAGAAGACAACTTTCCGGCCCAATCTAAGCATGGGGATTCATACCATACCATTAGTCCTCATGCCCATACAAACCCATTATTCCAACCTTTCCTAGAAGAAACCATACTTCCTCCTTCATCCACAAACACTTGAGCACCAATTTCTCGATAAAAAATACTCGCTTCCATTCCCACCTTCTCCATGCCCAATAGTCAATCTGATATAGCCATCTCCATCATACCCCCGAAAGTACAGTCCCAACAACCCCCTCCTCAAACTAATGCAAGATCAATCTTCTGACCTCAAGTAATTTGAATGCCATCAATTATACCAGATTCCACATCCATCCACTACATACCACAAGTACAAACCCATGATGCACCTCTGATTACCTTAACCCAACATGCTCATGGTGTTACCTCACAACCTGTGGCTAGGTAGTGCTTTCCACTAGTTGTTCAGCAACAACAACCTACTCACTACAACGTACCACACCCTGCAATCCCATCTCTCAATGTTGCTCCACCACAAAAACCAACAATCCAACAATCTCCCTTTCCACAAACAATCCAACAATCAAACTACTACCAATCGTAATCTACTCAACCAGCTGGTCTGCCTACTACCTAAGAGTAGGCAGACACAAAGAAAATGATACACTCGTTAACTAAGAAGGTAAAGTACCTTAAAATTGTAAACACTAAGGAAGTCAAGGTGTTGGACTTCTACCAAGATGATCCAATCAACTCTTCAGTTCCAACGTTAAACTTACCAAAGGAAATTTCATTACCTTAACTAAGAAAATATAATGGAGAAGGAGATCCAAATGCCCATCTGGTAACATTTCGACTAGAAAAGCCTTAGAATGGTACCAAGCTTTGCCCCATAACTTCATATCCTCTCTAGAGGATTTGTTACATCAGTTCATTACTCATTTTAAATATAATTTAAAGCTTGAAGCCACACTAGATAGCCTGATTGAAATTAAACAGGCGTTGTTAGAGCCAGTACAAAAATTTATTCAAAGGTGGAGTGTAGCCCTGAATGCACTTCATAAGCCCATCCCTAAAACATAATTGCTCACCATCCTTGAGGCTACCATGAATGACTTTATTAAGTCAAAACTTTATTATTGAAGTGCCCGTACTTTGAGTCAAGAATTCATGCAAATTAAGAACATAGAAGAAGTGGCGCAAGCAAGTAACAACCCAACTTACTCAACCTTTAGGAGCCAACATACGAGGAAGGATAAGGATAAATCGAAAATGATAGTAGTGGCGGTGGTAGAGACAGCCCAACCTAACAATCCAAGATAGAAAAAAAAAACAACTCGCTACTCCAACCGACTATGAAAGAGCCACATCTACGCTACACCAAAATCTTCCTCAACAAAAATCACAAACATGGGTCCCACTCATACATTTGAATGAAAAGATCCTACTCAATAAACACCTTTGCCTATGAAGCCTTCACAATTATTAGATCAACTTATAAAGGTTGGGTTAATCAAACACAAACAAATGTTCCCCATGGAATCCCAAAAACATGATCAATTCTATGAGTTGGCTAAAAACCCAACTTTAGCAACAGCTAATGAGCCCTCCATTCCAAGAGGCTTTAGGTTGGATAGGTTTTGTGAATATCACCAATGGTGTGGGCATAGAACGGACTACTACTTTACTTTAAAACAAGATATACAACACATGATTGACAGGGGTGAAATAGTATTTGACGAGGAAAACCCAGTAAAGGCCAAAAACCAACCCATGGGGGTCTACAAGGATCCTCTCAATACTAAAGACTCACCATATGTGATTAACACTATCCATGTAGAAAATGGGCAAGACACCCCTCGAAAACCTTTTGTAATCTGCAGGCCTTCTACATCTACACCTACCTCAACACCTCCACAAATCCCTTTCATCATACGCACATTCCCTGCACCGCAAAAAGCATTCGTCATTCACATACCTCCTTTTGTCGCAGCAACAAATACAACATTAGAAACCCAACCCACTCTCTTTGTGATTTAGGTGCCAAAACACCCTGACATGCAACCCCCTATAATTCCCCCATGACCCTTGTGAGAGCACCTTGCTGACAGGCTCACAAGAGAGCACCTAGAAAAGGAACATCATGAGCATAAATTTGGACTGCCGAAGCCCATACTGGTAAATGATGTTCCTATGGTTCCGTCCACTAGTGAGCCTAGTGCAAGCCATTGAGACAAGGATACTGGCACTCCCAGTGTTCCAAACTCAACATCCCCAATTACTAACACAAGAATCCCTCCATGAGAGATATGAATGCTAGGTCAAATGGAGAAAGTCTCCATAGACAAGAGCATCGCAAGTGGTAAGGATCTAGCAAGTGCACTGATCCAAGTTACGTAGGCTTTGAATTAAAAGAATACTTCCTTAAGCCTATATGATCTAGTAATGACCTCACTGGTACATCGAGAAGCTCTCGTGCTTATGTTGACTTAGATTCATATTAGCGAGGACCTTCCTGCAAATGAGCCATCCATTTATGTAGTATTATCCCCATAACCTCAAGAATCAAGGCCCACATCCCTAGAGTTTCATGCTAATGATATTAAGCGAGATGAGAAAATGTGGGAGGTCACTACAGCCCCTATGTTTATAACAATACAAGTCAACCACTTCAAAATATGTAGGGTGCATGTCGATGACGGTGTAGCAACAAGCATAATACCCTTTCCTATCATCGAAAACTTGGGTCTTATAGAGCAAATATGGCCTACAATAATTTCTTTTTTAAAATCCTTCAGTGGTTCCTATGTTGTTCTAAAAGGCATGGTTACCTTGGATTTCATAGCAGGGGACCAGTTCCCCACATCAGCTGAATTCATAGTAGTTGATGAAATGATAGGGTTCAATCTAATTCTAGGACGACCTTGGTTAGCTCAACTTAGAACTGTATCCTCACCAATGCATTAAGAAATTCACCTACCTTATGAGGGTGGTGAAATCATCATACACAAGGACACAACAGCATCACTTACTTCCTTGCATTTGGGAATGGATCAAGGATCAAAGGTTGAGTTCTCTGAACCTAAACAAGAAACGATGGATGCACTTCAAGACACAAACCAACCGTTAACCCATGACCCTACTAGAACTGAGGAAGCACTGGATGTCACAAACATAGGAGCCATTCCCACTAACATATCTTGGTCAGAGCTACCTTTTGACATCTCCAGTGAAGGGGAAGGTGAGTATAAGATCATACCTACATGTTCCACCCCTCATGTCAAACTACAAAGAATAAAAAAACAACTTAATAACTAGGGAGAACTATCAAGCATCCTGAATGATGTTAAATTACCAACCGTATGGTACGACGTTAAACTCCCAATGGATGTCTGCAATGAAGTTAAACTAGCCATGGTCAGAAATGGTTGGTTCCTTTTAAGTCTCCTAAAACTGTTATTGCTTTTGACTCACTATGGCCTAAAACTAGTAATCCCTCTTTCTCTTTTTCACCAAAGATGCAATGGTCCACCATTACTCTAAACTGATGTGCATGGTCTAAAATGGCTTTAAACTAGAGTTAGTATGTTGCAAGTTTACAAACTCTCGTTATGTTATACCAAATTTTCATTTACATGTCATAGGTTGCAATTTCAATTCATGCATTTTTTATGAATATTTGCCTTATGTTTTGTTTTACATTTTGAAATCTCATTTTACATTCAGCTACATGCATATTTTCACAATATACTTGAGAAAATAAGAAAAACAACAAAAAAAAATTAAAATTAAAATAAATAAATATATATATATATAATGTTGAAAGTCAACATGGAAATAGAATGCCAACACATCATGACATGATTAAATACATGTCATTACATTTATTCTCCTACATTTCCATTAAACATAAAAAATCCAAAACATTTGGTAGCCAAAGATAGACTAACAATTAGCTCACACATTAGTACTAGGAGGGGGCTAGCCCCCAAGATCCTCTAAATCATCTGCTCCCACTCCACTGGGGCCAACCTCCCTACAAACAGAAAACAAGAAAAAAAAATAGCAATAAAAAAATACAGCAAGCCATAAACCCAAGTACAAGCCCTGACGTCCCAAAATGTAGTAGAGAAACCCAAAATCACACTAAGAAAATATCAGAAAATGGCAGCCATGAGAGACCATGCTGCCGAAACTAACGTTGCGCACAAAATGCTGGAGAGAAACAAGAGGAAACAAACCTGCATAGAGTTCCATCCCATGCTAGAATTCTGGCTTGAGGGAGATTCTAAAGTAGCTCTTCACTCTCCTCCATGAATGCTAGATTCACTTGCCTCTTCCCTTTGCCTCGACTTGGCTTGCCTTTACCCTTCATTGCTAGTTTGTGACTCACGTTGATGCTCACGCTACACTCTCTAGCTTGCTTATGCTCTCACATCCACAAACTCACGCTAGCACAAATGACTCCCCTTTGCCTCAAAACCCCTTTTTTAACTCCCATGTTCACTTTCATTTTGTTTATTCATTGTATTTTTGTTTATTTTATTTTATTTATTTTTAGTAATTTATCATGTTCTAGGGTTAACTTTTACTTTCATATTATTATTTACATCATCTTTGCTTCATTCTTACCTAGTATTCCTCATTATTTCATTCTCTAGAGATAAGGCCAAAATATTAAAGATGGAAAAAACAAAAAAAAGGGGAGGGGAGAAAAGTTAAAATCAAAACATAATTATGCAAGTTTAAGAAAAAAAATATATAATGGTGCCCATGAAAGTTCATAAGACTATAAAATCCCATAAATTTTTTATTTGCATGAAACATAGAAATTACTAATGCTCTATACACTCATTCATGATAGAAAATGACATGAATATAACTGGCCCGGTATGAGCTAAAACTTCCATGGATGGCCTAGTATGGCCTAAAACTACCACGTGGTCCAAATATGACACCAAACTACCACTAGGTTTCACAAATTTATTAGTACATAGATTAATTACCCAATGCTCATTTACATCTAACAACACCTTCATCAAGTAAATGTCACTCACTTTGCTCCTGATTTAAATTGGCAAGAGTAAGTACATGGCCACCAAGAATATCTTTTCAACATTGTCTCTCTATGGACCACATGGGGAAGTAAAAAGGACAATCAATCTAGAATCCTTGGATCTAGACCTATCTACTTATACTAATTTAATAGCCTCCACTCAGGAAATGTCAGACTGGTCTAAAAATGTGGCTAAGACTTTAGATCTAAAGGCTGATAATATCACTAAAGATCCTCTTGTTGAAGTCCCCATTACTACATCCAATGATGAAACTAGAACATTGAAATTAAGTGCCCTACTGGACTTGCAACTTGTTGGTGACATCACTTGAGTACTGAAAGACAATATAAAAACATTTTCATGGTCATATACCAACATGCCAGGGTTAGACCCCTGAATTTTCAAACATAACATTATTCTTGATGAAAAAGTCAAACCTGTGAAGAAATAGCCATGAAAGGTTAGACCTAAGGTGGCATTAGCAGTCTATGCTAAAATCACAAAGCTCTACTAAGACAGTTTCATCTGAGTCATTGACTATTCCAATTAGGTATCAAACATTGTTGTAGTCCCTAAGAAGAATGGTAGCATACACATATGCATTGACTTCCGTGATCTTAACACAACCACTATAAAGGATGACTTCCCACTACCTAGTATCGATCAACTTGTTGACACAACTACTAGGCATGCATTATTATCCTTTATGGATGGATTTTCAGGATACAATCAAATAAGAATCAACTTAGAACATCAACTCAAGACAACCTTTATGACACCTTGGGGCACATTTGGCAATACCATGATGTCATTTGGTCTTAAAAGTGTAGGCGCTACATATCAACAAGCAATGACATATATATTTAGTGATTACATGTTCAAATTTGCTCAATGATTATGTTGAAGACATCCTGATTAATTCTAAAATAGCCAAACAACATGCAAAAGATTTAGACTTAGTGCTTAAATGTTTTCTCAAATATGACCTTAGACTCAATCCAAAGAAGTGTGTCTTTGGTGTCAAAATAGGAAAATGCTTGGCTTCTTAGTCTTTGAAATAGGGATACGGGTAGACCCTGATAAGGTTAAGGCAATAATTAGCATGCAACCACCAAAAAACCTTACCAAACTACATGGTCTACAAGGTAGGCTGCAATTCATTAGATGCGTTATCGAAAGGCTAACGGATAAGTTGAGATCCATGCAACACCTATTACAAAAAAATGTGCATTTCCAATGGACTCAACAGTGCCAAGAAGAATTCAAGAACATAGAGCAGGAGTTGGCTCAACTACTGATAGTTTATCCCCCACAGAGCAATAAAATTTTCTACATTTACCTTGCAACCTTTGATTCTTCCATTGCATCGATTCTTTGCCAAAAACGTGAAGATGGAATTGAGATCCCTTTTTATTACTTAAGCCATGCTCTAATTTCCTATGAACAATGATACAACAACAAGGAGAGATCATGCCTTGCCTTTGTCTTCTCCTTGAAGAAATGGTGGCATTATCTCTTCCATAAACAAGTCTACATCATTTGGAAGAATAATGTGCTCCGCTCCATCACTAAAAACATCTACAAGTCGAGTAGAATAGCCAAATGGAAAGCAATGATCATAGAGTTTGACCTACACTATGTTGCTCAATCCTCCACAAAAGGTCAAGTGATAGTCACACAATTAACCATCTTGTTAACACATGTTCAAGTAATGATTAACCTTGAATTTCCTGACGAGAATGTTAATAGTATGGACATTGTACCTGATAACTATGTGGCAATCCTTTATTTCAATGGAGCTTCAAATTCCCAAGGAGGAAGTGTTGTGACCATTTTAACATTACCCTCTAGAGATATCTAATCCTTTGCTACTGATCAACCTTTCCTTATACCAATAACATGGCGGAATATGAAGGTCTTTTTAGAGGTCTTCATGAAGCATTACCTTCACGAATCACATGTATTGTAGTTCGAGGTGATTCACAGCTAGTTATTAACCAAGTCATGGAGTTTTACACATGTAAGGCTCTCCATTTGAAATCATATTGTGATTTGACCAAACATCTACTGAAGTAATTAGTAGACGTGGATGTACAACATGTCCCTAGGAGTGAAAACACCGTTGCTAATGAACTTTCTACACTAGCCCTAAACATGACACCTGAAATGTTTAATGTGTTGCCTACTTCTATAATAAATTGTGCCAAACCTATAACTGATGCTCTTGATGAAATTCCCCTAGCATCCATTAGCACGACACATGCAATAGAACGGTACGATGACATAAAAGAGTACCTTGTACAAGGAGAACCTCCACAACATTTGACAAAAGCTCAAAAAGATGCAGTGCCAAAACGTTCTCAGCAATATGCATTAATAGGAGACACATTATGTTGGAAGTTCTATGAAGGCATTCTATTAAGGTGCGTTAGTACCATCGATGGTCAAACGATTGTAGAAAAAGTCCAAGAACAACTTTGTGGAGGGCACATAACACCCAAAGCAATGACAACAAAGATTAGGCATTTGGGCTACTATTGGCCATACATGGAGTATGATTGCTTCTCCAAGGTCAAGACATGTGACATTTTCCAAAGGCATGGTAACCTAATACATGTGCCACCAAACGAATTGCATACAACACAAATCACATGGTCATTCCAAAGATGGGGATTAGACATCATTGGACCAATAACGCCACCTTCTTCAATAGGGCATAACTTCATTATCACTGAAATTGAATACTTCACAAAATGGGTGGAAGCTATTCCCCTTAGGAAGACCACTTCTAAACATGTTTGCACTTTTATACTGGAAAACATTGTGACACATTTTGGTATTCCAATGACCATCGTTACTGATAATGGACCATAGTTTAGTAGCTCAGATACTAAAGGCTTCTGTGAAATCCTAGGTATTAAACATGCATTCTTGTCATCTTACTACCCATAGAGCAATGGTCAAGTGGATGCTACAAACAAAACTATCATCATGGTGCTCAAAAGGATGCTAAATCAGAGCAAGAGATGATGGCATGAACAATTAGTCTACGCATTGTGGGCATACAGAATGACACATCGAACACCTATAGGTAAAACTCCATATAGTCTTGTATACGAATCTAAAGTTGTTTTACCTTTGGAGTTACAGGTTCCCTTGTTGCGGATAGCTCTCTCAAGCCTCCTTGATGAAAGTCAAAGCAATGAATTGCGCATTGCTGACCTTGACTTAGTGGAAGAGGAACATGTGCAAACTCTTGATTAGATTGATTGGTACCAAAAACAATAATAACAATGACACTGATACAATCTGCATCAGTGCTCGATTAAGGAAGGAGACCTCATCCTTAAGGCTATCCATGAACACCCAGAAAAATTCTCAGCTAACTGGGAAGAGCCTTACATAGTCACCAAGGCATACAATAGTGGAGCATTCAAACTTGCTGACATGGATGGAAATGAGTTTGCTAATCCCAAAAATCACCTATACCTAAAATAGTACTATGTCTAATGAACTTGAGGTACGTAAATGATCTTAGCATCATGACCTAAAACTAATACCATAAAGCAGTCCTGGCATCACGACCTAAAATTGACACCATAGATGGTCCTAGAGCTATGACTTGAAACTGGCACCATAGAGTGTCCTAGTGTCATGATAGTAAACTGACATCATAGAGCTCCATCTGTTATGGCACTAAACTACCACATTTGTCCTCCATGACGTAAAAATAGCATGAAGAGTCCACTAAGATTATAAATTGGTTTGCCTCTTCATAGTCTGCAATGACTATAAATTAGCACTACACCATTCACTATGATGCTAAATTGGCACTGTCCAGAGGGTTATGACATGAAACTAATCCACAATAGTTCGCTAAGACTATAAACTGGCAACATCATTGATGACCAGGCAATCCTTAAAAGGATATGTTGTTGCAATTGGCTATACGTGCTCCACAAAGACTTACTGCATAACTTTTTTCATCGACCTTGATGAAGTTGATGTTGTTCATGGTTTTATCTACTTTGAAATTGCATGCAACAGCTCCATCTCCTTGGTTGTTTTTAGGTTCAAAGTACTAGTTAACCAAATCATTTGTGGCTTTTCTTGTCTTCTTGGAGTTGTGTTTGTAGGATGACATTCCTAAGGCATTCGTGCATAGATGCAATTCATCATGAAGACAAGGTACCACATTCTTCCTGACGCATGCAACTGGGCTAATCAATTCATTCATAAGTACATTCTTAACTCCTGATACATTCCCTATTCCCCATCATGTTCCCCTTGTCCCATTGATACATTCTACTCATCCCAAAGCTCTTGATACACTATTGCACACTGTGATTCTCTAAGTAGTTGCAATGCAAAACATAGTACATGGTACATGATACAAATGCACGTGCATTAGCACAAGCACAGCACTGAAAGTAAGCTCTTTCAAAAAGAACAAAAATAAAACAAAAATAAAAAATAAAACAAAAACAAATAGAAAGGAAAAAAGGAAGAAAATGATCAAAGAGAAAAATGCATGAAAAAGGTCTTCATGACCCTGTTGACATCATAGACCAAAGACCATTGGCTCTTCTCATACAAGCCCCAGGTAGGAAGGCAATTGTCTTGGAAAAATAGTTACATTCTTATTTCAAATGATCATGTTGCACATCATCATGTGGCTTTGGCTATTTACAATGGGCTCCTGTAAACACTCTACAAGAGTCTCGTTTCTCCAAAGAACGCACCTCCTATGCCTTGGTTCCAAGTCTACTAAACATTGGCTATTGACAAGGATCGCAAATATGGCTCGTTCATGTGAGAGCATTCCTCTCCCACAATTCTAGTAGCAATTGTAACCCTTGATCAACCCTTGACTCCCCCCGGTTACAATCAATCCCCTTCCATCTTGAACTGCATTTTCCCAATCCCATGTACTTTTGAACATGATGCGATGACGTCCAGCCAAGAGCTGATGGACAATGCTTGGTACTTGATTGCTCATGGTGTTTTATACTTCTTTGTCAACGCATCTTGGGTGGATTCCTTCAGACATCAACAAAGAGGAACTAATGAAACACCACTAATTTCAACCTAACACTTTAAAACGAGAACAACTTAGAGCATTTTGAGATTTTGAGAGGCAAAAATTTAACTAAGGCATAGAACTCACACTGGGCTTGTAAAGCCTGGCTTGCCCCGAGCCTGAGAAACTACAATGACTTTAAAATTAGGTTAAAAATGATCCAATCTGAGGGTGCAAGTCATCTTCATAGGACTATTTTTTTCCACTTCACATCACTCCAGGGCTTAGCACTTGACTTGCCATCTACACCTACAACTATGCTTTGACCAGTGCACATCCTTGTTAAGAAATATAATATAGTTCATTATTGCCTTCAATTACATTGTTTTCTTTGTTTTGATTTATTTTCACTTCTATATACACTTTGTTTACATTTCGTACATTACTAGTTACAATAACCCCAACGCAACCCATCGGTTACGCTTTAGGAAGTCCTTGGTTGATTTGTGTGTAGACCATCCAAGGCATTGTGCCTTCATTTCTTTCTTTTCTAGCTTACCCTCACACAAAGGTAGGATCGGTTGTGTCCCTCCAACAATCTTTTGATGTTTTCTTTTCCCTTCCAGCCTTACGCTGATGATTTCGGTCAACATAGATGATATGTCCTTTTGTGACTTTCTTTTCTTTATGTCTCAACTAGTTCTTTTGTCCTTGTTGCATGTGACTCTCAAGGGACTTTGCAAATGCTCGAAACATACTATTAAAAATGAAATATCTTTTTGAAGCTTGATAGACAAGAATGGATTTCTAAAGTTGGTTCAAGTACATGATGTACACATCAATGACATCATCATCCAATCATTGTTTTCATCCAAGTTGATATAGAGTCCTAAAAGAAAATCCTATGACCACAAATGGAGGAAATGGTAACAAGCAACTACATCACTCTATCAATTGCTGCACATGATTGACCAATGGGGGTGATGAAGTCTATAGGCTTCATTGTCTAAACTATTCCACAAGGTTGATCAATGGGGCTATTAAAGTCTACATCAACTATAAATGAAGTTTATTAAAACACATGTCAAGAAATAGAAACAAACACATTTAAATCAAACACATAACATAGAGCTTCAAAATCATTTTCTTTCATTCCAAACCAAATAAGGTATATTGGAGTAATAGATGACAAAGGCATGCATTAGAAACATCATTGTCAATTTATTATAGATTTTTCTAACGCCAAAACATAAAAGCTTTACATACTTGTTGTTTTATTCAGATGTTCTTATTCAAATAGTTGTTTGTTATCTCTTTCAACTAAAGTAAATAATATTTTCATAGCTTTAATTATTGGCATATTATTCATTTCTATTAAACACATGTACGATACAAAGACCATTAGGTTTTTTCGAAAGAAATAAACAAAATATTAAAAATACATGGTATTATAACATGGTAAAAAAATTTCTAAATATTTCTTGCATTGGCATTAATGTCCATGGTATCATAAATGTTGACTACTACATTTTTTAATGTTATAAATTCTTTATTTAGGGTGAAAATTTGATCAATGATTTTCTCGTTCTGTACAATCAACTTCTAGATACAACTTTTTTCTTAGCTACATAATTCTTGATTTTGGCCTTTCATTGATTATTTTCTTCTATCAAATGAGACTTGTCTGATTTTAGGTCCTTCACAACATTCTTTAGTGCTACATTGCTTTGACAATAATTATTTAATGTTTCAATCACATGTTCCAACTTACCCTCAATGCATCAGTGAAAGCATATTTCATGTTAGCAAACTTCATCAACAATCTGGCTATCATAGTCTTTTAAAAAATAGGAGGTCCTCGCTTTCTCAAACATTGATGTAATCTTGAATATGCTTGTAGGATCCAAATTCACTATTTCATCAAGTTGGATAGCAATAAAATGTACTTTCTTTTACAATAATTTTGTCACTATAATCAAAAAGCCAAGTGACACTTTTACATCATGTAGCTACCATGATGTTGCTTGCCTCTTCATTTGAGACATTATAGTTATTGGAATATCAAAAGAAGCACTTTCATTATTATCCAATGCCCACATGAGTAAAATTTCATTATTCGATATCTTGGATTTTGGTGCTTTCCAAATATACTGGATTAGAGAGTTCTTATTTTTCTTCCACATGTGTTCCTTGACAACTACCTCTTTACCACATGAAACTTGTATAACATCTAGAATGTCATGAGCATTGAACATGGAATTTTGACCTTGAATGGTAGCCTATAGATTACTTTCTACAACAGATATATCATTAATCAACTATTCATAAAATTTGTAAACAACATTCTTGTTATAACTTCCATCCATTGTCATCTAGTGATAAATTTTTATTTTCTTTACTTTTTAAAAAGAATTGACATTTTTGGCTACTCTAAAATTATTTGAAGATTACATTCACAAATAATGCCAATAGTTGTAATTCATGGAAATAAATAAAACTTTACTATAAAATCAACCATAATACTTCAATGAAGAAATCTATAAAATTGATTTTGAGATGATTTCATATAAAGAACAATAGGTCCTTATGCAGAAGATCCCTTTTGCTAATCCCCATGATTTTTATTAGATCCAGGATTATACAAAACTTGAACAATATCACCCAATTAGAAAGCAAATTTAAATAGGATAATAGCCTTCTCTATACATCCTGCAATAGAAATAATATAAATGAGAATGATCTTAGCATGGGTAATATTTACTAACACATGATAATAAATTAAACATGATATACTAAAATAAGAAAATGGACCTTCTCAAATTAATCATGGGAAATAAAACTTCTCACAAAATCATCACAAAAGAAAGGAGTGCCTAAGCAACTATATTTTATGATTTATAAATTAAGAATAATAGAATAATTAACTTGAAGACAACTTCATACAAAAACCTAATCTTATTGTTCAATGGGGTGAAAATCAAAGAGTTGCTTGCCCTATGAAATTTTGATGACACTATCATATCTTACATTTCACATCGTTTAATGTTATCGCAAGCCATTAAGTGATCTTTTGTAATATCATTGTTATTGGAGTTTCATAGACAAAAATAACTATAATGTTTGTAACTTCTTTTAGTTTGGAATGTTTTGGGTCTTACTAACCCAAATATTATCATGAACATAAATTAGAAAAATGAAATTTCTATGACACTATCACACTTTTAAAAAACATTTTCCAATGGTTGTTGTATAACTATTTTAGGCATCACATGGAACACCCTTAAAAATACTCTATATTATGCCATCCATTGACTTGATACCGTAATGTGAACTATAAGAGCTAGCATAAAACTTAACCAAGCTAAAAAAAAAAAAAAAAACAAGCAATGCTCAAATCTGAAATAAAATACGGAGTGAAGGAAAACAAAAATCATTAATGAAAACACTTACAGGGTCAGAAGACCAGAACCACAAATAGCTTGAAATGCAACACTAAAAACAATTTGTTAATGGCAGGAGAGTTTGGGCCACCACGTTGAGCAGAAGCAGAAGTTCGGGTTATATTTATATATGGTTATGTTTGGACATGACTTTACATTTTCTTCACGTTCATATTTTTAAAAACAGGATGGGCATGCCATGGTGATGGGTAACAATCCATCATGTAATGCCCAGAAAGCATTGGTTGTTTAGTGCCTAATGACAACAAAAATAACCTTTGCGGATCTCTATGTCAGCTATAAAAAGTCTAAACCATGGTTGAAAAACATTATTTATACAAATAAACCTGTAGTCACTGGTCAGGCTCATCCTGCTGTGAGTGCTCTGCCCCATGAAACATCTTTGTGGTCCAGATTCTGCTTTGGAGTATTCCATGCATGCAGAGACGGTCTTGTTTGTCGGCGAAGTTAGTAATTCAATTTATGGCCAAACCATTCAAGATAAGGTTAACTCAGGTCACGCCAAAAGGGTAACTTCAACTTTGACGTAACTTCAACTTCAAAAATATAATTTGTGGAAGAAAGTACTTTTTGAAAGTTCTATCAGATAATATTTGAATAATTTTTTATCATTAAAAAAGTAATATCTGGAAGACGCGTTGTGCTTGGCCGAATTTGATGTATTTTGTATCTGTCAGCCAAACCAATCGTCTATCAACTGTAAAATTGTATTTCGATCCGCTAGTAATATTTATAAACCCTGCAAATTTTTCCACGGTCAGAAACTTAGTATTCCTAAAACCAGTTTTATAAATCGTTATGAAAAGAAATTTCTAAATTATGATTACCCTTTTGGCCATGAATACCAATTCAGGATTTTTGCCTTCTTTTCTTCGGAAAGTTGGGTCGAACTTATATGCAGGGAGCCGGTTTCAAATTTCTAACACCTGCTCTCAAAGTGAGAAACAACTTGCCGGAGTGAAGCTTGCAGGATCATTCGTACAGAATTTTGTTTTCTTAATAAAAGAATCCAATGAAACACTGTTAGTTTGTCTTCTTTGCAAGTTAGATTAACACGGACACTGAAGACTCAGATTAGGTCATGTGCATGGTTGTGGAAACTCGAATCAAGCACAGAACCCACAACTTATGACTTACGAGTTATGTCAAAGTATTAGACATGTCGCTTCCTAATCTGTCTCCTTTACTACCGACTCCATAAGTTTTGTAGACTTTTCAAGTCAAGAAATGTTAGCCCAAGAAGATTAAAATTTAGGCAACTTTGGGGCTTCTGTCGACATTTCTGTGTTCTGTGGCTTACACTGTATATTGGACTATCCATGGAAAACTTATCTGTTTCTAGTGGATATAGTGATTCTAGTGGATATAGTGATTCCTTGCAGCAGAAAGGGGTCTGTACCGACCAACAAGATCAAGTCTATGAGTACCCCTGCCCTTCCCAAATTAATTTTCCCAAGCTTTTGTTTACCTCACCCATGATAAACCAGGGAACAGTGTGGAGTCTCACATTCATATGTTATGGTTTTTTAGGCTAGAGCATGGCAAATATTTAATGCAATTAATGACCATGATTTTTATTGCTTGTCATCTATATTTAATGTAGTCAATAACCATGACTTATATTGTTTGTCATATGCATTGTTTTTGTTATAGTTATGGATATCAACTCTCCCATGGTATCATTGGCTGTGATTAATAAGTTTCAATCCCATGACAATTAGGAATCATATGGTTCTTTAACTCATGCAAATTATTTATGAAGGTATCATAGAAAAAGCAAAGAACATGATGTTTTATAGAGAGCTGAAATCATCACAAAATCCTTTACTACCTTGGCCAACTTATTAAATTAAATAAATGAACTAAAATAATGATTAAAGGTGCCACTTGCATTAGGTCATTATTAAATTATTATTATTACTACTATTAAAATACAGTAGATATAGCAAAGCATGAAAAGTTCAAATGAGCTAGAATAAGCTAAACAAATTAGGAAAAAAAGAAAAGAAAACACATGATCATTTGTAAAATGGAAAAGAAAACTACAAGGTCTCGATCAATACTTAAGCCAAATATGCTTGATTAGAGGCCTTTGTTGGCTTATTTGCACATAAATCCAAACAATTCTTCTCTTAAACTATGTAGTTTACTTAGTGTTGACATATATCTTTTCTTTTAAACAATAAAAAAGAACTGACATCTAGACTTTCAAAAAAGAAAAACCTTGGATGCATAATTCTATATCCATGTTGAAGCATTTCTAGAATTTAACAATTTAAAACATTTCAAAGTTAGAAAAACTTGCAATGAGTTAACAACTAAAGGGTAGGAAGGATTGCTTACATAACAAAGGGAATTTACTTTAGCTCATTAGAGTAGTTGTTAGGCTCTGCATTGTAAACAAGTTTATTTCAAAAATTGAAATATCCAAGAAAGCAAATGATACTTATGATATAAATTTGAAAATGTGTATTGTTAACTTAGTGGGGAGAGAATTAGTGAGCTCTTGTATGTTGTTCCAGCATCTTAGTGACATTACTCATATGACAATAAACTTAACTATTTTAACATTAAATATTTCTAATATCCATAGCTACAATTATAGAAACATTATCAGAGCGACCGCATCTAAACTTGCTTAACATTCTATAATAGGGGACACCACCAACATTGATCAAGCTTGATCAAAGGTCATTGATGAGAGACGAGGTACCCCTACACTCAACCATACGAATATGAGAGTGTACGCATGATCTGGTTGAACTCCACTGATGGACTAGTTGTGGCACCTAGATAGTTATACATTGATCACAACTTGCTATTTTCCCACTTGGACTAGTAGTAGCTTTGTCACGTATGGTTTAGTCCAGAGTGAGGCATATGATGTTGTCCTAATTCTATGTTACTCCTGATAATAGAAAAGATAAATTGATTAAAGTAATAATGGAAGCGAAACGTAAATTAGCCTATGGCGATGATCTCTATCCTTAACCACTTGTACATGTCTTGGACTTTGTGGGATTACTGCTTGGCATGCCAAGTATTTGCACTTAAATGCTCGTGATTAAGGTGTACACATTCTACTTAATGACAAGAAAAGTAAATAATAATAAATTGAACTGTTAATTAAAGAATGTGTTAAATAGATTAAGCAACAAAAATTAATCTAAGTGAATGCTACAATGATGAAAGTAATCTCGATCTTTATTATTGGTCATGTACATGTCCAAGTATGTCACACTTGAACAAAGGTGCCATGCAATTACAAACATTACATTATGGGCATGCATTAGAAATAACTAACTTGAAAGAAAGAAAGAAACCAAATTGAAAAAAAGA
>MNCI01012653.1:166722-186110 GCA_015680685.1 Gnetum montanum
TAACATAGGAATCACAATATCACATATATGATATTGTATCCAAGCTATGATATTGTGTATTTGATATCACATATTTGATATCATGGCCTAAAAAACCATGATTCATTAGTCATTTACATCTTTGGCCATCATGATGTGGATTTTTTGTATGATCGACTTGTAACATCTTGTCCCTTGTTAATAGTGGAAACAATTATAAATAATATATTAACCTTCAAATGAAGGGGCACCTTTTTATAAGGAGTTATGATTATTCATGTATCCCTTGCAAAAGGGTTTGACCTATGCCATTTAAGGCCAGGGTTAGAGGTTATGCCAGGCATGGAGTTATGGAGCTAGGAGAGGCAAGTAACAGAATCCAAGTGAAGTGAGACAGAAAGAGACTGATCATCCCTTTGGTAGGATAGCCTAACTATGGTGGTAGTGTTGGATTTTCTCTAAGGCTTAAGTGGCATAGGAAGACAACCTAGACGGTGTTATAGTACTGTCTTCAATTAATAAGATTTTTTCATTTTTCTTCATTTCACTCTTCAATACAAATTATTTATTTACCAATTAATTAATTTATTAAATATTTATAATATTTTCAGAATATTATCTAAGTAAACAATGAATGAAATAAATTAATTCATCATATTTTTACATCATTGAGGAATGGGATGTGACATTTGGTATCATAGCTAACCATGATTCAACAACCAAAGTGGAAGAAAAACTTTATTTTATTATTATTGTTATTATAGAACATAAGTACATTTAAGCTAAATAACAAAATGAAAGAAAATATTATTTTGTTTTATTCTATAGTTGATGAGTTGCAATATCATGTACGCAATATCACATCTACCACATGATATCGCATACACGATATCATGCCTTGCCTCATCTTCTATAAATAAGAGGCGACACCCTTAGTTTCAAATAGTTAGACTTAGACCCTTAGCCTAACTCTTGCAATTTTACCATTCAGGAGTTATAATAATTCATGTGTGCCCGCAATAGGCATCATAGAGTGAACGGATCTTTATTTGAGCAATTTGTACCTGAGCACACATTTGTGTACGACAATAAAGATGAACTTTATGATAAACCTTGCAGTATACAGATTAAGATAAATAGTAATTAATTATTTATAAATGTTTTAATGCTTTTCTAGTTAATTAATCTCTCTCTCAACCCTCGATCCTCTTAGTTAAGTACACTCAGTATGACTTCTTCGAGCATGCTAGATATAACGGAGGCCGTAAGAGTTCCCATAAGGCACCAAAAGGATAGTAGGATCAAGAGGTTAGACATGAACAACATCCCACAATTTGAGGGGGGATACAACGCTAATCCTCAAAATCATTTACAAGCATTCCACGATGCATGTGCCTTGTAGAACATAGAAAACAAATGGAAAAAATTGATGTTGTTCCCAAGGACACTAGTGAAAGAAGTTGAAAGATGGTACTGGTCCTTAGAACCAGAATCCATTCAGAGGTGGAGTAAAATGTTAGAACTATTTAATGATAAGTACCAAATGTACTCGTAAGTGTCTAACCTGTGAAAGAAAATTTGAGGATGGAAGCAAGGAAATCATGAACCCTTGGATGTTACCATGGGCCGCTCTTACACACTATTACATCATTGCCCTATCCACGGTTATTCATAGCGGGATCAACTACGCCATCTCGTGGATGGACTTAGGTATGAAACAAGAAGAACCCTTGGGACGTATGCCCAAGGAAGATTATCAGAGCTTAGGTCTCATCAAATTCATAGATTTCTAGAGCAATTAGATAAAGAAGAAGGTGAGCTATGGAAGAGAAAAAGTGTAGAAGAGTATAATCGAGATCCTTCCCTATGAAAAAGAGAAGTGAGATTCTATGACGAGGAAGAAGAGTCAGCACTCGAAGAGATGATGAATAGGAAAACTTTGTTGCTCCAAAAGTTAACAACCGAAGTATCAGCAAAGGTAGACCAAATGTGGGACTCCATGGATAGTAGATTTGAAACTGTTCTTAAAATTGTAGAGTCTAGAGAGTGAGGTAGTGATCATGACAAAAAGAAAAATAGAGAAGTAGATAATGCACATAACAAAGGTAACGAAAAAATGGCCATCACCAAAGAGGTTGTGGATTCAGACACAGAAAATGATGGTGGATGTAAGATATGCCAATACGACCATCCTAAGGGATGTTACCTAGTAATCTCACATCTACAAAAGTTTGGGGTGTATGCACTCAACTCATATTTAATAAATGGAAAGCATCCTGATGGTTACCTTATCCCCAAGGTGACCCAAGGCCGTTCCCCGCAACCTTCAACATATTATCCAAGTGGAAATCCACCACAACCCATTGAGCAACATCAACAGTGGCAATACCCCCAGTCATGGGGGATGCCACCACCAAGGCAACAATACCCCTACGGGCAACTGAACCTGTATGGTTACTACATGTAGCATCCAATCTCTCCACGTGACTATGTTAGTGACGTTACACCACAACATCACTACCAAGCTTATGAGTATTTTAGAACTCCTTCTCCAATGGGAGATAACCCACAAACATACCATCCTCTAAATCCATCTACAACTCTCACATTGATAGCTCCATTACGACTCACTCTAGGAATGCAAGGAGAATTCCCTACTCAACCACAACAACACAATGCCACAAGGGCTGTAAATACTCAACCCACTGTTGGTTCTAACAACTATATAAAGAGAAGACCTTTCTTCAAAACCAATAGTCCAACCAAGCCCTCACAACCACAAGCGGTTGAACCTCTAAACACCTCTCCACCAAATAAGTCTTCAGAGCTCCCTTCAAACCAAACACCAAGCTCAATGCATTAGGTTATGTTAACATATGTCGTAACTAATTGGATTAAGGTTGGCCACTTTCGTAGGAAATTCTCTGATCTTAGAAGCCCTATAATCTTTCTCCAAGTCACTAGGAATGAACCATGTAAAGCTCTTCTGGACTCAGGTTCTAGAGTCAACTTAATATCACAAGAGATGTACAAATCCTGGAACCTTCCTCCATTAAGAAAGAGCAATATTCACCTAGAGCTAGCTGACCATTCCATACCTATTTCCTTGTGACTGGTGGAGGACATCGTTATGACTATGTGTGGGTAATCATACCCAGCTGATTTCCTAGTGATACAAGTAAACAATGGTAAAGGTGACTTCCCAATAATAATGGGAAAGGCATGGCTAAGTACTATAGATGCATGCCTAGGAATTTGTGATATTTTCCAAAAAATATCCAAGAAAAACCTTTGGGAAGATCAAGAAGAAGAAGGTTCCATGTATCACATATAGTAATACAAGATGAAATTGCGTGCAGAGATCATGGGTTATGCAATGTTTAGCATTTCCTGCATCTAATTGGTGTGCACAAGAAATTAATATACAAAAGTACTTCTATGCAACAGCCACACAACAAGAAGACACCCAGTGGCTGATGGCTGATCAAGAGAGCAACTCAGTAATGTGCATGGAACCAACTGAGGGAATAACTTCCGCTTACATTGAAAGCATAGATACACTTGAGCAAGTTTGTTTCCAGATTCCAAGCCTTAACCCTGAAGACATCAATAGGGGGAAGTTGGAAATTCCTAAAATTTTTAAACAAGAGCCCCTAGATTTGAAACCATTGCCCACTAGTATGGAATACATGATCCTCGAATATGGAAAATTGGTAATCATCAATGCAAGAATTGCTTAAAAAAAAGGAAACCTACTAAAAGTTATAAAAAAGTGGTTAAAAGCCTTTGTTTGGTCATACCCCAAATTAACTAGAATAGATCCTAGGATATGCTAGCATAGGATTTATAGTGACCCCTCCATGAAACCTCAAAAACAACCATAAAGAAGATTGAATCCAAAATTGAAGTAGGTAGTAAAAGAAGAAATAGAACAACTTCTTAAGGTTGGATTCATATATCCCATTGATGATAGTGAATCGGTTAGCCCTCTGGTGATTGTGCCAAAAAAGGAAGGCAAATGGAGGATGTGCATAGATTTTAGATTGCTAAACATGGCAACATTTAAGGATCACTTCCCATTGCCATTCGTTAACCATGTCTTAGATACCATAGTAGGGAATCAGTATTATAGTTTTTTGGATGACTATAGTGTATACAACCAAATATGGATAGCCCCAAAAGATCAAGCCAAGACAAAATTCACCAGTCCTTGGGGAATGTATGCATACAAACAAATTCCGTTTGGCTTGTGCAATGCCCGTACCACATTTGAACATCTAGTTTTGAGCATATTCCAATAGCACATAGGAAATGGAGTGGAATTCTTTATGGACAACTTCTCCACTTATGGAACAAGTTTTGATAAAGCCTTAGACCGATTAGAACAAGTGCTGAAAAGATGCGTAGAAACCAACTTAAGGCTCAACTGGAAAAAATGCCATTTAATGGTCCAAGAAGGCATAGTACTTGGGCATAAGGTTTTACATTTAGAAATAGAGTTAGACCCAGATAAAGTTAGGGTCATCCAAAGAATCATCCATCAACCAGAAACTATCAAAGACATTCAATCATTCCTTGGACATACTAGCTATTATAGGAGATTCATTGAAAACTTCTCCAAAAATACCAAACTATTGGTAGATCTAACAAAGAAGGATGCATCATTTGAATGGACCAAGGAATGTGAATGAGAATTCCAAGATCTAAAAAAAATCTTGTAGGAACTCCCATTCTACAAGCCCCTGAATGGTCTAGAACATTCTATATAATGACTGACGTATCCAATTATGCCTTAGGAGATGTACTTACACAGTTAGATGACCAAAAACATCCTTACTACATCCATTATGCAAGTAGGAGTATCGTCGGTGCACAACTTAACTACACAACTACAGAAAAAGAATTAATGGTTGTAGTGTTCGCACTAGATATGTTTAGGCATTATGTGTTAGGATACAAAGTGTTCATCCAGATGGATCATAGTGCAATTTGGTTCTTCATGAACAAGCCAACAATTAGCCCTCATATTATACAGTGGCTAGTAATCCTACAGGATTTTGATCTAATGATGATTGATCAAAAAGGCACCGAGAACGTAGCTGCAGATCATTTATCTTAGTTATGCTAGGACAACAAAGAGGATGAATATGTAATTTCCAATCATTTTCCTAATGAAGACCTTTTTCCTGATGTAGTGAATAACCAGCCCATGGAGATGAATTGGTATAGTAGCATTCTCACATATCTACTTATCCAACAAACACCACAAGAGCTGGACTTTAAAAAGAAACAACAGTTTCTTTATAGAGCCAAGTATTTCATGGAGATCAAAAGACAACTTTACAAAGTGTGTCCTGATACCTTGATTCGATGGTGCATGCCCGAGGTGGACCAACTGAGAGTTCTCTAATATGCTAATGAGGGCCCTTGTGGGGATCACTATGCAGGGAGATGAATGTCTATTAAGATCTTGCTTGCAGGATATCACCAACCAACATTATTTCAGGATGCCCATCAATTTTTCTAATCCTGTGAGCACTGCCAACATGATGGGGGAATGAATATTAGAATGGAGGGTGCACAACAATGGATTCAACCTTTAGAACCCTTCAAAATTTGGGGAATAGACTTTATGGGGCCCATTACACCAATGTCCAATGAAAAAGCCTACATCATAGTTTCCATAGACTATTTAATGAAATGGGCTGAACTAGCTACTATTACAGACTATACATCATCTACAGCTACACGATTTGTGAAACAAAAAATCGTAAATAGGTTTGGTGTGCCATGTGCACTTATCTTGGATAATGGAACACACTTCACAGGTGCAAATTTTTTGAAGTTAATGTAACACTTATGGGTTGAACATAAATTTACTACACCTTATCACCCCCAAGCTAATGGACAAGCCAAGGTCACCAATAGGGAGATCACTAAAATATTGACAAGGACAATTAGGAAGTATAGGCAAGATTTGAGCACTAAACTGAATGATGCTCTTTAGGCATACCACTCCACTTGGAAACTCCCTATAGGCCACTCTCCCTATGAGTTAGTGTATGGAAAGCTTCCAATTCTTCTGATTCAAACCAAACTCCGTACACTATCCATGGCTTATGACCTCCACCTCAACCTTGATCTAGCAAAGAAACAAAGGTTGGCAACTTTAAACGTGCTAGAAAAAAATGATTAGCTACTTTATTATCAAATGAGTTACACAAGGCATATAACAAGCAATGTCATGACCTAAAAATTCGAAAGGTTAAGTATCAACTGAGAGATAAGGTTCTCTACTACAACCCCACACATGTTCCACAATGAAAAAAATTTCAAACATTGTGGGAAGGACCTTACATTATTCATACAACCTTTCCTTCAAGGGCCATGACCATATACAAACTTGAGAGCCCTAATAAGAGATTACTAATCAATTTACAATAAACCAAACCCTTCCATGAACTTAGCATAGCCAGTGCACATAATACCTCTGAGAAGGGATGACCCCGTTCATTATTTTGGATGTCCCCTTTCCAACTCAATCATGGGGAAGATGGCCACCCTTGCTAATCATTGAGGCCCTCACTTCCTTTTTAAGTTTTCATTTTACATATTTTTGTTTTACAAATTTCTTTAACTTTTCTTGTTTTTGTTTTGCAACATCATTGATACTTTTTCATTTCTTTGTGCAATTGTTTATTTTTTATTTTTGTTTTGTTAGGTTCATCACCTAATAATTGCTCCTAATGGTGGTATGAATTATATTCTATTGATTGCTAATGTTTGATTTTTATCATTGAGTTATAATATTGATACTAAGGTATGGTTCTTTTGATATAATAGGCAATGAACCCATGTCACCCATGCATTCATAAATTTCTATGGTCTCTCTTGGCTTGGAATTGTACAATCCCTTTATTAATAATAAAACTATTAATGAATTGGTGACTGGGCATTTCTCAAACTAAGGAAGGACTCAAGGACTGAAAAGGGTGTAACTCCAAGGAGATTTAATGCATTTGTGCTAGCCATTCTCTTGGGTGCTTAGATGTTTTCTTCTTGAGTTTCCTTACCATTCTGACATTTCCCTATTATCAAGAAGCTGAGCTAATAAAAATAATAAGTCTTTAC
Organism: Gnetum montanum; assembly: GCA_015680685.1. Taxonomy (NCBI): domain Eukaryota; kingdom Viridiplantae; phylum Streptophyta; class Gnetopsida; order Gnetales; family Gnetaceae; genus Gnetum; species Gnetum montanum. Next base: position 173,833 of record MNCI01012653.1, read on the forward strand.
CTTGTGTGGTTCTCACACAAAAAAAAAACACAGTGAGAATTCAAAGCACATCCCTTAAAAAAAATAATCATCTAGGCTAGAAGCACTGGTTATGGAACTAAACAAACATGTTCCCTCTAACTAAGGCCCTATCTCGCTTCCTAATTTTTCCTTTCTCATTTCCTCAGAATGATGGTGACTCTTTGGTAGAAGCATTTTTGCTACTTCAAGTGGATGGATTGGCCAAGTGTATTAATGCGAAGTCACTGGATGTGGATTGTTTGAAGCAATATTTGGAGTGCTACTTCTAACGTTCATTTTATCAGCATTTTCATTGTTTCTTTTTCTCCATCTTTTGTATTCCTTATATTTTTTGATTCTATCACTACCAAAGGATCGCTCTTAGTCATGGGGGCCCTGGTCCAATTTTTTGAATTTTTCCCTAACCCCTACACCTTGGGTAGTCACTAATGTTATATCTTCAAAATTCGTATTAGCTGTATCACAACTCAGCCAATGGACCCTACACCGAGGCAAGGTATCAACTGCATTATAATTTACTTATCCTTGCTAATATGAGATTCTGTTGTGTGTGCATATGACAATCATGCAACAATGGACTAGACCTAGAGGAAACACTTAGGATGGACTATTGCTAGAACATTTGTGCAAGGAACAAGATTGATGGCATACTTATAGATGAACAATGGGAGGTGCAATCTTGGCATTGGTAGCAACATATCTTCTTCTTCTCTCTCTCTCTCTCTCTCTCTCTCTTCTCTCTCAGCTGCCAAATAAGGCTGGATGTCAATTATGTATAGTGTTCACTCTTGTAGTTGTGAACACTAATATTGTCATGTATTATAATGATTGATCCATTCACACATCATCCCATTCACCATTAGTTTTCATTCAAGTCAATAATCCCATACCTTCCCAATATTTTGTAAGGAACTCAAGGAAGAGTTTTTATTTAGTCATGGGGGTATGATGAGTCGCGATATCACATACACGATATCGCATCCGCCATGCGATATCGCATATGTGATATCATGTCCTACCTCATCTTCTATAAATAAGAGGTAGTGCCCTTAGTTCCAAATAGTTAGACTTAGATCCTTAGCCAAACTCTTGCAGTTTTACCATTCCAATTTTAGAATAATTCCAGTGTGCCCGCAGTAGGAGTCATAGAGTGAATAGATCTTTATTCGAGAAATTTGTACCTAAGCACATATTTATGTACAGAAATAAAGACAAACTTTATGATAGACCTTGTAGCATACATATTAAGGTAAATAGTAATTAATTATCACTAAATGTTTTAATTATTTTCTAGTTAATTAATCTCTCTCTCAACCCTTGATCCTCTTAGTTAAGTACACTCAATACAACCACTTCGAGCATGCGTGTAGCGCTTGGTAACCCAGTAACGATTAGTGTTTGGTAATCTTAGCAACATTGCACTCGTTCTGGATGTGTACGACAAGTGGGAACAGATATTGGTCTTAGGAACAATTAAAACTTAGTTACCTTCCCCTATTAGCATAAGACATTAAAAAGGATAAAAATTATAAAAATTGTATACCTCAAGCTTACTTATCCATACAACCATGACAATATAAGTAAGTTTGGGAAGATAGTGATTGATTAACCCTAAGTGTTCCATTAAGGCACGTAACCACTTAGTCCTTGGAGTTCGACCGGATCGCGTGTGAAACACTTGTATTCATATGGTTGAGTGTAGGGGTACCTCGCCACTCATCAATAGTTAAGAAGGAGTGAGAGGAACTACATCTAAGTAGGATATAAAAAAGGAAGAATAGGGAAAAGAAGAAGAATGGGAAAAATGTAAGGAATGTAACTATGATTATTTGTTATGATCGAAAAATTCAAGAAGCTCTATGACTATCTTCCATTGAGATTCTTTCTCTTCAATAGTAGCATCTACCTTAGTAAACACTATTTTGCATCTAGCTAATCTATTACACAATTGTTTGATATATTCAGTCCCACATCTTGCTACAACTACTAATTCCTCATTTATTTTAAGTTATATCTTTAACATATCTATCTGTATTGTTTAATCATCCATGTCCCTTTGTCATTCCTTCTCCTTTTTTTGCAAAAACAAAGATTTAAATTATGCGTTATGAGTAAATCAACAAACAAATACTAAAGAGAAAAAGAGAGAAAAGAAAAATATTATCTGAAATCAATCATTGTCAATTTAAAGGAACCATTCACGAGTCTCTAGATGGTGAGCATAGCATATTGCACTTTTCAATTCTCTTAAGAGTTGCACCAGATCTTTTATTGTATTTGGAGCATCCTCAAGAATTGGATGCAAAGGTGATTGAACTCCAACCTGTATTAAATCATAATCTACCTTGAAGTTGCATGACTAATACTCTCATAGATGATAGACACTCTCATGAATAGAATAGGGTTATTATCAAAGATTTATTGACTAATGCACTGAAGAAGCACAAGTTCTTCTTCAGTAGTCGCTACTATTTTTTCCATTGAATAAGAAGATCCTAAATAGAGAAGGAATAAACCACTAGAACAAACTTAGAAAATAATGTTGGTGCTACCTATGGAATAGAACCTCTTCTAGTTATCACAAAAAAAGAAAGCATGACTAGTAATCAATGTGGAGAAATGGAAGTTTTTGCAGAGGTAGCGCTTGCATCATCTCTATCCATCTCTCAATTAAAGTATTGTCACTTCATAGACCTCTACAAAAAAAAAGATCAACATTATACAAAGGAAAGAGGGAAGTGTTCAAAACTTTAAATAACTATAACTTACCTCTATTTTCTTTTCCTTATCTTGCCTTGAACTTTACCAAGTTTGTTGGGTTGTTGTTGAGCTTGTTGTTGAGTATGTTTCCTTATAGCTATTGGACCACTAAAACTTTGCCTAGTATCTTGCCTCTATAAAAAAAAGAAATTTATTAGAAAAAAAATATATAAATAATACATTAAACTAAGTAAATTATATTTAAAATATATACCTTAGGAGTAGAAAGTGTGATCTATTCTTGTGATTGAACCATACCAAAGGTCGAAGTACCTTGAACTTCTTCAACCTATGCAACTCCAGAACTCTTCATTGGTTAATTCTATAGCCTAGATTGTAGTATCAAAAGACATAAAATAAAAACATAATTAAAAAACAAGGAAATAATAAGAACATGAAACATGTGTCATTAATTTCTTCTTGATTCTGAGCATGCTGTAAAGCTAGTTGACCTTTCTTGGCATCCATAATCTTACTCTGTGTTCTCATCTTCAAGAAATTTAGGGCATAATTGGGGATTGTAACAAGTAGAATGGTTTTTTTCTGGATAATCATAATTTAGGGTCATACACATGATCAAGGGTATACAACATATAGGGTATCATTTAGAAATATTTTTTTGGGAAATAGTAATTTTAGGCATGACATTATACCAGGCAAAAAAATAAGACAATGACCAATCATAAATTCTATTAGTTATGGAATCATGAAGTATTAAAATAGAATAAGAACCAACATTGGATTATTTTCTATACCATAAAACCTTGGTACTAATAAATAGACATAAATCAAAGTGAGCCTCATTAATGAAATCTTCATGAACAAATTGGCTTTTGCTGATGGTAGAATCAGTAACACAATCAAATAGTTCCTTCTTACAAAAGGTTTTAAATTTTTGGGAATAAGTTGATGAAATTAAAAGATCCTCTCCTTCCTAAAAATCCAAAGCTACTTGAATATCAACAAGAAGGATTGTTATTTCTCAAAAAACTAAATGGGAAGTAGAACTTTTTTTACTATTATACTATTCATACCATTCCATAAGAATACCATTGCAATGGAAGAGTTTAAAAATTGGAAAAACAAGTAAATTAGATAACCTAGGAGTGGTAAGGTACTGGAAAGCCTCCTTTCTAAGTAAAATATGAACACAATCATAAATATAGAGTACATTATTTTGATGTAAAATAATATTAGACAATAGAGAGCTACTTGAAGGAGTTTGAGGTGATGTCTAACGTTTGGAAGCCATGATAAAGATGGTTAGAATTCTTTATGATAGAAAATCTTCAAGCTTCTATACTATTAATTTTCTCTTGATATTGAGTTGTGATGGGCAAATCATCCTTCTTCTCATATTTATAATACAATAATAAAAATCTTAGTAAAAGCAAAGATAATGTTATAACTTTAGATAACCAAAGATCTAATAAAATCCAATGTATACTTTTTTAAAGAAAAAGATAACATTTACTTTTTGTTTTTAAAAGCTAACATTTAATTTTTTGTATTTTATGATTTTTATGTTCACTAAAGTGGAATTATATGTATTTTAACTCGAAGTTCTCTCTAAGAAAATTCCAACAGTACCCATTTCATCAAAATCTGACTTACAGTTTGAAAGATATGGTAATTCTTCGGTTACATGCAGATTAAATATATATATATATATCAAAAAGAATAAAATGCCTTTTTTTAATTTTAAAATTTAAAAAGGAAAGAAAGTAAGAGGTCTTGGATTCAAACTCAAACCCCAATAATTCTTTTTTAAAAGATACTTTGAAAGGAAATTTCTACGACCAGTCATAGCCAATCATAGTCAACCACAGCAAGGCTGTGACTATAAAAGACTGGCCCTTGGGCAAGCTCCAAAGGGCACCTCTAAGCCCTCTAGCATGCATCTATTGTCATGGCATTCCTACCAACACTATTCTTACTACCACCTACTACTCTTTGTTGGCATTGTCGAAACCCTGACACCTCTTCTCAACTTGGCCATATGGTCCTACCACGAGGCATCACGACCACCTATGGCAAAAGGGTAGGCTCTACCATAGGGGAAAGAAACCTCTGCATGTGTTCTAATCTACTTATATGCTAGGCACCATGGTAGGACCACTAAAGAGCACCAAAAACACGCTGCATTGTGTTGTGGCACACCATGTCACTTTATGTTGTGCCTATCCACACTACATCACCTACACTACGTTGCGGACCACCTACCCACAACATGCCATGCCTAATATTGTTGCTCGCTTGTCACTTGCTTACTCCCTACTATGCACACCACCGATCACTACATTTAGCACTACTGATAAATGCCTCCAGTGCTATTAATCACTACCTTTAGCACTAGTAATAAATGCCTCTAGTGCTACCAATCACTACCTTTAGCACTATTGATAAATGCCTCCAGTGCTATCGATCACTACCTTTAGCACTACTGATAAATGCCTCTAGTGCTACCGATCACTACCTTTAGCACTACTAATCACTACCTCTAGTGTCACTGATAACTACCTTCACTACCAATCACTGCCAATCACTACCTCTAGTGTCATCGATAACTACCTTCACCACCACCAATCACTACCTTTAGTATCACCAATCACTACCTTTGGACATTGCCAATAATTGCCTCTCCATGTGCTATCACTAAAAAAAGATATAGGGATCACACAACCAGTTGTGTTGGTGCAAAAGAGGATCGTGCGAACCCTAGAATAGGTCATCAATCAATTGATAGAAAAATTGAAATTTTTTTGATAATTGACAAGAATTTTGAAATTCCCATCAATTGATGGAAAAAGTTCAACATTTCTTTTTGTGCCATAATTATTAGTTTAAATAGAAAATGCACTTAATTATTTACAAAAATTCAAATTAGTGCTACAGTAATAAGAGAAATAAAAATTTTTTAATTAAGCTTGCACATCCTAAAGTAGAATTGGGATGGGTGACCTCTCGGGAAGTCTTTGAAAATGTGAAAGTTTGTAAACTTAAAATAGCTATAAATTTTAAATCTGGAGTCTATTTCTAACCCAATGAAAAATGATTCCAATAGATTTGTACCTTTTAAACATAATGGGATGGTCATATTTAGCTTTTGGATTATAGAAAAATAGCATTTAATTAATTATTCCTAGTCTCAAAAATAATTAGGATTTGGTACTCGATAAGGGATCTGTGATAGTTTTAACTTCTCTCAAACTAGCTAACAATTTCAAGACCCATAAAAAGAGTCATAGAAGTTAAGGATTCTCAACATACCTAATTTCTTCAACTTACTGATGTCGAGAACCTAAAGAATAAATTGGAGAGAAATGAAAGCCTGAGTCAATGACCAGATGAATGCCCTTGAAGATCAAATTAATGAGATCAGGGGTATCTAAGAATAACTTCAACACTCAAATGAGGGGTTCAAGATAGACATACATAATATGTCTGATGAAGTTAGAAAATTGTCCCTAAGTTTAGGGGATAAAAGATCAGATGTGAAAGAAAATATGGATTCCTTTGTAAACTCTATCAAATAATTAACTGACCATCTCATTTATCCTTCAAATCCTACCCACAGTCTACCTAGGGAACAACATCAAGATCAAGATCAACCTCCCCCTAAGGATCCACATCAAACACAACCTCTACTTTCTAATTGATAGGATACTAGAATCCCTCTTGTAAAATTCACCTAGAGAATCATTGACGCAAGTTCATGCTAAGAAAGTAAAATTAGATCATTATGATGGAGCCCTTGGATCTAGTGCTAAGGTAAAAAATTGGCTTAATATAATGAAAAATTACTTTGATATATTGAATTTTTTAGGCCATGAACATTTAGTAGTTATCTCCTTGTATTTAAGAGGACTTATGGCAACATGGTGGAATGGACTGAGATCTCAAGGTTTGATTACAAATTGACTTAACTTTTATCAAGTTTTTGAATAGGAATTCAATCTTGGTTCTTTTCTCAAAGAGCGCAAAATGAGATTTAATTTATTATGGTTGGAAAGGCGATTTGTAGATGATTATTAGAAGGAATTCTATGATCTTTCTTAGTATGTAAGTTACCAAGATGAGGGAGAATTAACTTCAAAATTCATTGGAGGACTACATGCTCAACTGTGTCCCCAAACATAAGTCCATAATCTTCAAACCATTGATGAAGCATCTAGAATTGCTAAGGATTATGAGGAATTGAATCAAATATGAGCTACCCTTCAACAAGCAACCCTTTGACAAACTACCTTTCCACAAGAAATGCTAGAGGAGACAGCAATCAGAAAATCTCAATTAGGATTAAGATGTTTCGTTTGTGGTGAAGATCATTTCAAATGAGACTACCAAAAATTTCAAACAAAAATAAAAAGGACCAACTAAATAAAAAATGAAAAACCCAACACAAACATGAACAAAGGAAAAATTCCAACCACTACCATAGCTATAAAGAAGATATCTGCATCAACTAAATCATGTTTGCGTAAAATTCAATTTACTTTACTAATTTTTGAAGGTTAAATTAAAGGTAAACAAATTAAATTTTTGATTAATAGTGGTGATAGTGATAAATTTATGTCTCTAAAGTTAATTAATTTATTGAAATTAAGTTTACCTTCCAAGAAAATCATTAAGATAGAATTGGCAGATGGAATGATTATGAGAAAGCATACCAGGTATGGAGAAATTAAATTTAACTTGGAAAACATGCCTTTCATTGATGAGTTTTTTGAATTTGAACTAGGTGATGTTGATGCAATTTTAGGAATGACTTTCCTCCAAATATTTGATAGTACTACTAACTTTGGAACTCATATTGAAAAAGTCCCTATGATAAAGAAAATCTCTATGATAACTATTAAAAAAGCTAAAAGATTAGTCAAAAAAGGTGTTATGATGTTGGTTGTCAAAGTAACCCAACCTTAGAGATATTCAGGTACTAAGATCCCGAAAGAGCTTAAGGAATATAAAGATTCAGTATTTGGTGAAACTAGAGAACTACCTTCAAAAAGAATTGTTGAGCATGCCATTAATATTTTTCCTAACACACAACCTATTTCAAAAGACCCTTATAGATTTTCTACCTCTGAATTAAGAGAATTAAAATCACAATTAGACCAATTATTGGAAGAAGAAAAAATTAGACCTAGCATATCACCTTTGGGTGCACTAGTCTTATTCATTAAAAAGAAAGATAGTACACTAAGATTATGCATCGATTATAGAGCATTGAATAAAGTGATAATTAAAAATACTTATCCCTTTACTTAGGATCAATGATTTTTTTGATCAACTTATGGGTGCATGTTATTTCTCAAAGAATGATTTAAAATTAGGTTATGATCAAATAAGGATTAAGGAGAAAGATATTCAGAAAAATACTTTTCGAGACAAATATGGATTATATGAATTTGTTGTGATGCCTTTTGGATTAACTAATGCACCTACAACATTCATGGCATTAATGCATAATATTTTTCATTAGTATCTTGATCAATTTGTTATAGTATTTATAGATGATATACTTATTTATTATATGTCAAGAGAAGAACATGTCAAACATTTGAAAAGTACAATGGGAATTCTTAAAGAGCATCAACTAAAAGCTAAATTGAGTAAATGTGAATTCTTTAAGAAAGAAGTATAATTCTTAGGACTTATAGTTTCTAAGAAAGGATTGTAAGTAGATCCAACAAAAATTAGTGTGATCCGAGACTAGCTTGAACTAAAAGATGTTATAGTGGCTCGCTACTTCTTAGGTTTAGCCAATTTTTATCAACGTTTCATTAAAGATTATTCTACCTTGGTAGCCCCATTAACTAACCTTTTGGAAGAGAAACGTGTGTTCAAGTTTGATGAAAACTGTAGGGAATATTTTCTCAAATTAAAGATGCTACTTACAAAAACACTTATTTTGAGAATTCCAGATGAAGAATTACAATTTGATGTATCCATGGATGCCTATGTAATATGAATTTGTGTAGTTCTTTAACAAGAATATAAAGTCATATGTTACGACTCTCGTAAATTATGAGGAGCCAAGGCAAATTACTCAACCCATGATTTAGAATTACTAGCAATTTTTGATGCTCTAAAAGTCTGGAGACATTATCTTTGTGGAAAAAGGTTTGTCCTAGAAAAGATCATAAAAGTTTAAAATATTTGCAAATATAGTGTATTTTAAATACTCATCAAAGGTGATGGATAGAATTATTGGCTAAATATGATTTTTAAATCCAATATATTCCCAGTAACAAAAATGTGGTAACTAATGCCCTTAGTCGAATGTGGAACTTAATGATAGATGTGGTAACGACCAGTATGGAAGAAGAAATTAAGGAATAAATAAAAGAATACCCTCATTTTAGAAATATTTTAACCAATATTTCCTATGAGCCTCAATACCAACTTACCTCCAATAGTTTATTGATAAAAGGACAAATAGTATGTATACCAAAAGAAAATTGGAGACCCAGGTTGTTGTGTGAAGCACACAAAGTACCATACAAAGTACACCTAGGTTATATTAAGACCTATACGCTAATTTGCAAATCTTATTTTTGGCCTAGAATAAAGAATGATGTGTTCTCATACATTAAAAATTGTCGAACATGTCAAACAATAAAAGTTGAACGGAGGAAACCCAATGGATTATTACAACCTTTGGAAGTCCCAACCTAGAAATGGGAAGATATCACTATGGATTTCATTATAGGATTTCCAATAACTGAAATGGGAAATGACTCAATAACTAAAATGTGAAATGACTCAATTTTTGTAGATGGCACATAGAAGAAGAAGTAGCCCAAAAATTTGTATGTGAAGTATTTTGATTCCATGGTTGTCAAAAATCTATCACTTCAAACAAAGATCCCAAGTTCATATCCAAATTCTAAAAAAATTTCTTCAAAGAACTTGGAACCCAGTTGAAATTTAGCATAGCTTATCACCTTGAGACTAATGGACAAACTGAACATGTAAATAGAATATTACCTCTAACCATGGTGGTAGCATAGAATATCACCTTGAGACTAATATCACCCCTTTGGAAAGACACCCTAACCATGGTGGTAGCATTGGATTACCTCTAAGGCTTAAGTGGCATAGGAAGACAACCTAGAGGATGTTACATTACTCTCTTCAATTAATAATTTTTTTTCATTTTCCTTATTTCAGTCTTCAATATCAATTATTTATTTACTAATTAATTCATTTATTAAATATTTATAATATTTCCAAAATATTATCTAAGAAAACAATGAATGCAATAAATTAAGTGATCATATTTTTACGACATCCAGGAACAAGATGTCACATAGCCATTTTCTCTCTCCATTCAAATTTCAAAAATTGTATTTTGAAAACTTTGTATTTTAGAAACTTTCAAGATTTTTCATTTATGTTTAATTTTAATAAATTAATAATAATGTTTCTATTTTATTACACTAGGAATGAATTAAATAATATATTTTGTAAAAAGTACATGTAGATAGGAACTTACCATGGCACCAAATATATTGATACAAGCTTACTATGAGATAAAAGGCATCAAATCTTTATGAAAAAATCTAAGGCAAGAAGAATGTAAAAAAATTTAATAGCCTATTGTTGAGGCCAATTTTTATAAAAATAAAAAAATAAATAATAAAAATATAAAATAAAAAAAATAAAAAAAGAGCACCATGAGCTTGCACATGGCCATTATCCATGTGCTGGTGGGCTTCGTTGGCCCATAGAAAAACAAATTTTAAAACGTTGATCAAGCATCCACCCATGACTTATGACCCATGATGATTATCCTGTTTTGTTTTTTTTTTCTTTTTGCAACAATATGAGGAAAAAGGTAAAAATAATTCATGGAAAAGGGGGCTGGAAATTTAGGGTTAGGGTTTTTCTCTCGCAGGGCTTCTATTTAGAGGGAGAAGGAAGGGGGTTTTAGGGACAAGGAGAAACGATCAGGGGGCAGTGATTTTTCTATTCTGGGAGAGCCCGGGGCAGCGATTTTTCTGTTCTAGCGTTTTCTGATCAAGCATCCACCCATGACTTATGACCCATGATGAAACAAAATTTTTCTTTTATGTTTCTTTTTTTTCTTTAAAAAAAATGATCATTTCTTATTAATGTCTATTTAATTTTTGCCCCTCTATTTTCAATTTTATTGCTCTATTTTAGTTTGAAATTTTCAAAATTTCCAAATTTATATTCTAGCAGTCCTTTTTAATTTCTTTTTCTAAAATTTAATTTAGGAAATTTAAATCATTTTACTTTGAATTTACTTTTCTGAAATTTTGCAATGTCAATTTTACTTTTAAAAATTTTAAAAAATAAAAAAATATATTATTCAAATGTTTTTTTTATTTTCTTTAATTTTCACAGTTTATTAGCATTTTACATTTCTTGTTATTTTTCATTTTATGAGTGACTTTTCTTACAGAGTATCTCAACAAAGAACTCATACTCCTACCCCTAGTCAACCAGCTACTCGTCATTCTACTTTGAGAAAACAATGAGCTTCACTTTTTCCAAGTTTAATTCCTAAAAAACCTCAGACTAAGATGGCAGACCATCAACCCTCGGCTCCCTTAGTAAGAAACCCTTTTAATTTTCATAACTACGATGACATACCAAAATCCCTTCAAAACATAAACTTGTTCTTCAATCCTACAACCCCTACGAATGATGCCCGCCAACACATACAATGTTTTGAAACCTTATTAGGGATCCACAACATTATACATAATGATGTGGCATGTAGGGTGTTTATAACAATATTTATGACCAAAACAACCCAATGGTTCTTAATGCTTCTTGATTCCTCTATTAACACATGGCAAGAATTCAAAAAAAGTTTTTAAATCAATTTGACAAATTTACAAGCCCTGCTATCGCATCAAGCAACTTTACTAGCCTAAGAAAGCTACCTGGGGAAAATGTTAGGGATTATAACCTTAGATTCCTTCATCAACTTGCCTATGTGCCAAATGAGATGCGACCACAACTAGATGGTATCCTCAACTTCTATCTCTCTACCATTGATCTATTCTTTGCTTATGCCATTAAATCTAATCACAACATAATAGAAATACAAAGTGCAATGTCAAAAGCTGTGGAATTAAAGCAAATAACCCTTATGAACAACATCAAAACCCAATTTGGGATGATGAGGGTTAGTAACCCTATGCAATCAAACCCACTCATACCAACTTTTCAAACATCTAATGTCATGCCTCAAGCTGTTCCTCCCTTTCAATCAACTCAACCTATAAGTAATTACTCACAAGGGCCCATATCCTCTTCATTCTTACCATCCAACACTGGTTTGAATGATGATCAATCAAAAGCCTTGATTCAATCCATTATCAACGCAAATGGGACATCAAATTCTATTGAACCACCAACCCAAACTCAAAATCAGATGAGCCAAATACTCACTTCACTACAAAAACTATCCAATGAAGTGGTTGAGCTAAAGAGAAACAATAACAAAAGCCCTATACAAC
>MNCI01012653.1:186301-208186 GCA_015680685.1 Gnetum montanum
ACTTAGGAGAGTTCCATCTCAACAAGAAGCCAAAGATGAACATAAGAATTATGATTTGGTTGAGGACTTAAAAAGAGTTAAAGCCAACATTTCGATGTATGACCTCCTACAGTTTAACAAAATGAAAGAAGTGATTCGGGATATGGTTCATATACCTGTAGCCCAAAGAGAAAAATTCCCAATTCCTGAAAGGCAAGTTCACTTTGCAGAAAGTCCTAACATGTTATCAGTACAAAACATGAATAATTCCATGTCTAGCAAAAAGGAACATCCCCCTTTCCTAACCACTTTGATTATTCTAGGAAAAAATGTCCATAACTGTTTAATGGATTCAAGTGCAACTGTTAGTGTTATGCCTCTTGACATTTATATCACCTTAGGAGCAAAAATGATACCACAAACTAAAAGTGTAATTCAACTTGATGGATCTAGCATACCTGTAGTAGGGTTATTAAAAGAAGAAAAAGTACAACTTAAGTAATAACCTACATTCACATGTTATACAGATATCCTAGCAGTGAATATGATGCCCACATATGGTGTGCTCTTATCTAGAACTCTTGGAGCTATGTTAAGGGGCTTCTTTAGGTCGGATTTCTCAGAATTATTGATCCCAGTTAAAGGAAAATCCGAATATATGATTATACCTAGGGAACCCTTTTATAAGAAAGTGGTAACAACTTTTGATCAACAAACTACATCTCAAGGAAATCAAAACAACAATCATTTCGTTGGAGTGGTCAAACTAGGACTTGGCAAATATTCCTTAAATGATGATATAAATGAGGCTACATACATAAATCCTTTTGCATACACATGTTCCACTCAATACTATCAAGCATTTAGAGAATATGAAAAGGTGTATGAAGATATTTTCCCATATCACCAACATGATAGAAAAACCTTTCTTTTTGGTGACCCACCACCACTAGGAAATGATATAGACATAATTGAGATTTTAACTAATGAAATATTAGAAGATGGACCAAAATTTGATAATGATCCTTGTTACCTTGATCAAAGGGCCAATTTTTCAGATATTACAAACTTGAATACTTGGATACTAAGAGTGGATGATGCTTCTTCCAAGAAAGGATGTGGAGCTGGAATAATGCTTATACCTCCAGGTGAAGCTCCTATTCTTAAAGTTATTAATTTCACTCAACCAATGACCAACAATATGGTCAAGTATGAAACACTAATTCATGGGATCAAACTAGCTCAATACTATGATTTGTCCAAACTTAAAATCTATAGCAACTCCCAACTGATAGTGAACCAAGCTAATGGTCTCTGTGACGATAAAGACATCACCATGAAAGCATACAAACCTTACGTTCTTGAAATTATTAAAGAATATGAATATGTAACCATTGAACATACACCTAGGGAAGAAAATTATATTCCAAATGCACTAGCCTAGATGGCTACCACTTTGGATGTCCCTTTTAAGCATAATGCTTGGGATTCAGAAATCATTATCGAAAAGGTGAAGTCCTATTCTATCCCTGATAATATCTCTTCTTTTAAAATATTTTTTTATGATGACCATATTTGTAAATTCCTATCTTCTGAAGGATAATTTAACGATCAAGGAGATACATCTAAGGATGTTGTATTCGTAAATAAGATATCTCCTGAAACTACAGTTAGAGAAGCTTTATTTGATGATCTATACACCAAGGCCTCAAATTTATCTGAAAACACCAATTGGTAAACGTTAGTTCAAACTGAAACAATTCAGGTTCAAAAGGGAGGAAAACAATACCCTGTTAAAATATGAGCCTATTTACATCCAGATGAAAGACAAAGCTTTGTTGACCTATTAGATTGCTTGGACTTAATGATGTTCTGGCTTGGACTTACAAAGACCTTAGGACTTTTAATCCACTAGTGATGACACATACCATTCCCCTTAGGTCAGAAACAAAACCATTCAGGAAAAAGCTTAGAATTGTGAATCCAAAGATTGAAATCCTTATGAAAGCAGAAATTGATAAACTCCTAGAATCCAAAATAATTTATCCAGTAAGACACTCCTGTTGGATCTCAAACTTAGTACCCGTTAGGAAACGAACTAGTGAGTTAAGGTTATGTATTAATTTTCGTAACCTTAATATTTCTTGCATCAAGGATAATCATCCATTCCCTCTTATGGACAAGTTATTGCAAATTGTGAATGGTGCTCAAATGTATTCCTTTTTAGATGGGTATTCAGGATATAACCAAATTTTAGTATATAAGAAGGACCAATATAAGATTGCTTTTACAACAAAGTGGGGAACCTTTCAATTCGCTAAAATGCCATTTGGCCTCATAAATGCTGGCTCTACCTTCCATAGAGCTATGGACAAAACTTTTGAAGGGCTAATTAGAAAGTCTATTATTATCTACCTTGACGACTTAACTGTTTTCTCTAAAGATAGAGGTATGCACCTTAGAGACCTTAGAAATGTTTTTATGAGATGTAGACAATTTGGCATCACCTTGAATGCAAAGAAATCCATCTTTGGTGTTCAAAGTGGTAAATTTCTAGGTCATATAGTGACCAAAGATAGGATTGCGATTGATCCTAAGCAAGTAAATGCAATTTTAGAAGTACCTTACCCTTTATCCAAGACTAATCTAAGGGCTTTCTTTGGTAAGATTAATTTTGTTAGATGATTTATCCCAATTTATGCTGAATTAGCTAGACCATTGAATGACATGCTTAAGAAAGATAGTAATATGCATTGGAAAAATGATAGAAAGAATGTGTTTCTTGCTATTAAAGAAGCTATAATTGATGCACCTATCCTAGCTTCTCCTTGGTATGAAAATGATTTCTACTTATATTCCTTTTCTAGCGATATTACAATTGATGCTATCTTAACCCAAGACATAAACGATCAAGGTGAAAGACCCATAGCTTTCATGTCTGCACCTTTAAAGGATGCAGAATTAACATACTCACCCATAGAGAAGCAATTGTATGTTGTGATAAAAGCCTTGAAGAAATTCTGCTACTACTTGTTAAACTCAAAAGTATTTTTCATTGTCCCTAATCCAACCACCATTGCTTTAGCCAAATTACAAGATCCTAGTGAGAAACGCGCTAACTGGGTTATGAAGCTTCAAGAATTTGATATTCAATGGAAGGTAGCAAAGTTAGTTAGAGGGACTAGTCTTGCTAAATTAATAGCTAAAGCTTCAACCTCAAAAAATTTTGATCTATCCATAGATAAAGAATCAATTCCTCTTCATATATTATCCATCAATGAAGAAAATGATATCCCATTTGCTCCCAATCGGTTGTATGATCCATGGTATGGGGATATCAAGTTTTATTTAACCTTCCATCGTTGTCCCTCATATTTACCTAGATATAAAAGAAACCTCTGAATATCAAAATGTTCTAAATTCACTCTAATAAGTGGTGAATTATTTAGAAAAAATTTCCAAGGGATATACCTTAAGTGTTTGAACCAAGAGCAAGCTAACAATGTTGTAAAACAACTTCATGATGAAGGACATATAGGATACCGCACATTAGTTCATAAAATTGTGAGAGCTGGTTATTATTAGCCTACTATGATTAACGATGCTTATAACCTAGTTAAGATGTGTGTTCAATGCCAAATATTTAAAGGTAAAGATTCCAAGAGTTCGGCCCCATTACAACCTATAATAGAAACAAGACAATTTGCCCAATGGGCCTTAGATTTTATTGGAGTAATCAATCCTTTATCTACCCACCTACATAAGTTTATTTTGACAGCCACTGATTATTACACACATTGGTTAGAGGCAAAAGCAACCAAAACTGCATCATCTCGTGAGGTCATTCGCTTCTTAGAAAGTGATATAATCTCCGGATATGGTTATCCTTATACTTTAGTAGTTGATAATGGGCCCAACTTCATTTCCATAGAGTTTACAAATTGGGCTAGAGATCATAACATCATTGTCAAGGCAGTAACCGAATATTACCCACAAGGTAATGGTTTGGCTGAGTCTTCCAACAAAATTATATTAGAAGGGATTAAAAATTTGGTAGCCCAAAATCCACAAACTTGGCACGAACAATTAAAATGAGCAGTTTGGACTGATAGGATTCATTACAAAGAATCGATCAAGACTACACCATATGATTTAGTGTATGGATAGGAACCCATATTACCAATTAATTTACAGATCCCTACATATCAATTCTTCTTGGACTACTTACCAATTAACGAGCATCTAATATCACGAGCATGTGACATTTTGAACTTAGAACTTAAAAGGGTTAAAGCAATCAAAAACATATGTGGTCATCAAACAATTGTCAAGAGATGATTCGATAAAAAATATGCGGCTAAAAATTTTCAAGTAGGCGATCTAGTCCTTAAGAGAGATAGAGCGTCTGGTCAAACTGGCCCTAAAACTAAGTTTTCACCTATGTGGTCAGGTCCATTCCAAATTGTAGACATCACTGCCCCAAATGTGTTTAAGATTGCTGATTTGCAAGGATATAGGTTGAATAGAAATTTTAATGCATTTGATTTGAAACATTTCTACTCAGGTACCCCACATGGGCATCTGGTAGATTCTTAGTTGCAAGTTTTCTTCCCCTTTTTCTTTGCATTTCATATGTATATTATTGCATTTCCATATTTTGCTTGCATTTTCATCATTTCCTTCTTAGCATATTGTTTTGATTATTGTGTTCTTTATATGATTGTAATAATCATTGGTCATTTGAGTTACTTGATATTGGGTCATCTTAACACCATTGGAAAATAATGTAGGTATAATATAATTTACTATTACTATGATATATTGCTATAAAATCCACTTTATATTTTATAAATACTATAACTCTTTCCAATTGATTCCAAGGTTTTAGTTTATTTGTTATGTTTGATTATGGAGCATTTGATTTATACAAACTTATCATGTTATCATCATGATCATGTGAGTGTAGGA
This sequence comes from Gnetum montanum, assembly GCA_015680685.1. NCBI lineage: Eukaryota > Viridiplantae > Streptophyta > Gnetopsida > Gnetales > Gnetaceae > Gnetum > Gnetum montanum. The sequence continues at coordinate 191,249 of MNCI01012653.1, forward strand.
TATGTGATGTTGGAGAGTGGTTAGTCATAATTACTAGGTGAGCTTGGAAAATTATATCCTTTCCTCTCATAAGCTGAAGCCCTCAGGTATGATGATCCATGGCTATGCTGTGAACAATGGGGTAAAGTGTGTTCATTTCTATTTGAGAACCCTTAGCCACCCAGGAGACCTCCTATGATGTCACCAATCAAAGGCACATACACGAGGGTTGAACTGCACCATGGGAAAAGTTTCCAAAAGGACCATGCTCTTTGGCAGTGCAGCTAATCGGCTAGACTCGTGTTGGAATTCCTACCTCAAGAATGAAGTACACCATGGGCAAAGTTTCCTTTTAAGAAAAAACAAAACAAAAAATGAGGACCATGTTCATTAGGAGTGTAATAAGTTTTTAAGTGTGATGGGGTCTGGCAGCAATCCTCACCCTAACCTCCGTTTCCCGTTTTAAATTTAAGTTTTTCAAAAAAAAAAAGAAAAAAAAACCCAAGGAAAAATTTGAAAGTTGTGGCTTACTATGATCTAACACGAGCTTTAGCTCATCATCCTCATTAAGTTTTGTATAAGTCACTTGCTCAAAATAGTCTGCATACTTTTACTGTTACCTTGTGGGAATATTGAATAAGAGCTTAAGTATATATATATATATAATTATACATATATATCTATAGATCTTAGTCAAAATAATAATAAATTAATTTTTTTTAGATTTTCATGGTTATTTGGATGGCCTGTGTCGGTGTCTCTTTCGATTATTTGGTTATTTTGATCATGTTTAGAACATTATAGTTTACTTTCAAGTTTGCATTTCTTGTTTTATGTTGTTTTTGTTTCCTCATCTGTTGCATTTTCATTCAAAATTTTATAGTCCTTGCATTTGCGTGCAATCTGTAGTTTGGGGGCTAAGTGTTGAGGCCAACCTCACCCATGCTAGGCATAGGGCCTTGTTTGAACAAGTTTTATAAAAATAAAAAAATAAAAAATAAAAATTTAAAATTTAAAAAATTAAAAAAGAGCATCATGAGCTTGCACATGGCCATTATCCATGTGCTGGTGGGCTTCATTGGCCCATAGAAAAACAAATTTTAAAACGTTGATCAAGCATCCACCCATGACTTCTGACCCATGATGATTATCTTGTTTTGTTTTTTTTTTCTTTTTGCAACGATATGAGGAAAAAGGGAAAAATAATTCATGGCAAAGGTGGCTGGAAATTTAGGGTTAGGGGTTTTCTCTCGCCGGGATGCTATTTAGAGGGAGGAGAAAGGGGGTTTCAGGGACAAGGAGAAACGGTCAAGGGGCAGCAATTTTTCTGTTCTGGGGAGAGCCAGGGGTAGTGATTTTTCTATTCTAGCAGAGCAAGAGGGGCAGCAATTTTTCTATTCTATTAAGAGCCAGAGTTGGCAGCGATTTTCTATTATGTTGAGAGCCAGAGTTTGCAGCGATTTTCTATTCTGTTGGGAGCCAGAGTTGGCAGCAGTTTTCTATTTTGCTGGGAAGGCAACACAGACAAATAGGCACTTGGGCTACCCATTTTCTTGCTTGAATCATCATTGCTTTGTGTTAAGCTAAGTTTTTTTTGCTCAATCATTTTAATTCGATGTGAGGTCATTGTAACAAATAAATAGATCGTTAAAATCAAACTTTTTCTTATGTTTGGAGTTCTCAAACTCTCGGTTATTTAAAATAATAATAATAATTTTTCATTTCCCTTGCCACCTTAATTTTCTTGTTTAAGGTTGAGATAGTTATTCTATTTAAGTTTCTTTATCAAATTTCCTATTTCAATTTATCTGTTTAAATGTCACATAGCTTTTTCAGCTGAGACTATTCTTGGGTTTCCATACCCATATGGGAGGTGCCCTAGGTGATAGTCTCCTAAAACGAGTTTTCACAGGTGTTGGCGGCGTGTCCAAAATTTACGCATCAACACCTATAAATTATGATGTGCACCATTATTTCATGCACCAAGGGAATTAACTTAAAAGGGTGAGAGTTGCTTAAAGGAGAAGAGTTACTTTAAAGAGTTCGAGAGGGCAAAATTATTTTTTTTGAAACAATGGAATTTGGTATTTATTTATTTATTTTATTAAGAAGTTTTTTAATACTTTTATTTTTATTAGATTCTTCTCTTTAATATAATAGTTCTATCATATCATCATTATCATAGTTATGCTAGATATAGTTCCAATATTCAATTTCTTTAGTTTAAAATATCTTTTATGTTATCGATGGATATTTTAATTTAAATTGGTACTCTATACAAATACATTTATTCATAATTGTTAGTTTTGTTTTTCCAAGTTCTTTTATGACTAGGCAACTATTGATTGAAAAGAATGAAAAATTACAAGATTGTATTGAGTTTTGCCAAGAATTATGTCTTTTACCTAAAGAAAAAATTTGCTCCAATTGTAGAATACTAAAGAAAATAAGAACGGATGCTTCAAGAAAGAAGGATTAAGATTTATATGTTCTTAATGTGATGCTAAAGAAAAAATTTGTCATGGAACTTGGTTCCAAAATTCAAAATTGGATATAATTTTTTTTTTTATTAATTATGTATGATTGAAGTTGGAAATGCTCAAATGAGTATGTGGAGGTTGAAAATGAAGTATCAAAACATACTGTAGTTGATGTGTTTAGTTTTTGTAGAAACATTTGTATAGATGTTCTGTTGAAGAATGTACAAAAAATTGGAGGTCTAGAAAAAATTGTAGATATTGATGAATCAAAATTTGACAAGCAAAAATACAACAGAGGTAGACATTTACCAGATCGTTGGGTATTTGGTGGAATTGAACAAGATTCTAATAATATGTTTCTCATTGTTGTTCCAAATAGATGCAAAGAAACATTGATAGATTGCATTTATGAATGTATCAAACCTAACAACATTATATACAATGACATGTGGAAAACTTATGACTAGGAATGGCTTCGTCAACTTCGATTAGATCATAGAATGGTAAATCATTCATTGCACTTTAAAGATTGAAATACATGTATTTATACTAATACTATTGAAAGTATACACGGTGAGTAGTGAAAACTCATATTCCATGAAATGAATAATGACAAGAGCTACATAACTCATATTTGATGGAGTACATGTGGAGAAGAAAATTTGCACCAGGAAAAGAATCATTTTTAATGATTGTTAAACATATTGTTGAGTTTTGCATGTCTCCTTCCAATTTAGAACATATGACATAATTAAATTCTCTTCGTATATTCATGTGCTAGTTTATTTAAATTTCATAACAAAGTTTATTAGCACAAATTTTACTAACCTTGGATATTACAACAAAATAATTTATTAAATCAATAGTTTTGTTTCTAATTGATTTAATCTAAATCTAATTGATTTTTGTAATCCCTTATTATGCACTATTACCCCATCTTGAAATGCATGCATTGAATTGACGAGTTTCCATATTTATTATTTTTCATGAGGAATTTTTTCTTCATTTTCATTTTATACTTCAAGAACAACTAAACTTGACATTTCAGATATTCCAGTAATTATTTATGCAACATGAACTATAATGTTAAGAATTTTCAAATGCATGCATCCATAGCATTGCTAGCTCGAAACTCAAAGCATGGGTAAATTATTAGTAATATAATGCTAAGGATTGGTACATCTCAGGATCTTGAAGAATCTAACATTATAAAACAATTATAAATCTAAGAACAGAGAATTGAGATGAGACATTGATGTGCACAAATTTTGGCACTTCTTTTTATCACAAGGAATAGGTGAATAACCAACAACTCTACAATTTTGATGTTTAGAAACCACCATGAAATTATCTTTCCCACTGATAAAATATACTGAAAGTTAGCAAGGTGATTATGTTTTAAATTTTTTCATAAAATGAGATAAAACAAATAAGGGTATCAACGTGGAAAGACATGAGTGGAAGCTTTACAATCAGCCACTGGTAAAGAAATATTAAACTTTCAATGGTAAAAGATGGAAAGTTTTCAAAGTTTCTAAAATACAATTTTCAGAATCTCAATGGAGAGAGCAAATCAGGATGGCCATAGAAAAATCCATGATGCATGCACATGATGGCCAAATATGTAAATGACCTTTAATCATCGATGAAAATTGGTCAGCCTCACTCAATGCCAGTGGCTTCCCCTATGATTATGCACTGTTACCCCAAACTTGTTCCAGAATGATTTCAGTGGGTGATGGATAATCAACATAGTTCTTAGTGGACGTTGATTGATGTTTCTGTCCAACACCAAGCGATGATTGTTTAGGGCCAACTTGTGTACCTGCAACGTAATGGGGTAATAGATTTTGTGGAATACTTTTGACATTACTTCCATTAGTCGAGGTGAAAATGGCGGTTGCTGACTATTTGTGAAGAAAAGATTGGGATTTATTTGAACTAGAAAATTATGTACAATCTGCCCAGACCAGGGCACAAAAGCAACACCTGCCATCAATCTGACCCGGCCTTTACCAGACACATCCCAAACATGATCCCCCAGATCTTCATCCCCAGATGTGGTTACCCTATGACATAAAAAAACTAGAATTATCTTGCACTGTCCATCCCTATCCCACAGATAACCAACCCTCCCTACCATCACCACCAGAATCCTTCTCATGGTGTGTTAATTTTTGCCCAGCTTATTATGATCCTCTGCTTCTCATCCTCCCATAACCCTTAGCTGCGCCCTTCCTGGTCATCCATCTGCAGAGCTCATTCTTGTCCCTGTGCATTCGTTGGCTGCCTCCCATAACCCTTGGGTGCACCCTTCCTGGTCATCCGTCCGCAGAGTTCATTCCTGTTCCTGTGCATTCTTTGGGTGTTCCCTTTGTGGTTTCCTCATTCCTGTTCCTGTGCATTCTTTGGGTGTTCCCTTTGTGGTTTCCTTTTGATCTATGTCTGCGTCCATCATGTCTTCCCTCATCTCCCTACTCATCTCTTTCCTTCTTGCCCTATGCCTACAGATCAGGTCCTGAAGCTTAGGTCCTGCTGACTATTTGTGGACAGTTAATTAGCATAAGAATTAGTTTCTTTTATCATTGAAGTTCCAACCATGTTTCGATGGAATGGGATAAACTGGCTCTGCCACCTTTATCCTTAGCCAACTTTATTTCAGATTAATTAATATATTTTCTTCTGTTATATATAAATATCACTGCAATACTTCTTATCAGTTTCCAAAAAACATGCTCACAAGAGACAGCGGACACAGGTCCCCGTCGTTTGAATGCGTGTAGTAAAACTGATTTGAAGAAAGTAACCCAGACAACCTGTAAAGAAAAAAAAAAAAAAAAAAGCCAACAGGTTGGAAGACTAATTCATTCTAAAGATGACTTACAAATTATGCCCGGATATGTCAAATCTCACATAAATTATACCCTCTTCATCCAAATCTCAAATCTCAAGAGACTAAAAATAAATAATGCCAAAAACTTCAACTATTGCTGACAATGCACAAGCTGCCAGCCATTCTATCACCGTTAATGAAGCTTTTGAATTAAGAATCTCCTAAAAACCCATCGGCAACTATTCATGCAAGTCGGTCCTACCTCTGACGGCTACCATTAACTTCACAATAACTGCCATGCAAACGGTGAGCATAGTGTTACGAACCGCTAAATGGGGAATTCCAAATCTTTCACTTACACCTGGGAAACTTGGCTTATGTTTTATTCCAATTCCAAGAGTATCTTTATCCTGCCCTCCTCTTGTGTTTTTAATGAGATTGGCAGCATGCACGGCTCAATTTTTGTTTAGAAACGACCTTGAACAAAGCACAACAGACCTCAACAGCTGGACCGAGCTTGATAATGAATCCAACGCCAGCGATAGGCCCGTATTATCATCTGAGGTAGGCAGTACAAGGCACATGCTATGGTGGGTCCACTCATAGCCAGAGTCTTGGCAGGCAACTTTCCCTGTTAATGTGGTTCCCTCCCCGTCAAGCTGCCACTATGGTTTCTAGTGTGGCCCAGCAGTTTGGGGACATGTTGACGACTCCTGTAGTGCTTCAGCGAACTGCGCTTTTTGAACCATAATAGGTATGTGCATGATAATGCTCACGTTGCCCTCACAGCATTTTCAGGTGCATTCCAGCATGAGTATTCAAGACCAGTATGAAGTACAAGGTGCGGTAGTAGCCACATTAGCCATGGCATCAACAATTTTTGTGAACTTCTTAACTGGATCTTCACGATCATTAATCTTTCAAAGACCAATCTTTAGCAAAACAAGAATTTCGAGGGAGGGGGAGGGTTTCGGGGACTCCTTTTCTCTGTGCTATCAGAAGGAAGGAGTTCTATTAAGGACTTTGAAAGGATCAGGGCATAGATTTGTTAGATGCAGTGTGCCTCTTGGAGGCATGGGCAAACAAGCTTATGCAAAAGGCTATCCATCTTGCCAACAAAATCTAGGGCTCTATATTGAGCTAAGTTTTTTTTTTTTTCAACCAACTTTTTTTTATTTGTTATTCCAAAAGCTATGAGCTCTAGTCTTTGTTGTGTGCTTATTCATATGCAGTCAAGATATATGATTTTAAATACAGAGCCTTCTGCTTCTATTGAAAATTTCAATTATTTTCTCTTTAAGTTGTTGGTTATTTTGTATGTAAGCTTCGATCTTTATTATGAACTTAGTCATATGAAGTCAATGGATATTGTTTAATTACAAATCACTTTGCTTGTGTTGGAAGTTTATGTTATTTTCTCTTTTGGTTAATGATTATTTTATATGCTCAGTTTCAGAACCTATTTCATGCATAGTTACTTTTATTCAATATTCCTTGCCAAGTTGTTACTTTATTTCCTAAAGTTTACTTTGTAAATGATCGTAGGTTCATTCTCAAAAATCCTATACACTGCATTAGTGATCAACTATTATTATCATTCAACCACCAAGTTTAATTTGAAAATTCATCACATGCTTTTTCTAAACTCTACTCCTTTAAAGTTATCAGTATTCTTAAATATAATGGTTTTTGTTTGTTAAAACACTATGTTGCCCTTACTTGCTAAGATTGTTTCCAAGTTTCTGTACCCATATGAGATACACCCCATGTAATAGTTTACCCTAGGTAATAGTTTCTTAAAATGAATTTTTTGAGAGTGTCACTTTGTGACTCATATTTACATATCAACATCCTCCTTTTTGGCACTAGAAGGAGGGTAGTTTTTGTTTCCTAAACATTAGATTTTCTATTTCCTGTTTCTATTGTCAATTATCTACTTTCAGTTTTTGTTTTTATGTTCCAATTTTTGTTTACTTTCAGGTTACCTAAAGCTTCATTAGCCTATTTCTGTTTCCCATTTCTATTTTCTTGTTTCTGGGTTCTTGTTTCTTGTCTATATTCCAATTTCTATTGTCTTGCTTAAGTTTCCTTTCCAAATTCCTAAACCTTCACTTTCTTGTTTCTATTTTCTAGTTTTTATGTTGGTGGTCCTTACCTTAGTCTAACTTTAGTAAGGTGGTGTTTATTAATAACATCAATCTATTTTAAAGTTTACTTTTTGAAAATTCTACATTTACTATTTTTCTTTTAAATTATATACACACACACACACACAATTTCAATATTTTTCTTCTTTTAAAATAATAATATATAAAGATTCCCTATTTTCTTTATTTTTTATAGTTTACTAGAATTTACATTACTTGGTCTTCTTATTTTATGAGTCAAGGATATTACAACTGCCCTAACCGAACAATTTCTCATCATTTTACCTTAAAAAGACAATTGGCTTCATGTTTTCCAAACTCTATCCCAATAAGGATTCAAACTAGGATGGTAGCCAATCAAGCTGTGGCTCCTCTAGTTAGCAATCCCTTTAATTTTACAAACTATCACAACATTTTGAAGCCCCTACAAAACACTAATTTTTTCTTTTATCCTATATCTTCCAATAGCTATGCACGACAAAATATAGAATGCTTTGAAACCTTACTAGCAATCTACAATATTACTAAAAATGACATAGCATGTAGAGTCTTTGTGACTACTTTCAAAAGTAAAGCTACACAATGGTTTATAATGCTTTTCAATGATTCTATTAATTCATGGCTAGACTTTAAGAAAAAGTTTCTACTCCAATTTGATAAGTTCACTAGTCCTACCTTAGCCTCAAGCAATTTTACAAGTCTTAGAAAATGACCTGAGAAAAACATTTGTGACTATAATTTGAGATTTCACCATCAATTAGCTTATGTGCCAAATGAGATGCTTCTACAATGAGATTGTATCCTCAGTTTTTACCTCTCCATCATCAACCCATTCTTTACCTATGCCACCAAATCTAATCACAACATAATAGAATTACAAGAAGTAATAGCTAAAGCTGTTGAACAAGAACAAATTACCTTGATGAATAGCATTCAAACTCAATTTGAAATGATCAGTATTAGCAACCTTATGCAATCTAGTCCCTTACCATCACCAACTTTCCCAATGAACAATACTATGTTTCAAATCCTTACTTCCCTCGAAATGTCATAGCCTACAAACAATCATTTTCAAAGTCCAATCTTTTCTTCATTTTTACCATTAAACACTATTTTGAATGATGATTAATCAAAAGCTTTAATCCAATCCATCATAAACCCAAATGAAATATCTAATCCCAATGGATCTACTAATGATGAGTCATGGTCTGTCAGGTCCTATTATCGGACCCCCAATATCACAGTCGTGATATCACAACCTGCATGCGATATTACATACATGATATCGTGGTTCCCGTGTGAGCCTATAAATAAAAGGAGACACACTTGGGTTTTGGCATTAGTTCTTACTCCCTTATCCAAACTCTTGCAGTTTTTCCTTCTTAGAGTTAGAATTATTTCTTAGTGCATGCCCGCAGTGTGATAATTGTAATTGTACGACATCCTTTATTCGAGTGTGATGTACTTGGACACGCACATGATTGGAAATAAAGATTGAGATTACTTCATCATTGAAGTATTCACTTAGTTTAATTATTTAATTTTTATTGTTATTTATTGCTTTTGTAGTTATCATCTCTTTACCCTAAACTCCTATTAAACGAGGAATGAGTACAACTTGATCACGAGCATTTAAGTGTGACTACTTGGTAGCCTAGTAGCGTACTTAGGCCATGCGCTTGGTAATCCTAGTGGTAGTCATTCACGAGGTCCAAGATGTGTACAGATGATTAAGGAATGGATTATCATCACACTTAGGCTAGTTTAGATTCTATCTCACCCTCTCTCTCTCCTAGCTTAGTTAATATCATTTCCCATCATACCGAGGAGTAGCATTAGTGTAGGAACACATCATACACCTCACTCTGGACTAAACCATACGTAACAAAGCTAACACTAGTCCAGATGGGAAGATAGTGAACTACGATCTACGAGTAACTATCTAGATACCACAACTAGTCCATCTATGGAGTTCAATCAGATCACACGTGAAACGCTTGTATTTGTATGGTTGAGTGTAGGGGTACCTCACCACTCATCATTGGTGCCATTTCCGAGGACAACACTAGTTATCTAGATTAGTTATATCATACAAGGTTTTTGTATAGGAATTAATGATATATCTCTTAGGAAAAAGAAGTAATTACAAAAAAAAGTCACATACAAATTCACACACAATTTCACAACCATGCCTCTCCTACAAGACTACAATAATGCCACATCTAGTGAGGCAATTCAATAGAGAACCAACAAGTTATATGACAATGAAGATTGGAGTACACAATCAGAGGTGGGGATTTCTTATAAACATAAACAAAGGCAGCATCATCCCAACACACGAAAGCATAACTTACTCGATGAAGATGAACCCCTACTAGCCACCACAAACCTAACGTAAATACAAGAGGTTGTTCGAATCTCCCGTAGGCATCGTAAAGAGAGCCACCTACCCAAGCTCGATTTAAAAAACTTTCTCAATTTCTTAGGAGGCTATGACTTAGATTCGCAACAACATTTACAAGCCTTATACGATTCTTGTGCATGGAACAACATTGATAATAGTTAGCAAAAACTTAAGCTCTTTCCTATGATACTCATTGGCTAAGCAAAAGTATGGTATATATCGTTAAAACCAAATTCAATACGATGTTGGTCAATAATGGTAAAAATCTTTAACGAATGATATTAAACCTACATAAGAGTGTTAGCCTTGAGGAAACAAATCCAAGAGTGGAAACAAGCATAACATGAACCCTTGGACATGACCTTTGATAGATAGTATGCACTGTTAAACAACTATCCAAACCATGAGTTCTTCGAGGAAAGGCTAATGTACCATATCATTGATGGGATTCGTGATAAAACAACAGAGACCCTAGGGATGTATGCCCAAGGTCAACTATATGAAATACAAACCCATCAATTCCAAAAGCTTATTAAGCGGGTAGCAAAAGAAGAAGGAGAAATGGTTAGATGGGAGAGTGTTGAAAAATGTCAATAGGACCAAAATATCAACTGAACAGAGGTCCATAATCATAAAAAGAAGAAATCAACCTATCTCAAGGAGGAAGAATCATCTTTGCCAGTACAACAATCATTAGAAGAAACTGAGGCAAAGATCAATAAGATGCTGGAATGGACACATAAAAAATGTGAAGAATATATCAATATTATTGGAGATAGAGTTTTGACAACTTGAGAAGCGAGAAAAAATATCATTAGACATTTGGAAAGAAGGAATGAGGAAAATAAGAGCTCAAAAGCTGATCATACGTATGAATGCAACATTTTCCTATATGATCACCCCAAGGGCCAATGCCTGATCTTGTTAAATTTATATGAGCATTGGGGAAACACATTACACCCAAATTTCATACAGAGATACTGTGTTCAATCACAGTGGCAACAATCCCAATTGTGGTGGAAGCCATCCCTAAAATGGAGACACCCTTCATATCATCTGAATCCAAATGCTTATCTAGTCCAACATCTTGTTTCTCCAACTGGGTCAACATACTCTATCTCACCACATTATAATTCTCCTCGGTACTATCAGCCCATGTCCTCAGCACAACCACCACCTTGTGTACCTTACACTTCTCCTAAATTCCAACATTCTCATCCTTTTACTCCTTCTACATTGCCACCAACTATTCCTGAAGTGTCTGCACCACAACAACAATCCATGAACATTACTTTTGCTACTATTGCCAATAGCAGTGAGAGACCTCCTCAATGTCACAGAAGTCCCGTCTTTAGACATGACCATAGGAAGGGACAACAAAATTCTGAGGCCACTGCATTCTCTAACTTAGAATAAGTCCAACACTATGGTGCATCCTTCTCTTCAAACCCAATGCCTCGTGTCACTTCATCAAGGCCACCAATTAACACTCCAACAACCATATGGCCCAATGAATATAGCCATAGAGAGTGACATCCTAATCCTTGCATACCATCTTACTGTCCCAAGTATCATAGTGGGTCAACTCTTTATCTGGGAACCACATCTCATAAATTACATCATTATGCTTACTATAATCAAGTGTGTAAACCCCAATGGGATAAGTATGACCAAGTTTCAATGTTTCCAACATGCAAGGATCCTCATATTTCATTTACTAATCCTTGCCATGCTCAACCATTTAGTTATGGGGGGGATATCTCCCATTTTAATAACAAGCAGGATTAATAAATATTTTTCAGTTTCTTTAATTTTACAATTTTTTTTCTATTTTTTCATCTTTTAATTTCTTGTTTTATCTTTTTGTCTTTTTGTATTTTTATCTTTTTACAAGTAATCTCATCTACGAATAAAACACTCATGTGGCCTGTTGGTTGAGGTGTGTTCTATGTTATCAAGTCTCGAACGATTAATTATTTGGATGGTGAGCCCATTACACCCACTCATCCATTCTACAAATAAGAGGTTTTGTTCAAGGGTATAGTGATATTCTTGACATTCTTAAAACTTAAAATTAACTTTGTGTTCATTGTACCCAGAATGAAGAAGGATGAATCAAGAGGGAATGATTAGGGTGTGACATTAAGGGGACTTGCAGATTCTCTTTGGTGATGTCTATGAGAGTTATCACACAACATGGTTGTACTAAGATCCTTGTAGATCTAACACAAAATGGGAGTAAGATTAATCAAAAGGGAACTCAAAAAATTTAATGTGGTTCTAGGGGCTCCCACTGGAAAGACATGCGCCCATTCCTGAAGGTTGGTGGCTTCTCTAGATTGAGCGATCGAAATAAAAACAAAGAAAGTGCCACAAAGAAAAAATCACTCATCCCTTGAACAAAATGCCAAGTGATCATACGCCTTGTTGTTATGATACTCTCATAGTCACTCATCATGGGATGAAATAACGTGGTTTCACTGAGTAGAGGAATGGACTTGGTCATGATTTTGGAACGATGGGTTAATGACACAATAATCATGATTTACATGCAAGATTCACTATGCCTTGGGTCAGTTAACTCATGTCCCAATCACTACGATCCCTTCTATAGTCCATCTCATCTCGTTGTTCATGTAATTGTAGCTCGTGTCTCGTATAGCATAGAATTCTTACCTCATTCTGGTGGTATCTACATGTGTGTGTTTTGTGAAACTAGTATGGATTACATTTAACCCTTCTAGTGCCTACAGACATTTTAAGATGTGGTTATGCAAGGGCATTATAGGTTGGAACCTACATTGGGGAGGATCCACTTGTGTGACTTTTACAATTTGTACTTGTTGCATACCACCACATCATCTTATACCCTTTGAGTACCTCATTGCCAAATCTATTCTTTGCTTTGCCATCATTTTATCAAACGTTCCTCAAAACCAAGTCCTTTTATGTGTCACCTAAACAAACCAGGTCCAACATTAAACTTCTAGGGCAACTTCCTTAAAAAAAAATTTCTAACTCTAAAATCACACTAAGCAAAGAATTCAACATTTATTAAAGGCAATGAGTAAGGTATGAAATCATTGAACATTTTTCAATAACCTTACTAATAATTGGTCCTTGTGTGATTATAGATGGATCCTAAAAGAAGACAACAAGGAGGATCTTCTCAAGGTGCAACTGAACGACCAGGGGGAGGTAGAGGCCAAGGACTTCATGCAGAACATACAGAGCAGGAGGCACAATCACTCAGCATCCATCATGAAACTCTTTTTACTACATAATCTATCCAAGAAAAAGTTGGAGAGGTCAGGGCCCAAGCCTATGAAGAGGAATGACGGCTATTTGCGGCATAACATGTCAAGGCCAATCAAGTGTTCCCGCAACTGCCATGTTCATGGAAATTGCCAACTCCATCAAATATTGGAACATTAGCATGGATGGCTCATAATCCTTGGATAGAAGAGGAGAAATGTCAAGTGCTTCTACAATAGTATCAATCTCAGAAGCCTGATTGTGTAGGACAAAGGAGAGACACCCATAGAAGAGCCACTACTATTGGGAACCCCATGAGTTCCACAAGTTTTGTCTTTTGTGTCTGTGTCCAAATTTTTTTAATTTTCCACTATAGCATAAATAAACTCCTAGTTAGTTAATAATCCCATACCTATCGACTATGTAATCGATTGAACTTGTTCCTCACTTTCTTTGACTCGAGCATGAGTTGTTATTCAGTCATGGGGGTATGATGAGTCATGGTCTATCAAGTCCTATTATCTGACCCCTATTATCAAAACCATGATACAAGATACCAAGGTTTCCAGGTCTTGATATCAGACCCCTATTATTGGACCCTTGATATTGCAATTGTGCAATATCACAGCTTGCATACGATATCGTGTACACGATATCACGATTCCTGTGTGAGCCTATAAATAAAAGATGGCACACTTGGGTTTTGGAATTAGTTCTTAGTCCCTTATCCAAACTCTTGTAGTTTTTCCTTCTTAGAGTTAGAATTATTTCTCAGTGCATGCCTGCAGTGTGATGATTGTAATTGTATGACATCCTTTATTCAAGTATGACGTACTTGGACATGCACATGACTGGAAATAAAGATCGAGATTACTTCATAATTGTAGCATTCATTTAGTTTAATTATCTAATTTTTATTGTTATTTTTTGCTTTCGTAGTTAGCATCTCTTTACCCTAAACTCCTAGTAAACGTGAAATGAGTACAACTTGATCACGAGGATTTAAATGTGACTACTTGGTAACCCAGTAGTGTACTTAGGCCATGCGCTTGGTAATCCCTGTGGTAGTCATGCACGAGGTCCAAGATGTCTATAGATGATTAAGGAACGGATGCTCATCGCACTTAGGCTAGTTTAGATTCTATCTCACCCTCTCTCTCTCCTAGCTTAGTTAATATTATTTCCCATCATACCTAGGAGTAGCATTACTGTAGGAAAACATCATACACCTCACTCTAGACTAAACCATACGTGACAAAGCTAATACTAGTCTAGGTAGGAAGACAACAAACTGTGATCTACGAGTAACTATCTAGATACCACAACTAGTCCATCTATGGAGTTTGACTGGATCGTGCATGAAACGCTTGTATTCGTATGGTTGAGTGTAGGGGTACCTTGCCACTCATCAACTAATCAAATGATCCAAATATTAACTTCTCTTCATAAAATTTCAATTGATGTAGTTGAACTAAAGCAAATAATAAAAAAATTCCTATGTAATCTGAGAAACCATACACATCAATCAATGATGATTATTGTTATCTTCATAATACTATGCAATATTTTGAGAAAATGTATTCTCAATTTTTAGTGTTATATGGGGACAATGCCCAAAATTAGCAAAATGAAAAAGCCCCAATTATAGTCCTTAACATACCTCATGAAAGAGAAAATGAAGAAGTCACCTCTTATGAGTAATTCATGGTAAGTGATCCCAACCCACATAACACTGGCCACCATAGACTTAGTGACATTATGAACACCACTCAACAAAAAACTAGGAATAACTCTTATACTTCTCCAAACCAAAGAGTTCCTAGTCAAAATAACACAAGTAACCAAATGGAATCATCCCAAGCAAACATTCAACAATAATCAAACTCACCTTCTATACTTAGAAGAACTCCACCTTAACATGAAGTCAAAGATGAACATAAAGCTTATGATTTGATTGAAGATTTAAAAAGAGTTAAGGCCAACATTTCAATTTATGATCATTTACATTTTAATGAAATGAAAGATATGATCTAAAAGAGTTCATACACTAAAACTAACAAAGAAAAATCTTTAGTAACTAAAAAACAAGTTCATTTTGTGGAAAGTCCTAATGCTCTATCAATACAAAACTCAAGCAATTTCATGTTAAATAAGAAAGATCAACAACCTTTCTTAACAAGATTAATTATTTTAGGTAAGAATGTTCACAACTGCTTAATGGATTCTAGCACAAATATTAGTGTCATGCCATTAGAAGTGTGTAAAATGTTAGGAGTAAAAATGCTACCACAAGTAAGAAGTGTGATACAACTTGAAGGATCAAATGTACTTGTGGTAGGTTCATTAAAATAAGTGAAAGTGTAACTTAAATAATACCCTAATTTTACATGTTATATAGATATTTTAGTAGTAAACCTATCATCCACTTATGGTGTGCTTCTATCAAGGATATTTAGAGCCTATTTTAGGGGCTTTTTTATATTAGATTTTTTAAAGTTATTAATTCCCATTAAAGAAAAATCTAAATATGTTGTTATACGAAGAGAACCTGTTTATAAACATGTAGTAACAACTTTTAATCAACAAAATCAATCTCTGGAAAATCAAAATACTAATCTTTTTATTGGAGTTATTGAACTTGGACTTGGCAAATATATTATGAATGATGATGTAAATGAAATTTTAAAAATAAATCCTTTTGGGTATACATATTACATCCAATATTATCAAGCTTTTAAAAAATGTGAAGAAATTTATGAAGATATCATGTATTATCATCAACATGATGGAAAAACATTTCTTTTTGATGATCCACCACCATTAGGAAATTACAAAGATATAAATGAGATTCTGATCATTGAAGCATTAAAAGGTGAGCCAAATTTTGATGATGATCATTATTACATTGATCAAAGGACTAATTTTTCATATTTTCTAATCCAAGCACTTAGATATTAAGGGTGAATGATGCCTCTTCTAAGAAAGGATGTGGTGAAGCTCCTATCCTTAAAGTCATCAATTTTGCACAACCTATGACTAACAACATGGTTGAGTATGAAGCACTTATACATGGAATCAAGCTAGCTAAATATTAGGACATATCAAAACTCAATATTTATAGTGACTTTACACTAATAGTAAATCAAGTTAATGAAAATTTTGATGATAAGGATGCTACCATGAAAGCATATAAAGTTTACATCCTTGAACATTTTAAGGAATTTGATTACATATCTATTGAACAGGTTCCTAGAGAAGAAAATTATGTTTCTGATCCATTAGCTCAAATGGCCACTACTGTAGATGTCCCTTTTAGAAACAATGCTTAGGATTCTGAATTTATGATTGAAAAGGTTAAGTCTTATTCTATTCCAAATAATATCATTTCTTTCCAAGTTTTTATTGATGATAATGACATTTATGAATTTTTGATTTTCCAAGAATAAATTTCGTGATCTATGTTGGAATATTTCTTAAGAAGATATAATCAATGATGTCATATTTTTAAATAAAATCTCTCTTGAAATAGAAACTAGAGAAGCTTTATTTGATGACCTACATACAAAAACTAAAGAAATATCTAAGAATAGTAGTTGGTAAATGTTAGTCAAAATAGAGAGAATTCAAATCCAAAAGAAAGGACAACACTACCCTATTAAAATAGGATCCTACTTGCATGTAGGTGAAAAAATGCTTGATTAAATTGTTACATGAATTTAATGATGTTTTAGCTTGGACTTATGAGGATATTAAAACATTTAATCCTCTCATGATGATACACACTATACCTCTTAAACTTGAAACCAAATCATTTAGACAAAAAAATTAGACCTATTAATC
>MNCI01012653.1:209111-219752 GCA_015680685.1 Gnetum montanum
TTAACCAACCTCTTCAACAAGGATGACAAAAGGCTTAGCATGGAAGAATCATCTCCAACGTAGAAACTGTGCCTTGGTTACTATTTATAGTAAACAAAATGGCCATGGGGAAAGGCACTTACTATATAGGGTAACCCCTCAAATTTGGACACCCATCTCACTTGAATGAGGTAGAAATTTGTAGCAAAATTACAACCAATTTGTTGCTATTATGCAACCAAATTAAAGTCATTTTGTAGCCCCATTCAAGGCAAAAAAACCTCTAAAAACTAGCCTCAAACATTATTTACCAGTTTAGGACTTTTGGTTTAGCTCTTTGGTTCCATAATTTCTCCATGGTTAAGTAATTTTTCACAATTAGAAATTTGTTCACTCTTGTACACTTGGACATTTTCAAGCACTTAAGACTTTTAGTAGGTTCCCACACTTGTATTCTCTAGAACCCAGCATGAAAACCCTATGACCTTGTGACTTTGTAATCTCCTTTGAGATTTGTAAATCTTCAAGCCCCATGCTACATTCTTAGGATTCCCAACTTCTAGCATAAAGCACTTGAGCAACTTGGATTCTTCACAATTCTCAATTCCCACCAAAGCCAATGTTGCAAGTCCAGAGTAGCAACATAGGAGGTTCAATAGCATCGGGAGTGGTAGGACATTAAACTCATGAAGTTGATTGCATCTACTTCAACAGACCCTAAACCACCATCTAAGTGGACCCCCTACTACCCACTCAAGTAACATTTGTACACATTTCTCTAACTTATTATTTATTATTTCTTAATAAAGTTTTAAGTTTTGAGTTTTGTGTGCAAAATATATTTGTTTATTTTTTGTGCATTATTCGCATCTGTTATCAATTTTTAGCATTCTATTGTTATAACCCAATTTTCCAACCCTGCTAAGTCCTTGGTTGATCTATTGAACTAGCCAAGGCACCTCAAATTCCATTTTTTTAAGACCCTGGGGATTTAGGGTTGAGGCTGCTACACTGGATCTATTGATTTTCCAATCATCAATTTTATTAACTGCAATAGTTTTCTTAGTGCTAGAAGGAGGGCCTCTATCTAATTTCAATGTCTAAATTAGTTTTCCTTATTGCCAACATTGTCATCTTTTGCAAAAACTTGTGATTTTGACATTAAAACCTTTGAAACCATCAAAAACCAATGTTGCAACCTATCTCCCTTGTAATTAAAGATCAACATAAAAGTTGCAAGTTTTTCGGTTTTCAAGATTTCTACAATAGTTGCTACAAATTTCAAGTTCAACATTGGTATCCCACCAAAAACTCCAAAAGATCAATGTTGATCTTTAATTACAACTCAAACAAACTATAGCATGGAAGTTCCAAGTAGTTGGGTGGTGGCATTTCATAGCACTTGCTGTGAATTTTTTAGCCTAAAGCCAACATTGCTATCTTCCCCCCCTTTTCCATTTTGCTACCAATTTCTTTTTCTAAGTTTCTAAAGTGGGTGGTTTAATTCTTTCAAAAGCCATCAAACTTTCGAAAGTTGACTTCCCCATGTGGAAGTACTGGTAAAAAGAGAATTTAAACTCATACATTAAGATGGGAAAAAATATATTCTCTTCCCATATGACCAAATACCCCTCAATGATATCTATGTTAGCATCCTAGATCAATTGATTACAATGGAGGAGGAAGATGACAAGCATAGCTTAGAAGAGCAACAAGAGGATGAGGATGAGCTCAAGGTAGAATTTGAGCCCAAAAACATCATAGGATGATTGTTCCAACAAACATCTCCCAGGTTCACCATGCCTTCGTCTAACACTTTTATTTTCTCCATAGACATGATGCCATCATCTTCCACTCCCTCCAACCCTACTATGGATATTCCCACACTAATCATAGCCACACATCAAACTCAACCAATGTCACAACCAGCAACCTCTAAGTTTTCAATGTCATTTGACACAAATCCTCAATCTACACAACCATCGATGATGATTTTCACCACCACAAACCCACTAATCACTCAAGTGAAGTCCACCATGGGACCCCAAGAAACTCAAGGATCACACAGCCACTTTCTTCCATTTGTGCCTGAGGTACTGGCACAAACATCGTTTTCTTTATTTAGCCCACAATCTAAAAGCCTTACAATTTATGCCACAATCATATGTGCAAGCCCCACAACTGATAGGGCCACTACAAGGCCTAGATCAAGCTTTCTAGATGATCTAGGACTTGATAGATGAGTTGAAGAGACTTAAAGCCTCTACTTTACAAACTATCAAGATCATGAACTTTTACTAGGATGATCCCATTAGTCCTATGGTTACACCATTGAAACTTCCTCCTAGTGTCCCTATTTCTTAATTTAGTAAGTATAATAAAGAAGGTGATCCTAATGCGTTCATATTACCTTCAATATAATTTCTTACTCTTTGCAACCTTGGCCTCATACCATCATAGGAATTTTCCCATGTCTTTGACTATGAAAACACTTGATTGGTACCACACATTACATAGAGGATCCACATTTTCTCTAGAGGACTTTATAACCCATTTTTTAACCACTTCAACTATAACTTAAATCCCAACACCACACTTAATCAACTTATAAAGGTTAAATAAGGATCCCTAGAACTTGTACAAAAGTTCATCCAAAGGTGGAATGGACTATTGAATGAAATACCAAAGCCTATAGCCAAAACATACCTTTTGGCTATATTTAAGGAAGTGGTTAATTACTTTATCAAGTCAAAACTTTAATACCTTGATTTATGGTTCCTTATCAAGGAATTATTACAAACCAAGAATATCAAGGAAGCTCCGAAGGCCAGTCATGATTCAGCCTACATAGCCTATAAAAATCAACATACATGGAGAGACAAGGAGAAGAGTAGACACAAGAACATGGCCATAGAAACTATGGCCAAAGAAGCCAAGACCACAAACTAGGGGCCAAGGGTCAATTCACCCAAGGGCCCCACTAAGGATGGTAATAACTAATTGTCAATCTCTATGGCCATTGCATCTACTATAAATAGGACAAATTTTACATAAAAAGACCATAATAAGTACAGATTCTTACCTCTAAACCATCCAAGTTATTAGACTAATTGCTAAAGAGTGAGCACATGCAATAAAAACAAATGATTGAATCTGTTCAAAAAAAGCATGAGCAATTATGAGAAATAGCCAAAGATCCCTCTCAAGTAACAATGGATGACCCACAACTTCCTAGGTACTTCAAACTAGACTACTTTTTCCATTATCACCAACTAGCTAGTTGTGACATATACTTCTACCTCACACTAAAAGATTACCTACATAGGATGATAGATAAGGGGAAGCTGGTCTTAGATGCCTCAAACCTAGTCTAGCCACAAAATCAGTGAATGAAGATCTACAAAAACCCATTGAATGCCAATGATAGCCCTTATGTTATTTCAGCATTGAACATTGATGACGATTGAAGATCCTTAAGAAAAAAATTCTTGATCCAAGTACCCCCTTACAATGCATAGGGGATGGGGGGTGAGGAAGAGGTTTCTTGGGCTTCCAACAACTCAAGATTCCCTTTTGTCATAAGAGTACCATCACAAGCACCTTTGAGGAAATCTTGTGTAATCAAGATGTCATAGCCTAACATGATCCAACTAGCCATAGCCCAACCAACTATGTAACAACCCTATTTGGTGGCTAATTCTACTACCTCTTCCTATCAACCAATAGTTGACAACCAAAAGACCTCAACTAAGAAAAGGAAGAATTATTAGTAAAAGCCCAACAAAAAGGGTGACAAGTAGATAGAGTTACAAAAGAAAGTGGTCCCACTGAAGCCCACTCCCATATTTACTATACTTAGAACCTCCTCTACCCAACCCACAAGCCATAGGAGGATCCTAAAACTCATGATCAAAAGATGGAGGAAAAGACCCAACAATTACAACCTAAAGTTGAAGTTTGCTTTTTGGTGCATGGAGAAAGTATAGCACAACTAGGATGACAAGCCCATGGCCAATGATAAACACTTATTTAATATGATAGATCAATTTAGAAAATCTCTCAAGTAGAAGAATACAATTCTAAGCTTGTTCAACTTGATCATGACTTTTGCCACACATTGTGAGATGCTATTCATAATGTTGACTTTCATTCCCATTAGTGAGGATATCCCCACTAATGAGGAATACATCCATGTAGTTATGGTTCCTTCCTCACCAAGGGAGAAGAAGTCAACACTCTAAGTATTTCATGATAGTAAAATAAAGGTTATTCCCCAAGATGGCAAAGTGAGCAAGGCTCCTTTGTTCATAACTTTACATGTAGGGTAAGTTAAAGTGCATTGGGTGCATGTTGATGATGGGGCCATAACTAACATCATTTCATGCACCATTGTTAAATTCTTAGGCTTAACTAAGTAGGTATAATCTACAACCACTATAGATCTTAGGTCCTTCAATGGATCAAGTGTTGTTGTTAAGGGGTCTATCTCTTTGGATTTTGTGGAAAGGGAGCAATTTCTCATAATTATCAATTTTTTGGTGATCCTAGGAAGACCTTGGTTAGATTAATTATGAGTTGTGTCCTCTCCCATCCGTTAAGAAATTTACCTTCATTATAAAGAAGGTGAAATCATCATTCATGGTGATAGCATGGTTCCCCTGGCTATCAACAATGTGAACATGGAGAACTGATCTGAAGTAGAAGAAGCTCCTAGCCACAAAATCCATTAACCCAAGAAAGAGTTAAAATACAATGATAATAACAATAGGTAATGGGACGTGTTATGGGATGCACTCCCTCTTAACATCATTAGTGAAGATTATGTTGAGTATAATATTTTGTAGAGTAGACCATACTCATTTCCTATTCTTTCAAAGATTTGGAAAAATCTACACAACTGAAGCACACCTTAAACTTTTCATCCCATGATCTTATAATAAATGCACCAATAGCCATATAGCCTATCATTTCCTTTTCAATTTGTTATACATTTTTGTTTTACTCTTTATGAACATAGCTTATGCATGTAGCATGAGTTTCTACTTTCATTTGCATTTTTACTTACTTATTATAGTCTTTCTTTACTTTTACTTAAATTATAAACATCAGAAAGCCTTATAAATATATATTTATCACCATCTCACTATGACCTTAAATTGGCATCACTAGTTCACTAAGACTTTCAACTAGCAACATGACCTACTGTGGCCTTAAACTAGCAAAGAAAATCACACAACATGGTCCGCTATGCCGTTAAATTGGCATCACTAGTCTACTAAGACTTTAAACTAGTAACATGATCCACCATGACCCTAAAATGGTAAAGTAACCACAATGCATCATGGCTTGCCATGGCCTTAGACTAGGAAAATAACACAAATTGTATTTTCTATGGCCTAAAACTAGCAAACATCTCTTTTATTATATTTCTTTTTATTTAGTCTATTATGACATTGATTAGTCATTTAAGGTTATAAAAAAAATGTCAATAAAGGCATTTACAATGTTCATAACATTTACAATGCTTACTATAACAATATAGATAGCCAAAAATAAAACCAAAATTTAGAATGTAAATTTAAAGTATCCATAACATACATAGTCATGGCCACACTGTGTGGCAAGAATGTCAACAAATAATAACCATAGTCTTGGCTAATCATGTCCATCAAGATGAAAATAAAAATATATAGCCAACATGCTAGACTAAGCTAATGGAGGCTGTTGAGGGACATTCAGAGGAGGAAGTGGTGGGTCATTCCCACTATCACCATTAGGCCACCAATGTTCCCTAAGGCCTAAAATACAACAAAACATAGCTAGTTAGTAATCCATAGCCAAAACCATAAACAAAAATAAAAACTAAAATGTGAAATGTATCAAACCTATGGGGATTCCATCTCCATAAATTCTAGGGGTAGATGTGGAAGGCCTTCCATGAAACAATGGAGATCTGGTCCTCCATCATATTGACCTAGTCAACATCCCCAAGATCAACACCAGAAAGGATACCAATCCTATCTATCATGGTCCAAGTAGGTGGATCCTAGGTAATAGTAGTTGTAGAAGTCTCACCTCTAATAGTGGTAATTCAAGCAGTAGGGGATTGTTCCACCATGATGGTACTCTCAAAAAGATAATAAGCACTCTCTACCTAGATCCCCTAGATGAATAACTTTCTCTTTCACCATTCAACCAACTCCTCCTTAAGATACTTAAGGTAGGCCCCATGATCTACCTTGTACTATCACTTGTGGATCTTTTGTGTCTTATTCCATTATAGGACCAAAGCTTAGTGATCTTTCCAATCCTCAACCTTTTAGGAGATGAGGTTCATCTACATTTGTTGTTCTACCATCTTCCATTAGAGAACTATTTTTTCCTAAATGGTATGCGATTAGCAGGTCCACGTGATCTCCTTAGTTACCTGGGCTTCCACAAAGGCTTTGTAGTCTTGGAGATCTCTAATCATCCTTTCCTACTATTGAGTCTTCTCCCCTAAGGCCATAACTTCTTCCCATATGGATTCATTGAACCTCTGTAGCTCCCATGAAACTTTGGCACATGGAATTACTAGATCACTAACAGTCTCATATAGCTTCAAGGGTACAATAGATACATCAGAGGAAAGTTTAGGCAAGGAATCAATCTCCATGTCTTTGTTAGATTTCCACTCCATAGAAGGAACTACACAAGAATGAAATACAATCATAAACATGATGCATGATCTAAGATAGCTATGACACAAACATAGCCTATAACATAGCCAAACAACTAAGACACATAAAGCAAAGTTCTTATCTATCTCAGATGCAACTAATTGATGATGTCCTTAGCCATCCTACAAATGAACTCCACTTTGTCTAGAGTCTCTGTTCATGGTTTCACATAAAACTTAGGGATAGGGGCTTGCACTGGTGGCTTAGGAACTACTACAAGCATTACAATCATCAAATAGTTAGGATGAAAACCAAAATTAAATAATATCTTATAACAAAAGGATTAAGGCATGTGCATACTTAGCTCCTCCTCCTCTTCCTTAGGAATGATAATGAGGGATGTACCTAGCACTACCTCACTAAACAAGATGTCTAGATCATCTATATTTGCATCGACAAACCTCTCAATCTCAGGTTGCTCTAGGAGTGGCTATTTTTCACTCCTTTGTTCTTCCTCTATGGTAGATTGAGTTGCTAGGACTTGATGCTTAATTGAAATCATAGCACATAGAAAATTGGTTTAACACATGAAACCATGACATAGCCATAAACTTTAAAACATAAAGTAGCCAAACATGTGTAAAACATACCTATAACCACCTATTGTAATGAATTAAACTTAAATTTAAGGTTTTTGGGCTAGGTTGATTTGATGCTAGTGCTACCTCCTTCATGGGCCTCTTAAGTTTCTCCCTAGCTAATCCTTCAGCCTTCATATGTCATCATTTCCCCTCCTAGATTCTCACTAGAAACATGAGAGTTTCCTCATCATTCATACTATTATGAGATTTACATTGCATAACACCAAGATTCTTATTGATAATGGATAGTGCATTATCCATCCTCTCTAGTGGGTTTCGGGCCTACACCCTTGGATAAATATGTTTCATCCAAGGCCTAGGAAGTTGGCTTGGGTCTTGGGGAATCCATTGTCCATTCCTATACACTACTAGAAACTCTATAAACCTCTTTAAATAACCCACCAAAAATGCAAAATGCATGTGGATTATTATAAACATGTCTGTGTGGAATCTAAGGATCTCCTCTTAAAGCCTAGGAACCAAAGCAGTCACCCAACTAAACCTAGTGTCATCCATCAAAACCTCCTTAAAGGTCCATCCCATGCAATGCCAGTTACCTCCTTTTGTTATAATAGTTTGAGAAATGCATGAGGCCTGAACAAAGGATATGATTCCTTTACATTAGGGTTCATGAAGCCATCCATGGAAATTCTAGAGTGGCCAATGTTGGCACTAAACCACTCCAAAACTTCCTTACTATGACCTAATTCCCTCACTATTCTAGTGGCAACCTTTACCCTATCAGTAGGGATACCAAACAAGCTACAAAAGAGGACCTCATAAATGTCGATGTTAACCTTCAGATCTTGAATGGTGGTGCTAAAATAACTAGCCTTCTCGTTGAAGGATTCAATGACATGAAGCTTCTCTGCACTAAGGATCAAAGGAATAGCTACCATAAATACATCACGCAAACCCACAAATTAGATGTTTGCTTGAACGTACCTAGGCACCTATCCCCTCATCCACTCCTATGATGGGATCACCTCACCACACTTCAAGATGATGGTATCCTTATGAAATGCTCCTAAAAGTGGTATGGTGACATCAACAAAGGTGGAAGGTCTTGCAAAGCAACAACCAAAGTTTAGCATCAACATAAGCAAGTTTAACAACTAGTCAAAGTAATAGAACACTTAGAGCTTTTAAAGCTATAGCCTTTATGTTTACCTTTCTCCTTCTTCTTTGGTGTGATTTGAGTGAAGGTCCCAACTACAAGGGTGTGATCCATGGAGTGATTGGTTTCTACCGACTAGTCGTGGATCATCCAATCATACTTACACTTCTTGTATACAAGGTTGAACCTTGTAGAATATGCATCAAATTCCCCTCTTAACTATTGATACACAAAATCTCTAATTTTGGGGTCCTTGGTGAATTCATCTAGAATGATTTGAGCCACTACCAAGGTTTGATCATTAACTTTGTACTTGTAAGAAGTTCATCAAGTCAATGAAGTTTGGAAAGGTAGTTTAGCCAATAAAGCCATAAAAATACTACAATAGCCATGCTTATCCTTGTAGATGATACACAATGCTAGGTGGATTCTAGAACAACATGTGGGCTCTATGCACCACCATCAAAGTATTGTCAACATTACACTAACTATACTCTAGCATCGTCTAGATCTTTATGTGGTAGTATGGACTAATTGCAGCTATAGTTCCCCCTACTATCCTAGGAGGCAAATTGTTAGTAATAAACCTAACAATAAGATTAGATGCACAAGATAGAAGGGTCTCCACTATGGACCCATCCACATTTGTAAACAAGTGTAACCACAACATCACATTGAAGTTTTAAAGGATGTAGGTAAGGAATTCCATTACCCTAGGCCAAAACCATAGTAAAGCCTTCCCCAAAGACATATCGGGAAGTGGGGTATTGGTCCTAAGATGACCAATGTAGCACAAAATGCCCACCAACTCCATAATGATAATGGTGGCCTTTAAGAAAACCATGTATGAAGAAAAGAAAAAACATTATGACCAATTAGAAGTTCTTAACAAATTAAAAAAAATATCCTAGTTGGGGGTGAAATTAGCCCTTATGAAAAGCTTGAAGATGTTTATTCAAGATTTATTACGAAATTTCATAAAAAGCATTCTTATAGCATTTCATAGCCTTTTACTTTGTAGCCAAAATATTATAGCCAAAACTTCATAACCAAAAATAAGCCTTAGTCTAAACCATGTCTAAACTTAGAAAAAATCATTAAAATCTTAAAAAATCATATAGCCATAGTTAAAAGCTTGCTAAAAATAGTAAAATCCTTTACCTTTATTTAAAAAAATATAAAAGATAAGTTTTACTACACATGTCAATCACATCCATTTGTAAAAGGGAAAAAGTGCTATTAGTTTTGCCTTGTTGACACAACCATAGCAAAAAATTCATCAAATCTTCATAAAAAATTCAAAAGAATCCTAAAATCAAAAGCTTTGTAGTCATGACTATTACAACTAGAAATACATAACTATTTTTACATGGAGTATAGACAAAATTAGCAAAAACTGTAGCCATCACCATTAACCACCTTTTGCATATGGTTGGTAAAAAATTTGGAAAAATTTCATTTGAGCTAAAAACAGAGTGATTACACACTATTTGAAAGCTCAAATCAATCCCTATGTACCCACACTTAACAAAAACTCAAAATTATTACTATTTATTTAGAAAAATTTTGCCTATTTGGACAAAAACCTAAAAATGTCACAAATCCCTTTTTGACATAGACTTGATGAAAAATTCATTAAAAATTAATTCTAAGTCTAGTTTGAGTGATTCTACCTTTGTTGAAAATAGGAAGCCAAGACCTACCAAAACATAACCAAGAAATAGCCAAAACCCTTACAATTTATGTAGAAAAAATGCATGAATTTACCTAAAAATATAAAAATGGCATAAATACCTAACTACATGACCTTAGAAAAATAGCCATAACTTAATCATTTCAAAGTGAAATTTTCATTGGAAAGATTAAATAGAGGGTAAAAAATCCATTACATAAAAATTTAAAAATAGATATCCTTTTTCTTAAGAAAAAATACACAACCTTGCTTACTTGTTTTCATCGAAAAAGCTAAAAAAGCTAAAACTCAACTTTGACATAGCCATGAAAAATAGCCAAAATAGTCAAAATAATTGGTACCCATTAGAAAAAAATCAAAATAAGGGGTAGGATTTTATTGGAACTTAATTTTGACAAATCCTTTGGCCTAAATCTAAGAAAAAAGGCCTTACCCCTAAATTTTAGAAAAAAGCATGAAAACAACAAGCTTAATTTTAAAATCAAATCTACTAAGGCCAAAACAATGAAAATACCATAGGCCTATATGTAAATGGCCAAAATAGCCTTGAGG
>MNCI01012653.1:219950-237009 GCA_015680685.1 Gnetum montanum
TACCTTTTGAATCCTAGGATTCTAGCTCTTTCACTCACACTACTTAGATGTCGTCATAGGCTCCATGCTTAGAAAGGTTGAAAATTGAGGAAGATGAAGGTTTAACAATAGTTGTAGGGGAGATGGGAAGCTTCCACACTAAAGATTGATGCTCTTTGCAACAAAAATCTCTTCTTGAACTACTATTGATTTAGAATGAAAACTATGATCTCAAACATACAAAATTTAATAATATAAACTACATTTAAACCTAAACGTCCATCTTTAAACCCCAGTTTCTAATTTAATGCATCATAATTCCAAGTGCACTGAAGTGTAAGGGGGAAAAGGGAAACTTTCTTCCACACTTAAATAGGTGGGAAATATCTTCACTTTTTAAAATTTTAAGTTTTTGAGTTATGAGACCCACCATACGCCTTCCCTCTTAGCCAAAAAATTGCATCAACACTAAGTTCTAGCCACTTTTGACACTTAAAAAAACTTTTCAACCTTAACTCTCATGCATCCATACTAGCAATGTCATACCTAGTCTTGATACATGCATACTATTTCTTAAAAACATTAAAACATAACCCTCTTACCTTTGTTAGTAGCAAAAACCTACCTTTTCCAATTTTGCATCCCAAAAAGGGGGTTAGACATGAACAAACTAGATAGCTTGAGTTTCCACACTAGGGAAACACTACTCAACATGAAACAAGTAGGGTAACATCCATTTTTACCATCCCCCTCCCCCCACAACATCTATCTAGCACATGTTTAACGTCCAAAGTGGGCCCACATGACCTAGAACCCTCCAAGCACCCCCCAACAACAAACCTAGTTGAAAGTGTTTGAAACCTTGGGATTTGGTGTTTCCACACTAGGGGATTATTTAGTTACATTTAGCATCTCATCCTCAGTGTGGATAGCTGGAGGGAAGCCAATAATGACCTAAATTAACTACCTAGTAGCCATTTCTCAAATCTTGATGAACCTTAAACCCTTCTAGAACCCTCTAGAGAGTTTGAATGCCTCAAAATTAGTCAAATATGGCACAAAACTACCATTCCCCTCTCATCCATACTAGGGCCATCGTGTCCATCATGGAAAAAAAGGGGAAAGAGTGAATGAGGAACTTAAGAGCCTCCAAACTCATAGATCTTAACACCTAGTATTGATCATCAACATTAACAATCCCAAAGGTTGACATTCATAGTTGATTAGATGTTAAAATGATCTAGATTAAATCTTTCTTATTTCTTCCTTGCATGGAAACTAGGGGGATGAAGTTAAGAAAGTTAGTGGGGATCCCAGAAATAAGAAACAATCTCAAATTACCTTATATCTAACACCTAAACCTTCACAGTCTCTCTAGAACTTAAAAAACAACAAAAATCAACCTCCTAAGGTTCTTCCATGCTAGGGAGGATCTCATCCATGCTAAGAATTCTATTCTTAGAGCAGATGAAAGGGGGAAATCAAAACTATTAAATTTTTCATGTAGTTTGAATTCCAAAAGCAACCTAGTGCTTTCGGAAGCCATCGAACTCCCAAAAGTTAGCTAAAATGATCAAAACCTAGCTCTCTTGGGTTTTCCATGCTTAAGAGGATCCCATTCATGTAGAGAATCCCAACCCCAACATGGATGAAGGGGAAAAGCCTAAAAACCCATTCACAACACTCAAAATAACCTAGATATCTACCTTAGGCATCGATAATCAACACCAACAACCTTGTGGATATGCATGCATAGTAAAAATTACTAAAAAATTAGTAAAAATCATAGTTTCTTATTTCCTCCATGTAGGGAGCCACCTTTTCCACATTGACTAGCATGGAAGAAAGGGGGAAAATTTGGGGAAACTCCAAAATAGCATTCAAAAACCTTAAAAAAAACACTAGAAAACCCCTATGTGTGTCTTGGAACCCTATTTGCATATCCTAAGATCCTCAAACTTGACAATATTGACCCTAAAGAGCTAAAAAGCCTTTTCACTCAATCTTCCATGTTAAGCATGGAACCCCCAATGTGAAAAAGAGGGGAACATAAAAAACCACTAACAAACCTTTGAAATCACCAATTTTGGACATTAGGTGTTAGTACTTAATGCTAGGAAACTTAGAAACCTACATGCATGGCAAGAAAGGATACAAAATGGTAAAAACATTCTCCTCCTAGTGTTCCATGTTGAGCATACTATCCCTACCATGGAAAAAATGGGGAAGCTCAAAAACTGCTTAGAAAATCTCCAAATTGACTAGTTTCAACCATAAACCCTATTCCTCGACCCCAACAACACTAGAAGCACATGTGCATAGTCTATTGAAGTTAAAAATAGCCAAGATCTAAGATGTATGGTTCTTCCATGCTAAGGATCTCCTCCTCCATGTTTCTGAGTGTGGAGACTGATGTGGGGCATGTTTGAAACCCATAAATGCCTAAAAATGACATCAAACGACCTTACATGCACTTTGGAACCCTTACAGTATCCACTAGAGCCTTCAAAAGTTAAGGAATTGATGTTGAATGATCAAACTATGATTTCCCCTAATCTTCTACACTAAAATCCCTAGCACTAGCATGCTAAAATGGGGAAGATCCTAAAAAGCAGTTCAAAGCACTTAAAAATTCCAAATTTTGATATGAAACATTAACCCTTGGCCCTAGAGACTTCAAAGGCTTACATGCATAGTCAATTATGATACAAATTGGCCTTGATCTAGGATTCTTACTTTATCCACATTTGAGAAGGTCCCTTCCATGATGGTTAGTGTGGACACAAAATGGAAAAGCTACTTTTCCACTTTTGGAGGAATGATAACACTTTTAAAATTCAAAGATCTATGCTAGAGAAGCCTAGTAGCTCATAACCTTAAGATTTTTCTCGTTTAAACTTATTTTAACCTTTGAAACTTATTCCCCCCAATCTTCCACACTAAAGAAAATTCCATAGCATTGAAAAAAATTGGGAAGGCCTTAGATGCCCTAAAATAGCCTTCAGGTATCATCAAAATTATCCAAAAGCTTGCAAAATCATGATTTATAATCCTAAGGGCCTAGAAAATTGGTCAATGTGCTATTAAAACATCCTAAAATCATGAAACAAGTGTTCCCCCATTCTTCCACACTAGGGATACTATCATTAGCAAGGAAGAAGAGGGGGAAGCCATTTCAAAATGTTTTAACACATAAAACTAACTCAAACTACCTCAAAATGAAGCTATAGGATGCACAAGTTCTAGATCCAAGCTCCAGTTGTTGATTTGACCTTGTTTGATCATATTTTTATCAAGACCATGATTCTCCACACTGAACCCCCTATCTTCCATGCTAGCCAGCATGGAAATAAGAGGGGAAGGCTCCAAAACCTACTTTTTGACCTTTACAAACCTCTAGAGTGATCAATTTTGATAGATCTAACCCTACACTACCTTAGGAAGGCCCCAAAACCATAATTTTGGACTTCTGGGTGCTCCAAAATCTACTTCCCTTAGTTTCCACATTAAGGATCCCTTCTTCGATGTTGGCCAACATGGAAACATGGAGGGCCCAGTGTGAAAGCTTTAAACCTCTTAATTTTCATATTCAAATAGCCTAGAAAGCACCCTAACTAATGCCCAAACTCACCTAACAACCTTGTAGCCTTAAATCTTGGTCCACTAAGGCCTAAAACTGGCAAAACCTAAGCCTTTTTTACCTATATTAGCTAAATTTCACCACGTGTAGCCTATTTTATTTGATTTAGCCTTATTACATGATGTTTTAACTTGTTTTTGGTCATGTGTTACATTGTTGACCCTTATAACCTTCTTATAGCCTTTATGTAGTCTTATATTTACTTTATTTGACTTATTATAGCCTTATCTACCTCTTCTTAGCCTTTGATTAGCATTAAACAGTGGGGCTTGACCTTCCTCGACCACCATTTAGCACCATGTGACCATGGTCCATTAAGGCCTAAAACTAGCAAAATCATGACCCTTAACAATTATTTGTAGTCTTATTTATCATACTTCCCCTTTCTTAACTTTTTTTGAACTTTATTTGACCTCTATTGTACTTTGTTAACTTTCCCTTACATTATTGGTAGCCTTGAATGACCTTGTTTGCATTAAAATAGAATGTATTTACATAATTTTATAGCATTATACATTATTTATTCATATTTACCTAAGTTTCACTTAATGTGCATTTGGTTGACATGTACGATCAAATTATGAGTACCTGGAAGCAAATCAATTTGCCTTTGTGTCCTCATGGACCTCATAGTGATGTTAAATGGTGTATCGATGTTGATTGTCTAGATCTTAAGCCTACAAGCCTTGTTGACTACATAGCCTCAATAGAGAGACCTCTAGAATGGCCTAAAAACCTAGTCAAAACCATTGACTTAGAGGTGAGTAACATAACTAAAGACTCTCTAGTTGAGGTTCTTATCACAACACACAATAGTGAGGAGAAAGCCCTTAAAGTAAGTTTCTCACTAGAACCCAATAGGCTCAAGATGTCACCAAGGTCCTACAAAGCAACATTAAGGCATTTGCTTGGCCATATGATGAAATACAAGGCCTATACCCATGTTTATTCTAGCATAACATCATACTGTACCCTAGCATTAGATTGGTTAAGTAAAAAGTGAGTAAGATTAGACCTAATTTGGCCCTAGCAATTCACAATGAGATTTCAAAGCTCTACTAAGCCAGTTTCATTAGGGCTATCAATTATGCAAAATGGGTGTCCAACATAGTGGTAGTCACTAAGAAAAATAGAAGTATCCATATTTGCATTGATTTCTAAGACCTACATAAAGCAACTATCAATGATGACTTCCCTTTACATAGTATTGATCAACTTATTAATATGATCACTAGACATGCCTTGTTGTCCTTTATGGATGGATTCTCAAGATACAACCAGATTAGGATCAACCTAGAACATTAACTTAACATGACCTTCATGACCCTTTGGGGTATCATTGCTATACCATGATGCCCTTTGACCTTAAGAATGCAAGAGCAACTTATGAGCAAGCCATGACCTATATCTTCAGTGATTACATGCTAGGTTTTCTTAATCATTACATAGATGACATAGTTGTTAAGTCTAAAGTGGTTGGTGACCATGATAATTACCTAGACCTTGTGCTTAAATTATGTCTCAAATAGGAGCTTAGGCTTAATCCTAAGAAATATGTCTTTAGTGTCAAGGCTAGTAAGATTCTTAGCTTTATTGTGTCTGAACCAGGGATACATGTTGATCCTAATAAGGTTAAGGCCATATCCAAATTAGCAATGCCTACAAACCTTAATGAGCTTTGAGGACTACAAGGCACATTTTAGTTTATTCGTAGGTTTATCACTAGGCTTACAAATAAATTACAACCCATGCAACACTTGCTTAAGACAAGGGTTCACTATGAGTGGATGGCTCTATGCCAAGAGGCCTTTGAAAACCTTAAGTAAGAGTTGACACAACTACCAATGGTCTATCCTCGACAAGAGAGCAATTTATTTTACATCTACCTTACCATATCTAACACATCCATTACTTTTTAACTTTGTCAAAAATGTGATGATGGAGTAGAGGTGCTAGTATACTACCTTAACCATGCATTAGTTGCTCATGAGACTCAATACACTGAAGTAGAGAAGTATTGTCTAGCACTAGCCTTTTGATTGAAGAAGTGGAGACACTACTTCTTCAGAAGCTAAGTTAATATCATTTTCAAGGACAACATTCTTAGAGTCATAACAACCAATTTATAAGAAAGTAATTTTATAGCCTAATGGAAAGCCATAACCATGGAGTTCAACATTTATTACATCTCTAAATCTTTAACAAAAAAACAAGCTATAGTTTTATAACTCACAATTTTACCTGTTGATGACTAAGCAACCATAGACCCTAAGTTTTCCAATGAACATATTAATGTCATTAGCTAAGTTCCCAAGGGTTATGAGGTATTCATGAACTTCGACAAAGCTTTAACTACCCATGGGACTAGTGCCGCCACCATCATAACATTTCCATCTAGTGAAATTTGACCTTTCTCCTATTGTTTTGAGTTTTCTTGTACCAAAAATATAGTGGACTATGAGGGTTTTCTCAAAGGGATGATGGTAGCTCATGACCTATGAATTAGACACTTGATGATCAAAGGCAATTCACAACTTGTGATTAACCAAGTAATCAAAGTCTATGCATGCAAAGCCCAACATTTACAATCTTATTGTGACCTAGGGAAGTAATTATTATAATAATTTATAGACATTACTATCCAACACATACCCTAAAATGAGAACATCATCATTGATTCACTTGCAACATTAGCCCTTAGTGTGATGCTAGATGTGTTTAGTAAGTTTCCCACATTAACTGTGGATTGTGCTACGTCTATCACTCAAAATGTTGAGGAGAGCTTTGTGGCTGTCATTCATACTACTCCTACCAAGGACTAGTATGATGGTATCAAATTTTACCTTATGCATGGAAAATCCTCATAAGGCTTGACTACTACTCAAAAGGATGTCATACATAAGAAATCGAAGCAATATGTCATCATAGGCAATAACACATTATGTCAACAAGCCTATGATAGCATACTCCTAAAGTTCTTAGGTAAAACTGAAGTCAAAATAGTCCTAGAGGAGGTTCATGAGGGCATTTATGGAGAATGTATAGGGCATAGAGCTATGGCTACTAAGATTATATGGTTAGGCTACTATTCCCCTCATATTAAAAATGACTGTCTGTAGAAGGTTAAGCGTTGTGACATGTGCCAACCATATAGAAATCTTATACATGTGTTATCAACTAAGTTGCATACCACTCAAATAACATGGCCATTTTAAAGAGGGTTGGATATCATTAGAACCATAATGACCAAGTCTTCTATAAGGCATAGCTTCATCATCATCACAACTAAATACTTTATCAAGTGGGTTGAGCTTATTTCCTTAAGGAAGACTATAGCTGAATAGGTTTGCAAATTCATCTTGGATAACATTGTAGCCCATTTTGGCATACCCATGACTATAGTTACAAACAATGGACCATAATTTAGTAGCCAAGAAACCAAATATTTCTATCATGACCTAAGCATTAAGCATTCTCTCTTGTCACCTTATTACCCTCGAGCTAATGGACAAGTAGAAGTAAGCAACAAGGCCATCATTAATTTGCTCAAGAAGATGTTCAATAATAGCGAGTACAAATCGAATGAGAAACTTGTTCATGCACTATGGGCACACAGAAAACCCTACCGCATGACCACTAGTGTAACACCATATAGCTTGATATATGGTTTTGAAGTTGTTTTACCTCTTGAATTATAGGTGTCTTCATTTTGAGTAGCCTTGACCAAGTTCATCAACAATGAGAAAAACAAGGAGTTTCGGATAATAGCCCTAGATTCAGTGCAAGAACAACATATGCAAGTGCTTTCTCACATGAAATACTATCAAGAGAGGAAAAAAAATAGCATCACCATAACTTAAGCATCCATAAGATCAAGAAGGATGACCTAGTCCTCAAAGCCATCTGTGAGCATACATTGTCAGCCAACTAGGACGGATCCTTTCCTATATTGGTGATAGGAAAGGATTTGTCCAATCTAATCAATCATTCTTATCTAAATCCATACTACATGTATCCAATAATCATCAATAATCAAGCTTGCTTTCAACAATCCACTACAATCTTAAATTGAAAACATGGTCTACTACGATCTTAAACTAGCAACATGACCTACGAGGCCTTAAACTAGTACCATGGCCTACCACAACCTTAAACTAGCAACTTTGATGACCTGGATAACTTGGTTTTATCATCTGATGTGGCCTATATGCATTGTAGTGTTACAATATGTAGTAGTATTTTGTATTCTTTGTCAATGCCTCTCAGTTCAATCCTCCAGAAATCGATAAAGACGAGCCATTGAAACACCACAAAAATTTGCATGCTATAGCCAATTTTCACCAGGTAGCTTTAACCCCATAAAATCCAAGCTAAAAATTCATTATAAATGTGAATAATGTAATCTATGAGGGGAAATCTCACATATTCCATAGTTTTGGAGCTAAAAAATTCCTCATAAGTGGTCAAAGCCTCATTCCCCAAGTGAAAAAAGTCACCTAGTCTTTATACTTGGGCTTTGGGGGGGTGGGCATGGGAGGGTCAAAAATGCCTTTTGGAATGCCAAAAATGGCACTTTGATGGGTTTTATAGGGGATATATATTTTTCTATGCTGGAAGCACTTGTAAGGGGTAAATTTCACCTATCCTCAATGTAGAGGAGTGAGGGGTTTCCCCTCAGCTTGGAAAGTTCTCCCCCTTCCCCTACGTGGAAACTACATGCCCCCAACATCGAAGTCATAAAAGCCAAATTTTTAACACTCCATGAATTCTAGCATTGCTAATTTTATGCTACTAATTACTGCAACATGTTAGATGATTCTAATGAGCATAATCTACAACTTGTGAATGCCAGCATAATTTGGTTTTTGGCCCAAAATTATAGCATAATTAGAATTTCCCATTAGCATACATGCTAGTGTATATGCTAATGTATATGACCTTTTAGACAGTGTTATGTTAACATAATTGGCATTTAGACCACCAAAATTTATAGCATATGAACCTATAGCTTTTCCTACCAATATTGGTAATGTTTTTGGGCTATTTTTCTACCATATAAGGTACCAACATTTTGGATTTTACTAGTAAATTTTGATATCATATTTACACTTTTTACCTCTATACATCAACTTGAATGAGAATTTCAACTTGTAAGATAAAAATTACATCTTTGTACATTAGAAATTGTTTAAATTAAGCCACAGTAAAAGCCATGATGTGGGAATTTTTCATGGAAAAATGGGGAATTATTTTTTCCTTTGAAATTACTATTATATTATAATGTAAACACTCTAGTTATTAGGCTACATATGCAAATATAAATTTTCTTTGGGATGTTACATTGGCCTCTCTTTATTAATGGCTGGAGGATGGACCCGAGAGGCATCAACAAAGAATACAAAACATCATTAGAAGTTCATCACCAATACTCCCTCTCCATATTTGATCTATAGTTGTCAAACCATACCAATGAGTGCTCATTATGGTGAAATGAATTCATTGGGGAATGTTATATGTTTGAGGTAAGATAGATGTCCTATTAATTATCAATGGATTAACAAGGAATTTCAAATCTTGACATCCTAGCCATGACATGATGTTATCATGTCTTGTCAAAAAAGTCATCATGCTTAGCTACTTGAAATACTAGGTACCCAATGATGTTTTATGAGTCCCAACACTCCATTCTTAGGCTTCTTAGGTCATCTTCCTTCTCCTTTGTTTTCATTCAAAGCCACTTGTTTGACATTAGGCTACATAGGCCTCTTGGCTTCTTAACAATTTGCTTCCTAATTTTTTTTTGTTGAAACCTTCACTAGGTTTCATCACCAAGGCCTAACTTTATTTTCTCACTTTAATGAGCTATGTCACAAATAGGGAACTTGATTTCTATTTGATTTCTACCTTCTCGCTAAATGAGATGTGTTACATCCAATGCACTAGACTAATGAAGTGTATTGAAGGAGATGTCACAAGGCCATTGTGCATGAATGTCAAATGTATGATTTCCATTATTAACAAGGTAAGGGAGGCCATAATTTGGCTATAAGAATATGGCTCAGAAGGGGTAATGAAGGTGATCTAAGATAAATACTATTGGTGTTGAACAATCTAACTGAATCTTGTGTATCAAGTTCACATGATAACTTACTGTTATAATGAATCACACCTTTACAATGACTTTAGCATCATCCTTCAAATACCACTTCAAGACGACAAGAAATAAGTCAAATAGTACATGTAATTACAATATATTTGCATAAGATCAAAATGGAACATTAAGTAGACATAGGCTAATATTGCTTACAACAAGAAGAAAATGAGAAGTTTGTATTGTTGTTTCATAGACTTGTATAAATTTTGCAACTCTCTATAACATCAAAATATGCTATAATAGGTTACACTAGCTCACTTTTTGTACCCTAAAATAGTTGTCAACATCAATTATTCACCCGAAGCTATGAACAAAAGATCAACCATAGTAACAACAAACATGTGAATGTTAGATGTAATCAAGGGCTATGTGATGGATTTAATGTTTCCGTACAAGGGGTTGATGATGTCTTGAGTAAGCTTAAACTCTACTGTGGAACTTAGTTTCATGCATTTTCTCCTTACCATCCTGGTTTAGATGAAAATTTCAACCAAGGACCCTTTTTGATGGCTTTGGCTTCAAGGTCAATGGTAATTAGGCTACTTCAAGATATTAATACCTCAAGCAAGAAATGTTTCGAGGCTTAAGGATTAAATATTCAAGGTTCCCTTGGCATAACAACATCATGAGAAGGATCTATTTGGGCTTTAAGGCTAGTCAAATTTGCTTTCTCATCCTCCTAGCCCATTCCTATATATCAACAAAAGCACATCAAGTAGCATTTGCATGATAAAATTATTAAATAATGTTGAAATACTGCAAAATAGTATAATAATAGAGCAAAATAATGCCACACAATCAAAACAAAGTAGAATAAGGCTAAACAAGGCAAGGTGGGGTCCCTATAAGGCAAAGTAAGGTAAAACTTGGTAAAACAAAGTAATAACAAAGTGAAAACAAGGTAAAACTAAGTAAAAATAAAGTTAAAACAAGATACAACATTGCAAAAAATGTGGAACAATTTCAAAATAGTCTTAAATTTAATATATCTTTACTATAAAACTCATTTTAATGTTTTAGTCCTTTTGTATTTAAGATAGGAAAAAAATTAATAAAAAGGGCTACAAATTATCAAAATTATGAAAAAATAGGCTATAAATAAGAAAATATAGGTTATAAATTGTCAAAATTAGGAAAATGGGGTTTAAATTGTTAAATTAATTACTTTTCATGGTTAAATTAGTTTGGAAAGGTCAAAAAATACTATTTCCTAGCATGTAGAGGTGATGGTTGATTTTAGGTCTAGGTTTTATGTATCTAATCAATTTCCTCATCACTTTTCTCACACATAGCATATGGAAAGAAAAATAAAGAATTCTCTTAATCTTATTGTTATTTCCATATTTTGTATGGGTTTGGAGTAGAAAATTAGTAGTTTTTTACCTCACATATGGAATATGATGGAATTGAAAATAGTAATTTTTAATTTTATGTGTGTCCATATGCTACTCCATACACTACACAATGTATAAACATAAGAATAGAAATTTTTATTCATACACTACTCCATACATTACATATCATATGGAATTTAATTTTTTGCGTATAGAGTCAAAAATGGAAATTTCCATGTCTCACATGCTAGCCTAGATACTGGCCAATGTAAGGACTTGGATTTTTAGCATCTAACATAAAAATAGAAATTTCTTAATTAATTTTTCATTTTTTACATTTCCATATGCTATATAGTGTATAGAACTTGGTTTCTTATCGTATAGAGTCAAAAATGGAAATTTCCATGTGTCACACATTGGCCAGTGTATGGACTTGGATCTTTTAGCATATGACATCAACATAGAAATCTTCATGGAATTGGTAGTTAGATAATGTCTTATAAAAGTTGCAATTTTCAAGTTTGAAGCAGGGTTAAACATTTCTCATTTATCTGTAGCTTACTTGAATTGTTTGGGCTTGGCTATTTGTTCAATTCAGTTGTGTCCTCGTAGTTGCAATTGAACATAGAGCAAGGAAAAACCTTTCTCTTGGCACGATGCAAGTTTTTTCTACTAAGTGAGTCTTTTTAGCAAAAAAAAGGTATCTATTTGTGGCTAGGCTTGATGGGGTGTTTCCAGCTAAGTAGTGTAGTTTCTAGAAAAGTGTTCTATTGCATTATTCTAGATTGTTGTGCTCCTTTCTGCATAGCAGTGTGTTCACTTAGATTGAGAACATGGTCTAATGTGTGATTGATCTTTGTGGCTTGGATTCATTGTTGCTACTTTGGCCTATAGGTTTGACTTTCCTAGGTGAGTCTACTTGTGGTAGATATCTTAGGATATATCTTTGTGCTGGAAGTATTCTTGTTTTTTTCATTGTCATGCAAGATTAACTCCAGTGCTTCTACTTCTCACCCTTCTATGAATAGTTCTCTTGATGAGTTTGTTTCTAGTTTTTCTCTCTTGCTCTTCTTTTGATTCCTTAGAGTGTTTGGGCTAGGGCCCTACAAGGTTTGCATGACACAGATTATTTCTTCACTTTTTGATGTTAGAGTAAAAAAATAGAAGATAATGGATTCCTCCAATAGCAAACTACAAACCAATGAGAACGCTGTTGATGTGGATGATAATGATAATTTTTTGCATTTCAATTTCCTAAAAACATCTTTGATTAAATAGTCCAAACCTTTACTTAGCTTTATGCAATTGGTTTTTTATCTAGCAGGATTCCTCTTGCCTCAGTTTCTAAGGATTAGGTTAAAAAATGCTAGGAACCAAGAAATATTCAATTAACCCTAGCTTTTAATCTTATGAGAGGTGGGGTTTTTTTTTCTTTTGCTTTCAGAACCAAGGTTATAATAGACTTTGTGAAACAATAGTCTATTTGGAATGTTTGTGGATCCTTTTCATTACTTCAACCCTGGAAGGAGAATTTTGACCCAAAGAAAGAAAGTAAAAGTATTTTGCTAGTTTGGATTAAATTTCTAGGACTTCCATCACATTTTTCTACATATATTTACATTCTTGCTATGCAAATTACAAAGGTTATTAGAATGGAGTCTTTTTCAGGCTTTCATCCAAGACCAACTTAGCAAGTTTGTATCAAACTTGATATACAAAAGCAACAACTAGACTTTCTAGAGTTTAATGTTAAAGAAAAGACTTTCATGCAAAATATCTCATATCTTACACTCTTGATTCATTGTTATTATTTTCTTAATCCTAATCATAGTAAAGCCCAATGTCCAAAGCAATTGGCCAAGATTGAAGCTGAGAGAATTTATCTAAACAAGTTACTAAAGAATTAAAAGATAAAAATATATCTTTGGATCAAGTTAATAATACTACAGAGATGCACCCCCTAGATAATCCTTCTTCTCTTAGACCCAAGATGACTAATGTTGAAGACATGAATATTGAGGCTACTAATGCTACAATCAAAAAGGAACTCCAAAAGAAGCTAGTGGTGGTTGGGAGTGAGTTACCAAAAAATATTATGCCTTAGTCACATGTCATAATCCTATCTTTAGAAATTTCTCTAAAGGGTATCAATCCTTGATTGTTGCTAATGATAATCATTTTTCTAGTAGAAAATCAGTTGCTCATCATCCTTTAGTAAATAACTTTAAGTCTAGAAATTCTTTTAAGACTTTTGTAATTGAGGAAGATCCTTCTTCATCTTCACAATCACAATGAAGTGTCTCTTATGAAATGTTAGGGGACTCTTGGATCTTGTAGAAGATATATAGTCCAAGATTATATTCATAGGCATTACCTAGATGTTGCCTTTATTATTGTAAACATATTTTTCCCAATAGTTATTTAAGGTTTCATCTTCAAACTTGTTGTAAGAGTTTTTTTTCCAATAGTTATTATGTTTCTTCTAACCATGAGCAACGTAAAGGTGAAGCTATGATTCTTCTTCATAGTAAGTGGCAAGATTCTATTATCAATCATGGTTGTGATAATTTAGGACATTGTTGTTGGGTTCAGTTATAGTACACTAATGAAATTCTAGGCTTTTTTTCCATTTACACTTCTTGTATCTTGAATGATCAATAGATTTTTTGGAATTTTCTTGATCATAACTTTTCTATAGCCAATTATATCATTGTAGAATACTTTAGTATGATTGAGAATATAGAGGATAAATTTGAAGGATATAGAGGTGGTTTAGATAACAATGAACTTTTCTTTCAACTTCATTTGAAGAGTAAATTGAATTTGTAAGAAGTTAATGGAAATAACATCTTGTCTAGTATTTCTAATTGATTTACTTAAAGCAATGCTAGACAAGGAGATTCCCACATTTCTTCTAGGTTGAATTGGATTTACATTTTTGTGAATTCTTCTATCCAATTTACTATCATCAATAGTGCTCCCATTCAAGCAAATTATTCCCAGGTTCTCTTAGATCATTATCCTATTCACTGGTTTCTTTCCCCTTCTAGCTGCTTGTTCTCTTCCATATATTTTTAACAATACCTTTCTTCATAGTAGCTTTATGTTCTCTTTATTAATGCAAATTTGGAATTTTCATCCTAAACCCACTAGTGATGATGGGTAGATAAATTGATGGATTAATGCTTGTACTCACCTTTAATATTTTTTCAAACATGCAAGTAAAATGGTGGCTTCTCGAATAACTTCACATAAGTTCAAACTTCATAAGAAAATGTCCTTATTACAAAATATTATTAATAGAGGTGAAGCTGCTAAGGCTCAATTCTATTGTTTGCAAACTGCCAAGGAGAACATGTGTATTATGAATCATCATGAAGCTAGAGATGCTCACCTTCATGTTCATCTTTCTTGGCTTCATATGGGTGACTAGGCTACTAAAGATTTTTTTCGTCTCCTACAAGGGAGATTTTCATTCCCTAAAATCATATCTATTCAAGTTGAAGATAATATCTTAAATTCCAAAACTAACATTTTACAAGCTTTTCTTGATTTTTACTTTATTATTTTTTATAAAGAAGATAGTGATTTTATTATAGTAGATAATTGCATGGGTGTCATTTCTCCTTTTAATCATTCCATATTTGGTGATGCTACTCTTCAATCTAAATAGGATCTATTTCATGATGGCAAAGCCCCTGGTATGAATTATCTTCCTACAAAATGTTTCAAGAACTTTTGGCCCACTTTTCAAGATACCATTTATATTGTGTAAAGGAAGCCCTTATAAAAGGTTCTTTTGGCAAAGTTATCAATGCTAGAATTATTAACCTTCTATTCAATTTAGGATATTGTATGTGCATTAGCAACTGGCACCCTATTACTCTTTTAAATGTTATTTACAAAATTGTTGCTAAATCTATAGCTAATAAATTAAAATCTTTTCATCCTCAACTCATTAGCAAAGAGCAAACTGGTTTTGTTCAAGGTAAGTATATCTTAGATAATGTCATTGCTACCATTGCGAATATGCATTGGGCTTCTCCCATTGATCAAAAAGTCATTCTTCTTAAGCTTAATTTTGCAAAAGCTTATGATATGCTTGATTGGTCTTTTTTAAGAAGTGTTATTAAGCATCATAACATAGGTCATGTTTTTGATAGTCACAGTGATCTTATTTTATTAGATGCCTCTTTAGTTATTTATATTAATGGGATCTTTAAGGTTATTAAGCTTCAAAAATTAGTCAAATAGGGATGATCTTTAGCTTCTTATCCCTTTTTCATTGCTACTGATGCTCTTGGAGCTGTTCTTAGAGCTCACAATGATTCTATGAGGTTAAAATGTATCATGCTTTCACACAATGGTAAGGATCTCATTTACAATCATTTTGCAAATGACACTTTTCTACATTGCTTGAGGATGATAATAATTTTAACACTCTCTTGGATTGCATTGACATTTGCTATAAAGCCTCAAAATTAATTAGAGCAAAACACAAGCTATTTGGTTGATCTTCTCTCCAAGGCCTACTTGGACTTATAATTATAATCTCAAGTGGCTTTCTCCTATATATGTTTTCACCCTTTTTGATATTTTGATAGCTTTATTCTCTACTCCTACTAATTTATGGAATAATGTGATGAAAAATGTTAAATATAAGGCTTTGAAATGGGCTTTCAAACCCTTATCTCTTATAGGTAGATTTATTGTTGCCAACCATATATTAAGCTCCACTCATGTGTACTACTCATTTTTCATGGCTCCTTCTAAATCTTCCTTTCAAAGCATCAACAAAATTCTCAGGAAATTTTTATGGGCAAATAAGAATAATCATAAAGCTTTTCATTGAGTTTCTTTGGATATTTACATTTAAAGTAAGGATTTGGATGGCTTGGGCCTTTCCTCTATTAAATAACAAAGTATTCTCTTGGCCTCTAAATGGGTCACTCACTATATATAAGGTAAT
Source organism: Gnetum montanum (assembly GCA_015680685.1). NCBI lineage: Eukaryota > Viridiplantae > Streptophyta > Gnetopsida > Gnetales > Gnetaceae > Gnetum > Gnetum montanum. The sequence goes on from MNCI01012653.1 coordinate 236,027, forward strand.
GAAGCTTGGAAGATTCTATATAGGAATAATATTCCTTATCTAGGTAATCACCAATGATGAAATAATACTCATTGGAGCACTTGGACCAACTATGGAGGATCTCAAAATATTATACTCATTCCTTTTCAAGAAAATTTAGTGGTATTGTAGTAAAATTAAAGCTTTTTGCAATGGAAGCCTACTCAATTAAGCTTAAACACTTTGTTAATGAACTCCATTTGGTGGTCACCTATTTTCAAAAAGAATCTTGATTATTTATATAAGGAATTTTCTCACGAAGATAATCATTTTTCTTATCACAATATCCATCATGTTGGCCAATTATTTTCTATTAGAAATGATTTTATTGCCCTCTCTTGGTAATATGTTAGAGTTAAATGGGTGTTTTAAAGACAATATACTCCTATTTATCAACACATTAAGCATGTTCTCTCGAACTTTGGAGTTCCTAAGTTGCATAATGATACTACTTGGTATGATGACTAGTTTCGGCCTAATGGCTCTCCTTTGCATTCCTTCACCTTTCTAAAGCCAAATATTGGTTTCACTTGCAAGAATTTCAATTCTCCACTTTAAATAGAACATGGAATGTGCAACTTGAGGATCACCATTGGAAAGATATTTTTCATTATGTCTAGATTTCCAAGGTCCAACCTAAGCATTAGATCTTTTTCTAGTCCTTGATTCATCATGGTCTTCCCATTGTACATAGGCTTCGCTTCTTAGGAGTTCATTGTCCTAAATGTAGCATTTGTCAAGTTGAAGACTATTTTGTGCATGGTTTTTGAAAATGCTCTTTTTCCTTACAAATTTGGAAGTGGTGTTAGTCTCTTTAGATTTTTATTCTAAATTACCTTATTAGTTTCCCTCTATATATCTTCAATGATGAATATGTTAAGCAGCACTTTCTAAAGGCTTGGAAGATTCTCCTTTTAAATATTATTTTCTTCATTTGGAAATGCCATTTGAATGCCTAGTATCAA
>MNCI01012661.1:11922-26221 GCA_015680685.1 Gnetum montanum
TAAAATTTATTTGGCTCATGTGGTTCTAGGTGGTGGTGGCTCCTCTATGGGTTGCTTCCCCTTGTCCTATGTTCTAGGTTTTAGAATTTGATGACTTTGAAGTAATTCCTGGAGCTTTTCCTCTTTCATTTGGGGATCCGATGCCATCCATGTTGATGCTCCAATGTTTGATGGAGTCGGCACCTCCCATGGGCACAGTAGTTATGGAAACATCTTATTTGCTTTGATGTACCAGGTCACAAACAACCGTCATTCCTCCTCGTAGGCTCTGGCTTTATCCCTGTACTCTTGAAAATCCATAAGTTTTTGAGCCAAGTCTACTATGACATCTCTTTGGCCTTGGTAGCTAATCTTAACCACCTCTAGTTCAGAATTTGCAACTTCTAGCTTCTACAACATTTTCTTGTGCTCCGCAAATTCTACTTCATATTTGGTGTAGGTGGTAACTACCTGCTTCTCAAGCTCTATTTTTGGGTGTCCTACTATCAACATGGCTAGATTGGCATACCATAGGTTTGCCAATTCCATGTACTCTATGAGGTCTTGAATCTGTAGGTCCCAGCTTTTAAGTTCTTCCTAGTGGGCAAATGCATATGTGTCCAATATGGCCCGCTAATTAGTGTGTTGAGCACTGAAAGTGTTGATGTGGGCCTTGGCCATATGGATCTCCTTCTTAATGACTTGCTTGTACATTCCTGCCTAGTCTTTGAAGTTCTCCTTTAATTTCTCATGCCACTTGGTCTCGTTTTTCCACACACTTATTTCAATGGTTGTCTTTTAACAAATTGCGCGTACCTCCTACAGTAAGAGGGTTTGATTCTCTTTGGCCAAATGGTTCATGTCTTGGTTGACCTTGATTAATTGTTCTTGTAATTGCTGAAAGTTTTCCTCGAGAACATTCTTCTATTTTTCCACAGTGGTCAACTAAAGGTTGTCAACAACATGTTGTTTATTCTCTTCTTATAAGGCTCTGAGTGCCTTAGCGTGCGCGTAGGTTTGCACTTGTGCCTTGGAGGCATCCTAGTCCACCTTCTCTTTCTCCTTCGCCACTCTTTTATTATCCACCAATAGTTTATTAAGTTGCTCTTTCTTAAAGGTGTCTAGTTGGTCTATTGGAACGAACTAAGAGGGGTCCCACTGTACAGCTTGTAGGGTTACGAGCCTTTCTTGGAGTCTTGCCAACTCCGCTTCTACATGCTTGGCCTTAATCTCTGCCATGACCAACTTCCCTTTGGTGGAGATGAGGTTTGATTGTGCTACTGTGGCATCTTGTGGAATGTCAAACAAGGACATCATTACTTGTCCTGTTTGCAGCAATCGATCAAGCACATCCTCATACTCTATAGGAGTCATCGAGGGACAAACTAGAGTTTGAGCATCTTGCACTCTTGTGAAATCTGCCGATGGCATAATAGGGATGTTAAAAGATTCTTTGATGTAGTTTGCAACCACTTCTATGGCTCCTATTACATCTTGGTGCTGCATGACCACCACTGTAGCCCGTTCAACTGTTTCCAATTACACTTGGAAAGACACAACATTCCCTGAAATTTGTTGTGACCAATGAGGCTCCCCTCCTCCTATTTGGATGGACATCTCACCCCATGCACAATCGATAGAAACTGAGCGTCGTACAGTGTCATCGATGACATGGAAGAGATTAGCATCATCAAGACTTCCCTAATTGACCATATCAGCAATGGCCCTAAGGTGGCTCATCGATGGTCGGTAATCCTGTAGTGGTGGCGATGGTCGATCTCGCTGGCTCGTGATGGATCCTGCTTCTTATTATAGATTGGGCCTTGTGCTTGGAAGTTGGGTAGGCCCTGCAATTTGAGTTATAGTGGGCCCCACCATCTTTTCTTGCTCTTGCTCTGGCTCCAATGTCCCACCAGCACTTTTCCTTGGAGCTGGTGGCTTCAGCAGTTTAGCGAATGAAGCATTTTGGGCTCTTCTGGGGACATCATTGGTGTATCCTAGAATTCTAGCATGCTTGCATAGCTTCCTAATAAGACAAGGGAAGGGAAATGCGAACTTCCCTATCTTGCATTCTTCAAACCACCTCAAGATCTCCATGAGATACAGATGAGGAAGGTTAGCATTAACCTTGCCCATCAATATCGCACTTCCTCTTGCTACATATGTTGAAATCCTATTTAATCCTCTTGTGGGGAAGATGTGATAAGTATCAATCTTAAAATATATCCTTTCCTCCAATGTCAACTCTCCATATGTCTTATCTTTTCTACCATACATCCTATTTAACCAAGTCTTATGCGCATTCGCATCGGAGCGAGTGGGTAGGTGAGCAACTTTTGGCCTGAATTTGGAAGGTTTAACACTTTTGAGATGGCCTTGGTGGAAAAATCTATAGAAACACCACCAATGTTAACTGTGATGCCTTTTTCCTTATTTTGCCAAAATTGGTATGTTTCTCCTAAGTACCAGGCACTTTTGTTGGAGAGGATAGGCCATAATGGGAACCATTTGAATTTGTCCCTAACAGCCTCAAGAGAAAATTCCATGAAAGGTCTGAAGTTTAATTCCACAATAATTGTAGCTGATGTGGACCTTTCATGGATGACCTAAACACATTCCAAGGACAACGTGAGGTGTTGTCCCTGTTTAGGTGCTACAACAGTTCCTCCCTTTTCCTGTCCCGATTGTACAGTAGCAGGAGTCTCTTGATGGATACTAAATGATTACGCCTCCTATTCTACACATTGTTCGGCAGACGCCTATCCTCTATCCCTCCTAGGTCAATTAGACACACCTTGAGAGGGTCCTTCTTGTTGTCCATGCTTTGGGGCCATCTGCAATCACATGGGGCTAGTCATTAGTAAGGTTGCTTACCAAAGTTAAGTTATATCTTACTTCTTGTCTTAATGAATTCGTTTCTTATTTTGTGTTATTTAAAGTTAGGAATTTTTTTTTGTGAAAATGCTCCCAAATTTTTTAATATTTGGCCCCCTTTGATTAGCTAGCTTCACATTTAATTTCCCAGTATAAGTGAGGAAATCAAATTGTTTTTGGCACATGTTTATCATTTTTCATAATCAATTACCCTTGATAGTGTCCTTTGGGTGATGACAAATTTTGAAAAATTTATGTGCAATTCAGAGTGTACCCCTCCCCCACAACTAAGCTGAATACTTCAGGTTCTGGAAGGTTCAAATGAAATGAAAATCAGAGCGCTAGCGAGCGAGTTATGGTTGTTGGAACAAGAGATGCCCAGGTTGCAAGTCATAGAAGAAAATTTGAAAAACTCCCCAGCATGAACAATTGCAAATGATGGTGACATTCATGGGGAGGGTCCATATATATAGTTTTTAAGGATGTGATATCATGTACTCAATAGCGGGGACCTGATATCGTGGCCTATCGAAAATAGGGTACTTAGAAAAATTGATAAATTTTGAAAATTCTACGGTATAAATGGAGGACTTTAAGTCAATGTAAGGGGTCCAGGGTAAGAATGATCAAGCTGGAAAGCATAAAAAGGATAGTGGTGTAAAATATAATAATGAAAATCATGAAGAGTATGAGGAAAAAGGACATGTGTTTGTACATAGAAACGTTTGAACGAACAGGATGATAAAGGAAAGAAAAATGGTATAATACAATACTTAGAGGGTATAAAATGATGTGAGGGTAATGTGTTATGAGTGTAAATTACAAAATTCATGCAAGTGGATCCTCCCCAAAGTAGGTTCTAACCTATAATGCCCTTGTGTAACCACACCTTAAGTGTCCGTAGGCACTATAAGAGTTAAATGTAATCGACACTAATGCAACAAAACACACACATGTTAAATACCACTGTGATGAGGTATAAATTCAATGCTACACAAATCATGAGTCCCAATTACATGAACAACAAGATGAGATGAATTGTAGAAGGGATTGCAGAGATTGGGACATGAGGTAACTGACTCAAGGCNTGAATGCTTAAGCTAGAGAAGTCGCCTACCTTCAGGCATGGGCGCATGTCTTTCTAGTGGGAGCCCCTAGAGCATTATTTTGCTAGTTGAGTGCCTTTTTATTACTCCTACTCCCATTTTTCATTAGATCTAAAAGGATCTTAGTACAACCAAGCTACATGATAACTCCTACAGTTGTCACCAAAGAGAATCCACAAGTCCCCTTGATGTCACACCCTGGCCATTCCCTCTTAGTCCATCCTTCTTTGCTCTAGGTATAATGAACAAAAGATTACTTTGAAGTTTTAATGATTAGGGATATCATTGTACCTAGGGTAGAACCTCTTATTAATAGAATGGGTGGATGGATGTTGTGGGCTTGCTATTCAAATAATTTGTCACTTGAGACTTGATAGCATAGAAAAACACCTCAACCAATGAGTCATGTGAGTGTTTTATTCATAGATGAGATTACTCATAAAAAGATAAAAAGATAAAAAGAAAAAACAATAAATTGAAAGATGAAAAATCAAAAAATAAAAAATTATCAAATTAAAGAAAAGAAAAAATATTTATTAATCTTGCTTGTTAGAATGGAGGATAACCCCCCATAACTAAATGGTTGAGCATAGCTAGGATTAATAAATGAAAGGTTGAGATCCTTGCATGTTGGAAATATTGAGACCCAATCATACTTACCCCATTGGGGTTCACACACTTGATTAGAGTTGACATAGTAGGGCAAGTTATAAGATGTGGTTAATTTATAAGGGGTTGACTCACTATGGTACTTATGCCATAAGATGGTATGCAAGGATCAACATGTCTCCCCATGTGGCTATATTCATTGGGCTACATGGTTGTTGGAGTATTGAGTGGTGGCCTTGATAAGGTAACATGAGGCATTGGGTTTGAAGAGGAAAATGCACCATAGTGTTGGACTTGTGCTGAGTTGGTAGATGCAGTGATTTCTGAACTGTGGTGCCCCTTTCTATGGTCACATCTAAAGAAGGGATGCCTATAATGTTATGGAGGATTCCCACTGCTGTTTACAATAGAAGCACAAATAACATTCATGGGTTGTTGCTATGATGCAAATCCCTTGGGTACAATTGGTGGCGATGTAGAAGGAGGTGAAGGATGAGAATGTTGAAATTGAAGAGAAGTGTAATGTACATGAGGTGGTGGTCCTGTTGGAGAGGATATGGGTTGATAGTATTGAGGAGAATAATAATAATGTGGCAAGATAGAGGATGTTGACCTAGTTAGGGAAACAGGATGTTGGACTTGATAAGTATTTGGGTTCAGATGGTATGAAGGGTGTAACCAGTTTTTGGGTGGCCTCTCCCACGACTGGGATTGTTGCCACTATGATTGAACACAATATTTCGATATGAACTCTAGATGTAACACTCTTCCCCAATGCTCATGTAAATGTGCCAAGATTGGACATTGGCCCTTGGGGTGATCGTACAGGAAAATGTTGCATTGATACGTATGATTGGCAGTCAAGTTCTTATTCTCTTCAACCCTTCTTTTTGATCATCTAAAGGTGTTTTGTCCTATTTCTTAGGTTTTCATAACTCTATTTCTAATAATGTTGGCATATTCTCCACATTTTTCATGTATCCATTCCATCATCCTACTGATCTTTGCCTCAACTTCATCCAATGATTATAGTACTAGCAAAGATGGTTCCACCTCCTTACGGTGAGTTGATTTCTCCTCTTCATAATCATGGGCCCTTGTTGATTTTTGGGCTTGTTGAGATTTTTTAGCATTCTCCCATTTAGCCATTTCTCCTTCTTCTTTTTCTACCCACTTGATAAGCTCTTAGAGTTGATGGGTTTGTAGCTTGTATAGTTAACCTTAGGCGTACATCCCTAGGATCTCCCTTGTTTCATTATGGAGCCCATCTATGATATGGTACATTAGCCTTTCCTTGGAGAACCCATGGCCTAGGTAGTTGTTTAACAGTCCATAATATCTTTCTAAGGTCATGTCTAAGGGTTCATGTTCTACTTGTTTCCACTCTTGGATTTGTTTTCACTCTTGCATAGGTTTGATATCTTTCATTAAATAGTTCTACCATTGTTGGGCAATGTCGGATTGATTTTGGTTTTAAGGACCTATACCATACTTTTGCGTGCCAACGAGTGTCATAAGAAAGAGCTTAAGTTTTTGCCATCCATTATCAATGTTGTTCCATGCACAGGCATCATGGAAGGATTGTAGATGATGTTGTGGATCTAAATCATAGCCTCCTAAAAACTTAAGAAAGTTGTTTAAGTCAAGCTTGGGTAGACGACTTTCCTTACGATGCCTATGGGATATTTGAATAGCCTCTTGTATATGCATTAAGCTTGTAGTGGCCAGTAGGGATTCATCGTCACTAGGTATGTTATGCATTTGTGAGTTGGGACGATGTTGTCTTTGTTTATGTTCATAGGAAATCCCTACATCAGATTGGGCACTCCAAACTTCATCTTCATCATTATATAATTCATTGTTTCTCCAATGAATTGCCTTACTAGTTGTTGCATTGTCATAGTCTTATGAGAGAGACATTGTTATGATTTTGTGTATGACTTATTTGCAATTACTTATTTCTGAAAGATATATCGTCAAGGATTTATTACAGTGATCTTGTATGACGTAACTAATCTAAATAGCTAACACCATCCCCGGAAATGGTGCCAATGATGAGTGGCGAGGTACCCCTACACTCAATCATATGAATACAAGCATTTCATGCACGATCCCGTCGAACTCCGCAGACGGGCTAGTTGTGGTATCTAGATAGTTACTCGTTGATCATAGTTTGTTGTCTTCCCACCTAGACTAGTAATTGCTTTTTTATGTATGGTTTAGTCTAGAGTAAGGTGTATGATGTAGTTGCTAACCTAGTGCTTCTCTTGGAGGCAATGGAAAATAACTTTAATTAAGCCAGGAGGAAAACAGAGAGAGAGTTAAACTAATAGGAGATAGGTAGAGAGAATCTAAGCTAGCCTAAGTGTGATGAGCATCCGCTCCTTAATGATTCGTACACATCTTGGACCTCGTGTACAACTACCATTGGGATTACCAAGTGCATGGCCCAAGTACATTATTGAGATACCAAGTAGTCACACATAGATGCTCGTGATTAAGTCGTACTCATTCTATATTTAATAATGATAAATAACAATAACAATTAAATAATTAAACTAAGTGAATGCTGCAATGATGAAGTAATCTCGATCTTTATTTCTAGTCATGTGTGTGTCCAAGTACGTCACACTCAAATAAAGGATGTCGTACAATTACAATCATCACATTGCGGGCATGCACTGGGAGAAAGGGTTGAAAAGAACTAAAAAAAGACTACTCTAACTTTGCTATCTTAACTTACTAACTCTTTCCTCCATGCACCTACATGTGTATTTATAGGCCTACACAGGAGTCATGATATCGTGTACCCAATATCATTACTTAGGTCGCGATATCACGTACCCAATATCGTAGATCCAATATTAGGGGTTTGATATCGGAGGCCAATGAATCACGATTCATGATCAGTGTTAGCATTACCAACACTTAAAAATAAAATTTCATAATTTCACCCAAGCATCAATTCTAGGCCTTGAGGACCTCATGTAATGCTTGAATTGATGTTGAATTAAATCGAAATGATGTCAAGAAGTCCACAATGTTAAGAGAGACTAGCAAATGCTAAGCTTGATGGTTGACGATATCATGGTACATGTACCAAAAGTATGAACATTGACATTGATGCTAACATTAGCATCACTCAGTGAGATTTTAGGCTTTTTTTTTCAATTTGTAGTTTTGAACTTCTAGAATTTTGGTTGACCTTTGAACTGACGTTGAAGGTTGTCAAGATTAGGTCAAGGGTCTTGCAAGGCTTGTAGATGTCACAGAATGATGATTAGAAGGATGACACAAATTTTGTTGATGCTGATGTTTCAACTAAGGAGTTAGAAAAATTCTCAATGATTTTCCAAGCTAAAAATTCTAACTCTCAAGATGTTGAAATTAACCCCCATAATGAGTTAAAATAATGATTTTTGAGCATTGAGAGGTCCATAAACCTATGAAATATCATGAACTAGACATGCTAGATGACTTGGAGGTGCCAAAGTGAGTCATGAACTTGTTGATTGTCTAGACTTAGAAAAAAAATATTGATTTTCTGAGTCTGAAAAGAACCTACCATAAAGTGTTACTTTTATAATCTTGGAGCATCATAATTATTGCCAATGAGTCATTTAGGCCCTAGTCTAGAATGTTCTAGATAGGAGAAATGATGTACATGGATACATCAGACATTAAAAGTATGCTTACTGTGAGAAGTCACATCAAACATCAAAAGTGGAATTGACTTTTGATGTCAAAAAGTAAAAATGACATTGTATGTTAAACAAAAATTGTTGAAAAAGATAGAATTGACATGGAAATGATGTGCTAGATGTAAAATTAAAGGCTACGAAAAGAAGTATCCCAAAATGATGTTGTAGATGACATGATACAATATTTCTAGTAGATGTTGAAGATAAGAACTACAAAAAACATTTTTAATGATGCAAGACATTGAATTTGGAACTACTAAAGATGGCTTCAGTTGTAAAAGCCATAAAGTGTACCTACAACTCTGACTTATGAAGAAAAAAAGCCAAAGTGGATATAACATTATTCCCTCTTGATAGATACTATTAAAAAGCTAAAGGAGAATCCATTAAGAAAATATACAAGCTGTTAGGTGCTTGCAAGAGGATTTAAACGAAGTCATATAATAATAGGAGTAGAAAATCTAGGATATTGTGAATATAGCACACAACATAGGAGTGTTGGGTCATAGGAGTGGAATGTAGCTAGATCCCATAAAGCACACAACATAATAATAAAGCACTTCCTAACCCACTTAATTCTCTCAATCAAACCCTCATTGGAGTAAAGTAGAGACACTCGTTTGGCCTTACAAATGTATAGAATAAAAAGAAAAAAGAATAGAGAGGGGTGTTCTAACTCTAAATAATTGAAACATAGGTACACCCCAAGATTTATAGAAGTTTTTATAACTCAGTACTACCTAGCAAAATTGAACTTGTGACTTGGGGTTAGTAGGCCAAGACTTGTACCACTAGGCTAACACATCATAGTTAAAAAAAGAAATAGAGAAAGATAGGGAAATAATTGGAAACAAAAACATGAAATAATAAAATAAGGGGAAGAATTTTAGGAACATCACCAATACACCAATGGGAGGATGTTGTGTCACAAAAGTGGGACATGGCTAGATCCCTAGAACCAACCTCTTCCTTATCTCACTTATATGAACTTTACACTTCTTACATCACTCTACACTTAATACTTCCTCACTACATCAAGATAAAGATACTCGTTTGGCCTCACTAATGCTGAATATAGAGAGGAATGAAAAAAATGAAGAGAAGGGATGAGAGAAAGAAAAGAGAAATATAGTATAGGGATGTAGAAAATATAGTATGCAAAAAAAAAAAACAACAAAAAAAAAGTGGGGAGAAAAGAGAATATTGCCTGTACACCTATTATGAGAACGATGTTATACTACATAAATGGAGCATGACTAAATCCTACATACTGTATGGGTGAAAAGGATGTCATATATAAATATACACACACACACATATATAATCGAAATAGTAACCCTCCTTGTTTCACTTAATAATATGCTCAGTTGTATCCTCACATAAAACAATGAGATATTCTGTCACTCAAAAATCTCACTAGTTGTGTTGGGGCACATAGAGCAGAATGAGGTATATAGAATAGGGAAACATGAGGAAAATAACTAGAGAGATAGTAGAATATGAGATAGAGAGGTGGAGTAATAAGCAAAATAATGTTTAGAAAAAAACAAGGTTTAGAGAAAACCTCTTATCTTGATGTAGTAGAGGAAAGTTGATGAAAAACAAACTATCATTGGTAGAACATATGTTTGGTCTTAACAATCAGTAAGTTCGATGTTGTAATAGAATCATTGGCTACATATAGTGGCATTTTAGAAAGCTCATGTTGATGGGATTTAGAAATTGTCATTCTTCCAAAAAGGACAAAATGTAGGTACCATTTATAAATATTAAACCACTAGAAAAGGACCATGCTAGTTGGGGAATAACTTTGTATCTTTAGAGTTCCAAAAATGGTGAAGGAATAGATCACCTTCATGAAGCTCTCTAATTCTGATGTGTTTGAAGTGACAACACTAGATGTCTTCTTAATATCTGTATAGATGTTGAAAAGTAACTTGCCATTATTCTTCAAGGAGATCAAACTTAATGCATTGCATGTTGTTACTACCTTGATCTAAACACTAATCATGTAGAGTAACATAGAGAGATGGGAGACAAAGCTCAAGTGGTAAGATTGCCTTAGAATCATGGTTTAGAAAATATATAGTACAACTAGTAGCTATACAAAAAGGAGTGCAGTGGACCAAGAAAGCATGGGATAGCTATATATGCAAATTGTGTTGGGTTTTTCTGACCATGGTGCGAAAGATACAAATGGGAGTTTTATTAGTGAATTTTCCTTAACTATTGGATTGAGGATAGCAAAGTGATAAAAATGACTAGATAATGTGATACATGGAGGAAAAATTAGCTACCTCCTTACTTTTGAGTTGAGATCCATTATCAATTACAATTTGGAGAGGCACACCAAAGCAGGTTATTATGTGGTCAAGAATGAAGTGATAAACAAAGTGGAACTTTGTGGAACACAAAGAAATGACTTCTACTCACTTAGTAAACTATTTTGTAGTAGTCAAAATAAATTAGTGCTTAGAATATGAAGGAGGATTAATAGAACCAATGAAGTCTAAACCCCATTTTTTTAAAAAACAATGTAATTTGATACATATTAAGCTCTTGTAAAGGAAGATAAATAAGTAGTATGTGCCTTTGGCAAGTGTCATATGTTTTGACTAGATTGTAAGCATCTTTATCTAAGGTTGGCTCCTAATAGCCTAAAGAGATAATACAAGTAATTAAAGATCATTATCCTAATTGTCCGCTACAAACTCATAAATAAAGTTGGTCAAGGACTATCTTGAACTTAGTAGGATTAAAACAACATAAAAGAATGTACATAAAAGAAACTCAACATAAGATATCAAGATTCAGTAATCAAAAGTGTCGACCACATTTACATAAAGCATCCTTTTGAGCAGGCATTAGATCTAAGGAGTTTCTCCAACTGTAAGATAATAAAGAAGATTAGCATATTGTTTATTCTCATTCTCTAGGTTGATAACATTAACTGAGATATTAGGAGACTATGTAATAGGCATTAAGAAAACATATTACACAAGTTGATCTTGTATAACAGATGGATCATCATGAATTGCAAATTGCAAATGTTACAAAAGCACTAGCTAGCATGTTTTAAAAATGTGGAATATAACTTAAGGTATAAGTAAAAAAGAAAGCAATGACTTCCTCAGCCATTTCTAGATAAGGAATAGGATGAGGAGCAATATTTTTTAGATTTAAATATGTTACCATTTAAGCCTCTCAAGTTGCTTTAACTTTCTGCCATTCTTTAGCACATTTTGCCAATTTTAATTGGATTAAGTCTTTATTTGCCTAGATTTTTTATTCACCAAGATGGTGAAGATGCTCATAAGCTTCTAAAATATCAAACAAAAGGAAAAAACCCAAAGACGAGGAACATCACAATTACATCGCTATTATTTTCTTGAAAGGGAAACTAAAATTTTATAACGTTAGTTTCAATAGACTCACTATTAGTTTTTAATCCTAGTAAACTATCACCTTGACTATTATCTCCTAAGGTATACTTCCGGTCAAATTGATGAGGCTCATCTTAACATAATATGGCGAACATAACAGAATTTCGCGTATAAAATCTCAAATAAGACAGATCTGCTTATACGTTCTTTAATCTTTAACTTTTAGCAAGATATGTTGCATGGAAGAGAAAACTCTCTTAAGACCATGAAATACATAGCAATCCTGCTATCAAATAAAAAGTGTGTGGGGTTTGTGTCATAGGTAAGCTTCGTCCAAAACTTGGTTCCTGTTTTCGCCATGCTTTTAAGAAGAAAAATTTGAAATAACACACAAGACGACATCAATTAAAAAGCACATAGCTGTGGTTTTCTTTTAAAGCTAAGCTTCATCTATTTAAAATCTAACGAATATTACTGCACAAAGGTGGTAAAATTCAGCAAATTAGCTTCAACGAAAATTTCAAAAGGCATTCGTACAGAGGCAATCAAAGAACCGCAAAACGTGGCATATGGAATATATAGTCGGCGACTTTCTTTTGATTATTTTAATCATCCAAGCGGGGCTCAGACTTCTGAATTTTAAAAACATCGATTTTTAAGTTAGCAAAGAAAGGTATTAATGTGTGATCATCGTTCAGAAGTAAATGAAAAAAATAAACAAACAAATTTTTTAAGTCTATTTTAGAAAATGAACAAACATAACTGTGACGAAAAATTAATGAAACCCTCTATCTCTAAAAGCCTTCGTTGACATGAAGATCTGGTTCATTGCTGACCAATTTAAGAGGAGTAACGAATCAGAATATCAGCTTTGCCACCTCCATTTTAAAGAGAGAAAATTCTTCCTACAAAAGCTAATTACAGTGCAAATTTTATATAAACATGATAAAAGTTAACAAAACCTTGATTGGTAACTTGGCCCAACAAAACAAAAGCGACCAAGGAAAATTAAGCTACCATTGCATTCCGCAAAACAAATGCAATAAACTAGCTTATATATATATATAAATTGGTCGAGATGATTTTGAAAAAAAAAATGATGTTAACGAAGCTCAACTAAAAACGGAATCACTCATCCCTCCCTTGTTTCTTTACCACTTACTCATTTTAATTTTACCCTCTTGATCAAGTTTGCTCTTCTTTTGTTTGTTCATGACATTTTTAAGAAATAAATCTCTTGCATAAATAATGCTCAAAATGATCACTATTTTTTTATCGTTTTTTTTAAAAAAATCATCTAAGCCAATATATATATATATAAGCTAGTGGAGCAGTTTCGTAGGCTATGAGTAGAATTTAATTATTTAATTATTTTTTAAGTTATCATCACTATTTTCATTCTAAATAATATATATTGGTTAAAATAAAAGTTTATGTATGTTGTATATGTTGATGAAGGAATACATTGCACAATTATTACAACAAACATTACAGAGTTATATAATAGGATTGAGCAAAAGGCAAAATACAATGATAAGTGTGAACTTAATATGCCTAATCCTCCAATTGAGCAAAATGAACTTCCTGTGCAATTCTACTTTGGAGATGTTTAGCATCTGAAATCTTTCTGTATCTTTGCACATAGAAAAGAAGATGAATCTTTAAAAAATCAATGGTCTTGACTCCAGATACTGCAACAAACATTAGACCCATAAGTTCTCTTGTATTGTGGTTTTGCAGGCTATGAGTAGAATTTAATTTAATTTTTATTCTTTAAGTTATCATCACTATTTTCATTCCAAATAATATATATTGGTAAACTTAAATTGGTTAAAATAAAAGTTTATATATTTCGTATATGTTGATGAAGGAATATATTGCACAACTATTGCAACAAACATTACACAGCTGTATAATAAGATTGAGCAAAAAGCAAAATACTATAATAAGTGTAAACTTAATATGCCTAATTCTCCAATTGAGCAAAAAAAACTTCTTGTGCAATTCTACTTTGGAGATGTTTAGCATCTGAAATCTTTTTGTATCTTTTGGTCTTGACTCCAGATAATGCAACAAACGTTAGACCCATAACTTCTCTTGAACCAATGTGAATAGTAGCTTTATCTAGTGTCATTCTTTGAGATTTATGAATAGTCATGGCCCATGCCAACTATAATGGTGACTGATGAGATGCTACTTGGACCATAGGTACAATTGGCACATGATGAGGATTACCATTATCAAAGGCACATCTGATGTAGGAGTCACAATCAACAATAATGTATAATGGTAATGTAGGATACATAATATTGTGAATCATGCCAAGTAACCAATCCTGCTTCAGGCCAAACATTAACTGTAAACATTACCCTTGCACCTTCACATATAAGCAGAGATTGCATTACTTGTTGCAGTAAATAGTTGTTGCACTACTTGTTGTAATAGATGGTTGTTGTTGCTAATTTTGAAGAAAGTGTTCTTCACCTTCTCTATTGGGACTAATAACAATAAAATCCATGTTTCTGAAAATGCATGAATTCCAATATTGCACCTCTTAATCTTGTAACATGATGCCTAAGTTCAATATCTTTAAATACTGCATCACACTGTAACCATCATCACCTTAACTGTTGCCATGATCGTAACC
>MNCI01012661.1:26904-41332 GCA_015680685.1 Gnetum montanum
TATTTATGATGAAATGTTTATAATCATTATATATAATCATTTATGTTTATGATTATAAATATATCATTATATATAACCGAGATAAATATAATCATTGGCTCCCCTGCAGTGACTCTTTGGCTAGGGAAGATTTATAAATAATTAGTTATTTATGATTATGGTAAGACATGTGCGTCAGCAAAGAGCTCCTCGTTGTTTTCCTAAGCATTAACTAGGATCATCACAGCATGATCTTGCCAGAGATCTTCCCAGGGTCTAGGCTACCAGAGGTGTAGAAGTTCTTGTTTTTAAAATTTACCAGGTTGTAAAATAACCATATCATCCATTAGATTCCATCGATCAAAGAATATGTATATAAAGAAAAGGCCTCACTACATGTGAAAAGGTAAGAAGAAATTATCAAATTTGAACTCTTTAAGTCCTCCCAATAAGTAAGAAAAATTGTTAAAATTATGATTGAAGTTAAGTTGAAATTTCAAATTGGCTAATAGTTTTCATGTGCTAGCAAAAATGCTAACACTTTTTTATTTTATTAAAATGCATATTGCAAACAAAAAAGTAGTCACAATTGTAATAACTGAATGCATCTACTCCATGGAAATTGCTGAATTTCAAAGCATAGCCATAGAAATGATAAAACCTACACAAAATGTACAATGAGATAAAGAGAAAATGAACTTACAAATGTTCCTTTGCATTGAAAAAGGGTGTAGCAAAAGAAGATTACTCAAGATAGTAGCAGAAAATTACAATTTTAGAATTCCTTATCACTCCAGAAAGCATTGAAAAAAAATAGAACCAAACTTTGAAATGTTTTTGCATTGGGAATGCAAATGTATAGGAAGGCATGCTAAGTATTGTTGAGAGAAGAGCTCAGCTTGAAGTGAAACTATGAAAATTGCACAAAATCATCAAAATGTAATGTTCAACATGTCACAATTTACTATAAAAAATTAACAAAAACACACATAAAAATACTGGGAGAAATTTTGTTTCTAGAAAGAAATTCTAATAACCAAAGGCTATTGTTGATACAGAAACTTCAGAAGACCCTTCCCCTTAGGCTGCAACTTCAATTGTAGCCATTACCATCTTTTCTCGAATGCCTCTGGCTCTACCTCTCATCTTGCCCCTACCTGCAAAATTTTATGCTTAAAACATACATTCAAACAAAGCTACTCAAGAAACATATTGGCCTAATTCATATATAAATTTTATCCAAAAAAAACCTAAATGAAAGGATCTTTTAGCTATTATAACAAAAATTGTATTATAAATGTCAATGATGTGTGCATGTCGTGGCCCTTGGTGTTAAGCAAGGATGCAGCAAGGGCCAAATGGCCTACCGCCTCATTGTTGCCTTGGTTGAAGAAGCGCATGCTGATGAGCTTGTTATTGTAGCTAAAGTATGGGCCACCATTGTAGGTGCCTTTCTAGTGCTCTAGTAGAGCTTTGAAGCTGGTGTCATCGAAGCTGGTTCAATTGGGCTAGGTGGCCTACAACAGTAATTGCAAACTAAGATGGAGACAAAATGGAAATGGAATTCTCATTCCCATTCCCATTCCCATTCCCATTTTGCATTTGGTTGCATTTGGCCTTTTTATGTGTGCAGCGGGAATATGAAAAGCTATGGCTCTTTGGTTCACATTCTGCACAACGGGAATACAAAACCGTATGGCTCTTTAGTTCATGTTTTTTCCATTTCATGAGATCTTACATGGCACGTGACATAGAGGGTGACAAATGCACTCCCTTGCCCCCCCTATGCTGCTAGACGAGTTGGCCTCTCGGCCAAAAAAGAAGGGCAAAATATTTAAAGTCTCGTGTGAAATCAGCAAAAATGGCATAAGCTTTACCAGAATGGAGAAAGAACAATGAAATGTGTTACAAAACAAGAAACCAGAGAATCTGTAGCAATATGACCTGTAATTCAACTAAAAATGTTAAAGAAATTAAGATTAGCAATAGTGCAATCCATAACCAAAAAAGAATTATGAAGCTATATATTTCATTTTCCTTAACATTAGCTGCATCAAAAGTTTATTCATAATAGGAGGAACTTAAAATGCACAAAATGAATAAGAAATAAATCACTATCAAAGACATCTTACGTTGACCTAGAAAATATACTCATGTAAATTTTTCTCAACCAAATAAAGTAAGAAATCTTAGATGAAGATTCTCTTTTTATTATTTGCTTAATGATGAATAGCAAGTATGCCTACCCCTAATCATACGAATCACAAATGTGTATGTGTGATCTTGTTGAATTCCATGGACCTCTTTGGGCATCTAACATTTAGATAATGAGGTCATGATTATTTCTTGTCATTGTCTTGCCAATCGCTACTTGTGCTAATTTTGATGGGTATGATTAAGTGTAACTGAGGCATTATCAATTAAGAGTATTAATATAATAAAGTGATTAAGGTTGTAAATTCTAATTAACTATGGAATTAAAGGTAATCTAAGTTATTATAAATGTAAAGCATTTGTTCCCACTTTCCATACAAATCCTTAACTTATACTAATGCTGTTGGGTTACCAAGTATTTACTATTGGGCATACCAAGTATTCATTACTAGGCATACCACATATTCATTGGTGGAATTACCAAGCATCAACATATTATGCTCAAAGACGTCATACTCACATTGCTATAGAATAAAATATTAATTTCTTAAGTGCAGGAAAGTAACATGCATAAAAAGTAAAGTGTTAGAAATTAAACTAAATGCTAATCCAAGTGTTGTAATGGAAAGAATAAAATATGATTCTATTACTATCATGTAGAAGCATCTAGGTGCATCAACACTTGGAGAGAAAATTGACTAAGTCCTATAGAGAGAGAAACTATAAGTGCTTTTCTACTCTATCTAAAAACTATATGCTCAATGCAAATAGCATGCGCATATATATAAATTTTAAGTGACAGAGCATTGACGGATATGTGCCAATGCATCCTAGGATGTGTTAATGGGCATGTGTTGATGGGGCTACATCAATAGGGATGCATCAACACAATTGCTTGAGAACTAACTCATCCCTGAGTTAGAAAATTAGAACAGAGTTATTTACAACAATTGGAAAGGCATGAAACTAATGAAAGACTCAACTTTGAGTGTTATATTACAAAATAATTGTATAGTATACAAAAAGAATGTTGGACTTATTACAAAATTAGTAGGTGCCTAGATGGATGATGATGAAGCAAGATGAAATATTTACACCATGTCTAGAGGTAGAGGCTCCTATGGTGCAGAGGATCCTTCATCATGTTACAGGCTTGTCAGTGGTTAAGGCTACCCTGCTGCTACTTCCAAGAACTTAAAGGCATTCAAGAGTGTCTTCATTTTCTTCTCCTTACTCTGTGGGTTGTAGATTATCTAGGTAGCTTCACTTAAATGGGCTGGTGCTAGTATATCCCACAGGCATAGTAATGTAGGGAACACTTCTTTCATATTGATGAATGAGACTGTAAATTGTTTTCATTTGACATCGAACATTATGACAAGGTTCTATAGTTCTTGGTAGTAGAAATGTCTTTTGAAAGATTGAAGATTTCTAGAACCGGTTGCCCAGCTCCATCCAATCACTCCAACACTTCCTCATGTTAAGTTGCACTCATTTCTTTGCTTCTAGTTCCTACAAACATTTGAACATTTTTCATGATAGCAACATCAAGGATAGATGGTGCAGGAGCACTCAAAGTTTCTTTTATTCTATCCACCACCATCTCTGCTACAATATCTTAGCCCTCATGTAACATAACCAAGATTGTTGCTCCTTTCCCTTCTTCAAGCATCATAGAGAATGCTACTACATTCCCAAAGATTTTGGAAAATGCTTGTCTTGGAATGAACATAGTGACTTCTATAACATTAGGATTAGAGCATATAGAAACCTAGTTTTTATAACACCCCACCTTAGCTAGGGTAGGGTGATGCCTAGGATGACTAGTAGTCTTAAAATGGAAGCATGATAACTAAAAGCTAATGACATGTAGAAATACATGATATTAAGGAAGGTCAAACTACACAAAAATCCATGCATAACCTCCAAAATGATATATGCCCAAAGAGAAAACCAATTCCACGATTAGAAAATACTTCCCAAAATGATCCCAATGATATTAATTTCACTTAAATCAAACTCCTAGATGGCTAATCAAAATGAACACTTGGATGACTGAGCATATAGTTGGCACCTCCTCAAAGTCTGTAAGATCATCTACAAGTGCTCTGTATGCAATTGCTCATTAGGAGAATATACTAAAATATCATCTATAAACACAATCATAAACTGATCTAGGAATGGTCGCATCACATAGTGGGGGTTAATCCATACTATCTCGAGGGTGTCTCATCACCAACTAGTTCACACCCTCATGCTAGCACCACCCACCAATGACTGTTACAAGCGTTGTTGTAAAGACATGTATACATTCTGGCTAGCTTAAGCCAACACATGTCATAAGCACAACACATCCAAACCCAACATAACATGATCACATATATCCATACCTAACAATTACATTCATTCCATGAAAATAATACCATGATTCAATAAAATAATGTTTTGTGCCATAACCATATTTCTCGAATTGCATGTAATACTAGGACTTCACATGTAATGGATAAATCATTAATGTATGACCATACCTAATGTATCTAGATGGGATGTAACACTTTCTTTGTGAGGAAAACCTTAGGAATATTTCATTCCCTAGCTAGCTGATGGTCCTTACCATCTTATTCAAGTGGTTCATGGTCGGTTAGTACACCAAACATTCATCACCACTTGTGGATGCTTATTGTTACAATTGTTATTCCTTAACTTTCATTAGGCATTCTTATTTAGTGATTGCAGGCATATGATAATATCATATTATTATTTTATTCTTTCTTCTACAAACATTGATTTTTGATATTAACTCTTAAGATCATTATTTTAATATCTTATTTGTAGGATGTTAGAAATTTTTTTAAAATTTTCTGGCAAACACTTAGCGTTCAATGCTCCCATGACATAAAGTGTACCTTCAAAACCTTAAGGGTTGAAAAACACGGGAAATTGAGTAAGAGATTAGGAAATTATGGCTCCTAGAAAGTTCTTGGCTATGAAAACTACAAAAACTCCATTGGCACCTAAAGCAAAATAAAAAATGAGCTAAGTGTCATGCGTATTTATAGTAATTTTGCATTGCATCAATGGGGATGCATCAATGAAACTATTCACCAACATTTTTCAACTTAATTTCTAGGAAATTTTGGAAGAGTTTTGGGTTGAAACAAGAGCCAAATGAAAACCAAAAAGATGAAAAAACATGGCAAAAATACTCATGAGGTTCTAGTTTAGGAATTTGAGTAATTTGATTATGTGAAATGAGTAAATGGAAGATGTTCCTTAAGCCAAATTAGTACATGAGTGCATGATGCAAGTTGTCAAGATTGTCAAAACCATACTTAGGCCCATGGTTATGGGATTTAAACTAAAAGAGACCAAAATTTATAAATGTGGGATCTCCCCAAAGTAGGCATATGCCTTAAAATGCCCTTGCATATTTCCATAACAAGGATTTTGCATCTTAGATGATGAATAGTGATTCAAGTTAAACATCATACTCATGCAAGAGATTGTTTGAGGATTATGTAATCTACAACATGGAAACTAACAAATGACCATAATACTGGGCAATGAGGTAAGAAAATGGAATGCTATAATGGATAGCCACAAGAGATCCTTGGTAGAATGTGTGATTAGAGTGCTCCCGATACCATCCCATATGGAGTCTAGAGCAAGTCCATACCATTTCAATGACCTTGTATTGATGTGTCCCTCCTCTTCTATTATCATAAGTTGACAACAACCATATAGAACGATCATCACTCGAAGAAAAGAAGAAAAGAGAAGAAGAAAGGAGTTAGAGATTATTCAGGAATAAATTTGGGCCTTAGTTAGAGAAGCACTTTTAGGCATGGCTAACATGTCTTTCCAAACCCATAACTAGTGCTTGTATCCCGAGAGGTCTTTAGAGGTATGTGTTTTCATTTCCTTTTTTTTTTTTTGAAAAGGAAACCACACATTGCAAAGACATACTTTCTTTTAAGGATTAAATTAGAAATGATGATACAATCCATGAGAAGCCATAGAACCTAAGAGGAAATTCAAGAAGAAAACTCATCAAATCTCCTTGAGGCCACACCCCTTTCCATTCCCACTTAGTCCTTTCCTAGTTCATTGGGTAATGAGATCACATGTTACTTTTAGTTTTCATGTGAAAGAACTAGCATGTTGTCATGAGATAGATCTTTGTACGAGATAGATGGAATGCATGGATGTCATGAACTCATTGCTTGATATCAATAAAAAACTAATAACTCATTAGTGAAGAGCATAACCCAAAAATAAAAGTGGCTTATATAGATAGTTATAATCTAAATAGATGCATTTAGTAATTATGGAAGTATGCAACAACAATGGAATAAAATCAAATTATTCTTAAGAAAAATAAAAAGAAAAAATAAATAGAATCATAAAAAAAATAAAAAAAGAGCAAGAAGTAAAAAGCAAAAGTGAAAGTAAAATATAGACTATAAAATATATAAGAAAAACATCAAAATATAAAGAAAAGAGAAAACATATGAAGAACAATGTAAAACAAAAAGAATAAAGAAAAACTTGTGTCCTCTACAAGGTCTAGAATAGATGGCCTCCTCCCCCATGACTAAGTTGGAAGGAGGAGATTTGAGGAGTAGAGTGAGTTTGTTCTTGGATTAATGTGTTATAATTATGACTGGTTACTTGGAAGTTTGTCAAAGATTTTAGTTGTTGGATGTTGACTAGCATGTGCTTTTGGAAGCTTGTTGGATTGTAAATTATCATAGCCCTAGAAGGAAAATTTGAGTGCATAATGCATGGTTCTTTCCATAATGTCTAGAGCTTAGTTCGTTATGGCACATGCATGGGATTCCAATAGAGAACATTTTATTCTAGTTTGAATTCAACTTTCCCTATGTAATTGTCATGACATTATTTACGATATGTCTTGTACACTTCATTCATCATAAGTGCTACCCTTTAATTTCCAATTTTCATCTAGCATGTTGAGTCTCATTAGTATTTCCCTCTATGCTAAGTTAATATCTAGGTCAAGCTCATATGCAGTTGTAAGTTTACAAAGTCTGGTTTATATTGGAATGTTAGATAACTTTTTGTACACTAACTCATAGAAAGCGTAGCCTATAGGAAGTGTCCATGTTAAGCAATAGGCCTAGAAGGCATCATTGAGTTTAGTGCTCTAATCATTCTTATATTTGCTAATAGTCCTTGTTAGGATTCATGTAATTTCCCTATTAGTCACCTCAGCTTAATTGTTGGCTTGAGGATGATAGGGTGTTGTAAGTTTATATTTCAACCCTAAGTATTACATTAACCTATGAAAGGTAGCATCCTTGAAATGGGTTTCATTATTAGAAATTAGTACCCTTGGCATACCAAACCTATTTACCACCTATTGCTAAAAAATTGAGCTATAGTGAAATAAGTATAGTTAGAAATAGTTGTAGCTATAGTCCATTTGGTATAATAGTTAATAGTAATAATGATGTAAGATTTTCCATTGAACATAGAAGTAATGGATTCCATGAAATCAACTCCCTAAAGGTCAAAAGACTCTAGCAGTTGGATCCACTATTGGGATCCTTCCATCTTAGTTGTCATTCCTTCATCTCATTAACATCACTAGCATGAATGGATGAAATGGTGGATGATGAGTGGCGAGGTACCCCTACACTCAACCATACGAAACGAGCGTCGCACGCGCGATCCGGTCGAACTCCGCAGATGGACTAGTTGTGGCACCTAGATTAGTTCGCCTTAGGTCGCAGTTCGCTGTCTTCCCATCTAGACTAGTTTTGCATATGTCACGTATGGTTTAGTCTAGATGAGGTGTATGATGNAGCATCTCATCATTAACTAAGATAAATGATTAGTAACTACATTCTTGGTGTCTTTTTGATCCACCACTGCTAGATCAAACTCTTGTAAGGTTACTAACCATTGTATAATATGGGGGCTCACTACTGGCTTGTTCATCAGGGAGCAAATTACACTATGATCAATGTATACAAGAATGGGATATCCAAGCACATAATACTTGAATTCCGCAAGAGCATACACCACATCCATGAGATCTTTTTATGTAGTGGTTTACTTTAGTTATGTATTCGCAAGGATCTTTAATTAGGTATGCTTACACAATGAATGTTGTATGGACATTTTTTATTGTCCATTTGTATAGGCACTACTCCTAATGCATAATTGGATGCATTTGTTATGCTGTAAAAATGTTTGAACCAATCAATGACAGGCATAATTGGAGTTTCTACAATCTTTTTCTTTAAGTATTGGAATGCTTGTTTACATTCCTTGGTCCATTAAAATGATGCATCCTTCTTGGTAAGCTCAACTAGTAACTTGGCAGTTTTAAAGAAATTTTTGATGAAATGCCTATAGTAACATATATATCTAAAGAATGACCTCACATATTTAACTATTTGAGGTTGTTTGGTGATTTTTAGGATAATTCTTATCTTTTTAAGGTCTACCTTAGTACCTTTTTCTAAAATTTAATGTCCTAAGATAATTCCCTCCTAGACCATCAAGTGGCTTTAATGTCAATTGAGTTACATGTTTGTTTCCACACATCATTTTAGTACCTACTCGAAGTGGTCCAATGATTGTTCAAAATTAGCACCATAGGTGGAGAAGTCATCCATAAAGACTTCCACACCGCTACCAATCTACTGCTGAAAAATATTGAGGACCAAGTGTTGGAAGATTACAAGAGCATTACATAAGCCAAAGACATCTTTTTATATGTAAAAGTTTCTCAAAGGCTAGTGAACATTGTTTTAGCTTAGTCTTATAGAGTAATTTGAATTTGATTGTATTCAGTATATCCATTTAGAAAATTGTAGTAACTATGCCCTACAATTATATCAAAAACTTGATCTACAAATGTTAACAGAAAATAATCTTTGAAATTGGCCATGTTCAATAGCTTGAAGTCTATACAGAATCTTCACTATTCTCCTTTCTTTAGTACAATAATAAGTGGACTCACCGACTTACTTTCTAGCACTAGATAAATGAACCTAGCTTTGAGAAGTTTTTCAACTTTCTTTTTAACAACTTGTTTCAGCTTTGGATTTAATCTTCTTTGTGGCTATCTCTTAAGCTTAATAATAGAATCTATGTAGATCCTATGCTAACATATGCAAAGATCTATTCTTGTTAACTCATCATATGACCAAGCAAAGGCTATTGGCCATTTGTTAAATACTTTTAATAACTTCTTCTTTTGTTCTTTTGTGAGTTTGACATTTATAATTACTAGTTTACCATTGTTTAAGAATACATATTCTCAAGATTCCAGTAATGTTTTCAGTTCTAAGGGCTCTAATTTAGAAGTTTCTAGGATTTCCAACTCTCCCCAATCTATCTCTATTTCTTTTTTATTATTGGCTTCTGAGACTTGGCTTCTAATCTACTTCATATCATTCATCTTATCTATGTATGCACCTATGAGGCTTTCTACTAGTTCCATGCATATTGTAGAATTGAAGCATTTGTCTAGGGTTAGCCACTAGGTGCCCTTCTATTTTGTAGTTTCTGTGTATAGGCACTATTGAATCTTGATGGTTTTGGCACACATCTTACATGTTGTGATGAATGTGTTCTTGATTGCCCATATTTTTTACATGTAGTTGTACCTTGTGTCACCATATGTAATGCATCGAACTCTCTTCTTCTCTACCTTGCCAAATTTATTTTTCTTGAAGATTTTCAAGGAGAGGTATCTTATTCCTAGTTTGGCATCTATTATGTTTAGCCAAGCCCTCCCCATAATGATTAGTGTTGGCACATTTTGGCCATTTTATGGAGCAAGAATATGACATCAATAAATATGGCAAAATGATATATAAGAATAAAAAGATATACATTTGAAGATCATCAGTAACATTGCATATCTAATTTTTGGAAAATGATCCATTTAGTGTTGCTCTTTTGGTTGTTATATTCATGTGGAGTGTAATTGGGGGTATGAGATGAATTAGTTCTTAGTTCTCAATATCTCTAAATTATTGAGTTAAAATGGATACAAGCCTATTAAAATTTCTTTTTTCTTGAAGTTAATTTAGCACAAGCCTATTACAAGTCCTTATGTTTAAGGATGCTAGTGAAAACAATAAACTTGGAATAAGAAATTTGACAAAAACTCATGGCTAAAGTTATTAGTGATTATAGTTGGGAAATGCACTACAACATTACCAAGGGAAATGCTCCATGACTAACTATTGGAATCCTGCTCTAGAAAGTGAAAGAAAATAGTTGAAACCAGGGAATAGTGAAGGTATATAATTTATTTATGAAATAATATCCAAAGTGATTGGAACAACAATGAATTGGGAGTTAACATTATTAAATCAAAATCCTTGCTCCAACAAGAGTAGAAAGGATTAACATAGCTATTCATTTTAATTATTGTATCATCAAGCAGATTTTTGCTTCCTAAGAAACAACATCTGCTCAAGGGGAAAATGGATTTTTATCGATGACATTGCATCATGGCTCTTCCCTACACAAATAATAAAAACTAATGAATTCCTCACTCACTTGTTGGTGGAAAATTCAATAATAACAACTCAAATTTTCAAACATAAATGGATAACCCTAACACATGGTAGCATTGGTAGTATGACCAAGGTAAGCTAGAAACACAAAAAGGTGATTAAACATTCAATGGTAGTTCAGTCTAGCCAAAGAGGGCCACCCTAAAAGAAACAACCAAATAAGCAAAATGGGTATTTCAATTTCCAACATGATGGCAACAGTGAAGGTGATGTTGTGGGGGGATCATGATGGCTAGAGATGTGGTTTTCCTCCAACCTTAAAGGAGCTAAATGTGCCAAAATTTGCATGATAGAGACGAGCCAACAAGTGGAGCTCAAAACATTTCTGCAATAACCAGAACACACAGCAATGCACTAGGGGTGCTAGATGAGGTTGCAAATCTAACACATGCCTACTCATCATGGTGACACCACTCCTACCAATGGGCAACATGGCAATGATGTAATGGACAACAAAGTGGTGAAGGCAACGAGGTAATAGACAACATGACAGTGAAGGCAATGAGGCAATGGTGATACAATGACAACAAACCCTTGTGCCCAAACTACACCAAGAAAAATCCTGTTTCATATTTCAAGCTTAAAGTTATGGTGAAGTATTATTAGAAAAAATTACATATACCATGGTTGTTATAAGTGATAACATAAGTTTGAAGAGGTAATATATGCACAAGTGGCAAGGTTATAATTTAAAGGAGCATATCTATATAGCCTTATTTGTTCAAAATAAATTTCCACGTGAAGTTGTATAGAAACCTAACTAAATTTCCTAAATATTTTTATTTGAAAGGACACTTGCCAATTGTGGCATATATTTCTCCAATTTTTGTAACTTCCTATGATAACTTTGATGATATTTGTTACCAAGGGAATACTTGGCAACCCTAGCTTAAATTTCTCATAATCCACATGAAAACTATAACTCCTAAGATGGTTATAAATTTATATACCTAAGATATTTGTAAGCGCCATAACTCCTCATGATTATTGTAACTACCTTAAGGTCACCCTAAAAGGACATGCAAAAGTAGAATTAAAGGGAAGGAAGATTTGGAAAAGATATTTGAAAAATTCTTATAAGATGGCTTGCTAAAGACATCAATTCAACTACTTTGTTTGAATCTTGTGAGTTCATTTCTTCTTATTCTATTTTAGTTACTTAGCTAATGGTTTAGATAATATTGTGTTTGGTAATTAATTTTGGGATTTTTCCTAGATTGCTTTTATAGCTATGTTTTTGTGTAGTATTAGAATTCTATTAGATTAGCCATAAAAGAGCTTATGTTGTTGAAAAGACTCAAGAACAATTTAATAGTAATGTCTTAATGAAATTGCCTATTTTAAGCATAGAGAATCTAGGAAAATATTTGATATTTTATAACAACTAAAATAGCTTCATTGTTTTAAAGTGTATTTCCTTAGTATTTCAATCAAGAAATTGTCAAATTTTTGGGGTTTTGTTGAATGCAATCTTTAAAAACTATTAACTAGCCAAAATAAAGACTTGTACTTTATCGTTGACATAATGATTTTTGATAGTATAATAAGATTTTCATTTATGAAATTGCTTGTTGAGCTCAAGAAGTTTGGATAATTCATGGTTATTAAATTAGAAAGAACTTTATTCAGAAGTGTTTCGTCGTGTCAATTTATCTTACTTAAATATTGAGATTTCACACAAATCTGCTTTTCTTTTCTTTCTCTTTATAAATCCATTGAATCTCGCTCTATGTCTAGTTTTCTTGTGGAACTTTTCTCTAGGGCAAATTAGGAGTAAATTGGTAGAATTATGCTTAAAATTTTTTTCAGAATTTTATTTGTTAAAATTAGGTATTATAAGATCATATAAACTAAGTGATTGAACAAAATAGGAATTTTCAACAACTCACAATATTTGACAAAGTTAGCTGAATCTATTTTATGATAGCCAATTATAGTTTTATACATAACCCAACCATTTCAACATTTGCAATAGCAAACACATACTCATGTTTAGTATGTTTCATAACTATTGAGCTTATTTGGAGGTATCTAGGCCTTGGTATTGCCAGAGACTAGTAAGCATCTAAACCTTGTTTGAAGAACACGTTCAATCTTGTGGCCTCCTGAAGGTCACAAGATCGTGAGGCCCACATGTTGGTAGTTTGATCCTAAATGGTCACCAACAATTCTTTTGGCACTAGAAGGAGGGCTAAAAATTTGTTCTCTAAGTTCATAAGCTTAATAATCTTAGCATACCAACAATTTTTTATTGTTAGAAAGGCTAAAGAAATTAGATGCTATTTTCAGTTTATGACTGAGCAGACTGATAGTTTGGAAGATTTCAAAGGTTCTAAAGAAATTCTTAATTGTAAGACTAACTACTCATTAGAAGAAGAACAAAAGAGGGTTTTTTGAGTTTGGAACAAGTAGTGGAGTAAAGACCAGAAGGTTAAGAAGATCACCCCTTGTGTCTAGTTTATTAGTCTATAAGAGAAGATCAAATAAGTATAAAAGTTCAACAATCAAAAGGAATTCTAATAGGATGGAAAATCCTCGACAAATAATTACATCATTAGGATTTCAAAACTACAATGATATTCCTAAGGTAGTTTACAAATATTTTCTTGAGCCTTTTATTTCTCAAAAAGCTTACTTAGCTAAAGAATACATTCACTTGTTGGAGTTAGCTTTAGCTTATGCAAATATTCAACATCAAGATCAAGCTTGTAGGTTGTTTGTGGCAAATTTAAAAGATATGGCTCAAATTTGGTATTGAAACTTGCTAAGTAATAGTATCACAAATTGGGATGATATGAAAAGTCTTTTCTTGGCCCAGTTTGGCAATATTGGATCAACAACAATTGTACTATGGGCTGGTACAAGCTAAGCAAGGAGTTAAAGAGTCTATTAGAGATTTGAACATTAAGTTTCAAAAAATTTGTGGACTCTTTCAAAGACAATATAGACCATCAGATGAAGTGCTTAGAGTTACTTCTCTTAAGATTATCAATCCCAATATTTCAATTTGGTCGAGAAGAACTCCAAACTTGATAATGTTGAATGACTAGTTTAGCAAAGCTATACAGTTAGAAAAACAACTATACTTGAATAATGAAGAGATTGTTACAACTCAAAAAAAGAGAAGAGAAAATGATGATTCCCATGCAAGATTTTTCTTAACTTAAAGAATTACTAGGTCCATCTTGTGTTAAGATAGAAAGAATCTAAAAAGGGACAGTTAATGAGAGACTTATCCAACAAAGTAGTAAAACTAGAAAAAGCTTTGGCGTAAGTTAAAACCAAAGAGGAAAAGAAAAATAGAAAACATAAACATCAAGATACTAACTTAGTAGAAGATGAGGATGAAAGTAATGTTGTTATGTCCAACTTTTCTTGATATTGAATTAGATAATGAGTTATTTAGTGTTCATTATGCAAATAAATCTTCTAATAATGGATCTAGTTATACTTATTCTCTATTAAGTTTTTAAGAAGATATATCATCAGATGAAGAGTGTAACAATAATGAGGAAAATGGATACAATCTACAATCAAAAGAAAGATTAACAACTTCTAGGCCTCAAAATGTTATCTCTAATCCATCTACTAAGAGAAAGGTTTTTGAACCAAATAGAATAGAGAAAAATAAAAGTAAAGAAGATGAGGTAGAGCAAAGTACTCATAATCAATCTTTTAATAAATGGATGAAGAAACCAAGCTTTTATGGAGATGGAGAATATGTTCTAATT
>MNCI01012661.1:41887-54455 GCA_015680685.1 Gnetum montanum
ATGAGAGCAAATGGGAACTATACTTTGATGGTTCTTGTAATTCAAAAGGTGCATCAGTTGGAATAGTTCTAGTAGAGGATGATTTACCAAAAATATTCAATGCCATTCATCTATCTTTCCCTTATACTAATAACAAGGTTGAATATGAAGCTTTGTGTATTGGAATTAAAACAACATTGGAAAAAAGAATCGAGGTGATTACTATAAAAGGATATTCAAGATTAGTTTGTGAAAAAATTAAAGGTAATTAAGTGGTAAAAATCTCATTCTTGTAACCTTATAAACAACTTGTCTGCAAAATGTTGGATCAATTTCATCGTTGTGGAATAAAAGATACAAGTAGGAAGGATAATTATATAGTAGATGACTTAGCAAAAGCATCTTTAACATTAGATGTGAAAAAGATCTAAGGTTATGAAGGTGTAATGATTGATAAAGAACATTAGCCATCAGTACCAAATAACGTAAGACATTTACAAGTATTTGAAGATGATAATTAAGTACTCAAGTTTATGAAAAACAAGCAAGAATTTGAAAGTTAGATCATACCTGAAACAACATCAAAGTTTAAGACAAATTCCATTCCCAAAAAGGTGATTGATTATGAACATGAATTTAGCAAATATTTTCTTACTGGAAAAGATATAAAGAATCCAAATGACCAAGTTTATGAAGTAGTAAATCTTGGATCTACTAAGATATCAAGATGTTAAATGTCACAAAGGAAAAGGATTCAGTCTTCAAGAAAAATTTATTATCACTTTTGAAAAATAATTTGGAAAATTTTTCTTGGTCTTATGATGATCTTAAAAATTTTAGACTAGATGTAATGACACATAAAATTCCTTTAGCAAATAGTTGTACAATAGTTAAACAAAATAAAGGAAATTTAATCCATTATTTAAGCTAGCTATGGAGGCTAAGATCAAGAAGTTATTACAAGCCCAAATCATATATCTGGTTTGACATTCGACATGGCTTAGTAACCTTGTTCCAGTAAGAAAGAAAAATGGTGATATTAGACTTTGTGTGGATTTCAAGAATATGAATGAAGCTTTTGAAAAAGATAAATACCCACTTCCTAGAATTAATGAAATGTTGATAAAAGTATTAAGTTGTTAAGTATGTTCTTTTCTAGATGGTTTTTCAGGCTATAATTAGATCATCGTAGGTAAAGGTGATAGATATAAAAGAACATTATCACCAAGTGGGGAACTTTTTATTACCATAAAATGTCATTTGGATTGTCAAATGCTGGAGCTACTTTTCAAAGAGCAATGGATTTAACCTTTAAAGGTTTAATAGCTGAGTTCATTGTTGTTTATTTGGATGATATCACTATCTTTTCGAAAAGGAAAAAAGATCATATTGGTCATCTTCAACAAGTTTTTGACAGATGTCATGAGCATCGTATTTCATTAAATCCTAAGAAACTTTGGGGTTAAATATGGAATTTACTAGGTCATGTAATCTATCAACAAGGAATTGCTATATATAATTCTTGAATTCAAGTAGTATAGAATATTGAGCATCCCACTAGTAAAAAGTCTCTTAGATCTTTCTTTGGAATGATATATTTTGTTAAGAAATTTATCCCTGGATTCATTGAAATTACTAAACCTTTGATGCATATGCTAAAGAAAGATGTCCTAGTAGAGAAAAAACAAAAATTAGAGAGAGCCTTAGCAAAAATCAAAAAAGCTATTTAAGAAGCACCATACTTGGTAAAGCAAAAATTAAAGAAAGACTTTTGGATATGCTTTTGCTTTAAATGATTCAGTTGCTGATGTTTTAACTCAAAAAGATAAAAGTCGATGAATTGATCGAATTATTTGGGTATCAATTGATAGTTTTAGAGCTAAATTATTTAGGTTTTGAGAAATAGGCATTTGCAATTATTAAGGAACTTCAACCTTTCAAATATTACTTGGAAAGCTCATTAGTTCATATTATGCTAATTGAGCTTATAGTCAAACAATTTTTAGCCCAAAATGAAATTGGATTGAAGAGAGGAAAGTGGCTCATAAAGCTTCAAAGTTTCAAATTTTCATTAGAAATATGAAAAAGCATTAAAGAAATAGGATTATCCAAGTTAATGGCTAGAGAAGATGAAATATGTATGCTTAAAAATCATGAAGGAAATTGGTATGATGAAATTTTAGAATTCCTTGATATATGAAAAGTTCCCAATGACTTAATTGCAAGTTAGAAGAGAGCTTTCTTCAAAAAGGCAAATACATTTGTGGTTAAATATGGGGTTTTATATAGAAAATATTTCAAAGGGGTTTTGTTGGAATATGTTCATAATGATCAAATTGGTCCTATCTTACAACAATTCCATGATCATTCTAGTTTGTTTTATGAATCTCTAAAGTCCACAATGCAACATATACTTTGTTATGGTTTTTATTGGCCTAATATGTACCAAGATATTAGTTGAAAAATTCAAATATGTTACAAATGTTAAGTTCATGGGCCAAAGATCAAGAAGGCTAAAGCTCTCTTAAAACCAATAATTGCAAATAGACCATTTTAGCAATGGGGCTTAGATTTCATTGGTACAATTACCCCTTCAAGAGTTGGATATAAGTTTATTCTCACAACTAGTGATTAATTTACCAAATGGTTTGAAGCAAAGGCTCTAAGAAGAAGTTCAACATTAGATGTGATTAAGTTCTTGGAAGATCAGATTCTAAGTTATTTTGATCTTCCTAAAGTGTTGGTATCTGATGATGGACCTGCTTTTGAATCTAAAGAATTTATAACATGGGCATCGAAAAAATCCATCTTTCTATTTTTCTCTTCAAATTATTATCCTTAAGGAAATGGCTTAGCTGAATCTACAAATAAAAAGCTTATTTACTACATTAAAAAGTTTGTGGATGGTAATCTAGTAAATTGGATTGAGTATTTACAATTTGCATTATGAACTAATCGTATGATATTTAAGAAGGCCATCAGAATGTCAACTTATAACTTAGTCTATGGTTTGCTTGCAAGAATTACAAACAAGATTATAAGTTCAACCTTAGATTTTGTACAAAAGTATAATAAAAAAATCGATGAAGATAGAAGTTTCATGATCTTGCTCATCAAAAGAGAAGCTGAAATGGATAGAGCTAAAGATAATGTACTAAAGAATGCTTCTCAAGTCAAAAGATGGTTTGATAGAAAAGCTTTGAAGAGAACTTTTAAAGTCAGTGATTTGGTATTATTATGGAATATGAAGAAGCCAGATAAGTTTTTAGCAATATGGACTGGTCCATTTTAGATCAAGAAATAATTATCCGATGATACATAAAAATTAGCAATACTAGATGGAATAGAGTTGCAGTTTTTGTATAATGTTTTACACATAAAACATCATTTTTGACAACTGCCCACAACTTAAATCTATATATATAAATTAATATATGTATATACTTTAGTAATATATAATATTTAGTATACATAGTATCACGTAATAAACTTTTGCGTATATATGCTTAGTGGTAATATAAATAATAAATAACTTATATATGGTCATATATAANACATATATATCTTATATGTATGCTTAGATAATTCTATATATAGTATTATTAAAACATGTATATGTTAGGGTACTAGTTTAAATATATTTAATTCAAAGTGTTAGTTTAAAAATTTAAATTTAGATTATTTCAAGTAATCATTACTTGTAAGTTGGAGTGGTGGTTAAATAACTACTTAGTGGAAAATTAATTTCAACAACTAAATAGTGGAATTCAAATTATCCTACTATATAATGATGAAAAGATAATTAATTTTGACTAAGTGGCAAAGTTGGTTAGTAAAATTGGTGGGAATTTCAAACTTACCTTACACTATATAAGGAGATGTGAATTTCTTAGAGATGTATCATTTCTCAATTCAAGGCTTAAGTGAGAAAGCTAGTGAAGTATTTGAGTGTGAGGAAGAAAGATGGTACTTGAAGAGAGGGCAATAAGAAGACCTTTTATCCCATATGTTGTGGGATACTATCTAGAATGTATGTTGAGAACTTCTTGCAAAACAATTACCCGTGGAGCATCTAGTGAAAGCCCTTTCTTACTTTGGCTTTCAAATGAGTTTATATTTCTCATTAGTGGACTTTCCATACATTCCAATGTTTGGGCAGTTTTCATAAATCTACCACTCAAGTTGAATATCAAGGAAATTCTAGTAAAGATGATTCTTGGGTGAGACTTTCATGTCTCAAGACACAGAAGCAACTAGTTGGAGAGAACCTTAAAAATCAGCAATAGAAGAATTGGATGAAAAAGAAGAAAAGACATGTATTGAAGACAAAGGTGAAGACCAAGTTGAGGCTTCAATTAAACAAGAAGAGGAAAGGAAGGCATTTATTACAACTAAAATTACATATGAAAGGACTCAATATGCAAATCCCTAAAAGAGTTTCTCTAACTATTCTCTTTCCACACATAGAATAGTTTACATGATATTGAGTTTGTATAGTTTCAAAAAGTTTTATTAGGAATGAGGTTTTTATTTTATTAAAATATAAGTTTAGTAAAATTTTTCCTCAAAAAAGATTTGTACTTTTGTAAAAATGTTGAATAAAGTCTTGTTTGTGTGATGATTTAGTTGGTGAGTTATTTTGAACGACATGGATTTCAAAGAAGTTTTAGGTGGAGGAATGAAATGTTGGAACATTTTGGCCATTTTATGGAGCAAAAATATGATATCAATAGATATTGCAAAATCATATATAAGAATAAAAAGATATAAATTTGAAGATCATAAGTAACATTTCCTATCTAATTTTTGGAAAATGATCCATTTAGTGCTACTCTTTTGGTTATATTCATGTGGAGTGTAATTGGGGGTATGAGATGAATTAGTCCTAAGTTCTTAATATCTCTAGATTGTTGAGTTAAAATGGATACATTAGCAATTAAAATTTCTTTTTTCTTGAAGTTAATTTAGCACAAGCCTATTACAAGTCCTTATGTTTACGAATGCTGCTGAAAACAATACACTTGGAATAAGAATTTTGACAAAAACTCATAGCTAAAGTTATCAGTAATTTGACAAAATTATAGTTGGAAAATGCATTTTAATGTTGCCAAGGGAAATGCTTCATGAATAACTATTGGAGTTCTACTCTGGAAAGTGAAAGAAAATAGTTAAAACTAGGGAATTGTGAAGGTTTTCAATTGATTTATGAAATAATATCCAAAGTTATTGAAACAACAATGAATTGGGAGTTAACATTATTAAACCAAAATCCTTGCTCCAACAAGAGCAGAAACAATTAACACAGCTATTCATTTTAATTATTATATCATCAAGAAGATTTTTTTTGCCTAAGAAATGACATTTGCTCAAGGGAAAAAATGGATTTTTACCAGTGACACCACATCATGGCTCTTCCCTACACAAATCATAAAAACCAATGAATTCCTCACTCACTTGCACATGGAAAATTCAATAGTAACAACTAAAATTTTCAAATAAAAATGGATAATCCTAATGCACAGTAGCATTGGTAGCATGGCTAAGGTAAGCCAGAAAACATAGAAAGGAAATTAAACATTCAATGATAATTTAGTCAGGCTAGAGAGGACCAATTGCAAACCCTAAAAGAAACAACCAAACAAGCAAAATGGGCAATTCAAATTCCAACGCAAAGGCAATGACAGAGGTAGTGTAAATGCAAGGATCATGATGGCTGGAGATGCAATTTTCCTCTAATGATGACGAACCTAGAAGCACTAGTATTTGCAAGATAGAGATGAGCCAATAGGTGGATCTCAAAACATTTCTGCAATCACAAAAACACATAACAACATGCCAAGGGTGTTAGATGAGGTTGCAAATAAAATACATGCTTGCTCATTGTGGTGACACCACTCCTACCAACAGGCAACATAGTAGCAAGGTAATGAACAACGTAGTGGTGAAGGTAGTGAGATGATGGACAACACAGTGGTGAAGGCAGCAAGGTAACAGTGATACAATGAAAATAAGCCCTTGTGCCCAAACTACACTAGGAAAAATCTTGTTTTGTATTTCAAGCTCAAAGTTGTGGTGAAGTATTATTAAAAAACATTACATATACCATGGTTGTTATAAGTGATAACATAAGTTTGAAGAGGTAATATATGCACAAGTGTCAAGGTTATAATTTAAAGGGATGGATTTATAGAGCTTTATTTGTTCAAGATAAATTTTCATGTGAAGGTTGTATAGAAACCCAACTAAACTTCCTAAATATTTGTATTTGAAAGGATACTTTCCAATTGTGGGATATATTTCTCCACTTTTCATAGCTTCCTATGATAATTTTGATGATATTTGTTACCAAGGGATCACTTGGCAACCCTAACTTAAATTTCTCATAATTCCCATGAAAACTATAACTTCTAAGGTGGTTATAAATTTATATGCCTAAGATATTTGTAAGTCCCTTAACTCCTCATGATTATTGTAACTACCTTAAGGTTACTATAAAATGACCTTCAAAAGTAGAATTAAAGGGAAGGAAGATTTGGAAAAAGACATTTGAAGAATTCTTGTAATATAGTTTGCTAAATACATTAATTGGACTGCTTTGTTTTAAACCTGTGAGTTCATTTCTTTCCATTTTGTTTTAGTTACTTAGCTAATGGTTTAGATAATATCATACTTGGAAATTAATTTTTGGATTTGTCCTAAATTGCTTTTATAACTCTATTTTTGCATAGTATTAGACTTCTATTAGATTAATCATAGAAGAGCTTATCTTGTTGAAAAGCCCCAAGAGCAATTTAATAGTAATGTCTTAACGAAATTGCCTATTTTGAGCATAAAGGATCTAGGAAAATNTAAAATGTATTACCTTAGTATTTCAATGAAGAAACTATCAAATTTTTGGGGTTTTTTTGAATGAAATCTTTGATAACTATTAACTAGCCAAAATAAAGACTCGTACTTTATTGTTTACACAATAATTTTTGGTAATATAATAAGATTATCTTTTATGAAATTACTTGTTCAGCTTAGGAAGTTTGGATAATTTGTAGTTATTGAATTAGAAATAACTTTATTGAGAAGTGTTTCCTTGCATTAATTTAGTTTGCTTAAATATTTTAGATTTCATACAAATGTGCTTTTCTTTTCTTTCTCTTTATAAGTTGATGAGATGCGATATTGCATAGGTTGCGATATCGCGTCATCCCCTGCGATATCGCGTATGCAATATGGCAGTCCGTCGCCAAGTCTATAAATAAGAGGTGGCTCTCTCTTGTTTCCTCATCCTAGGCTAGAAGTAGGGAAACTCTGGCAGATTGATCACTCCAGAGATAGAATATTTTCCATGTGCCCGCAGTAGGAGTCCTAAAGTGAACGGATCTTTATTCAAGCAACATTGTACCTGAACACAAGTTGTGTACGGCAATAAAGATGAACTTCCTGGATAAACCTTGTAGTGCATGGAATAGGATTTATTTTAATGTTATTTATTGCTTTCTCTCTCTCACCCTTAATCTCCTAGAATGCGGAATGAGTACGACTTGATTACGAGCATCTAAGGATGTGTACGGATAGTTAAGGAATCAGTTGCTCATCGCAACGCGGTATGAGTACGACTTGATTACAAGCATCTAAGTGTGACTACTTGGTAACCCAGTGGCATATCCAGGATCTGCGCTTGGTAATCCTAGTGGTAGTCATGCACCAAGATGTGTACGGTTAGTCAAGGAATCGGCTGCTCATCACACTTAAGCTAGATTAGATTCTCTCAACCCTTTCCTCCTAGTTAAGTGCCTCAGTATGACCACTTCGAGCATGTGCATTACGCATGGTGATCCCAGCAACGATTAGTGTTTGGTAGCCGTGGTTGCATTGGTTCAGGGTGCATACGGTAATTGGGAACGGATGCTAACACTAGGTAATTTAGACTTAGTTCATTAGTTAGACTTAGTTAGTTTCTCCAACCCTTCACCTCGATAGCATAGGAGATAAAACATAAAAGACCATAAAAATCATATACCTCGGACTTAACCATACACTGTGACAACCACAAGTAAGTCTGGGAAGACAACGAATGATTAACCCCAAGTGTTCCATGGGGTGTGTAGGCACTTAGTCTGCTGAGTTCGACCGGATCACGCGTGCTACGCTTGTTTCGTATGGTTGAGTGTAGGGGTACCTCGCCACTCATCATTGGCACCATTGTCGAGGACTAAGTGTTTGTGTGCTGAATTGAACATAAAGGATATCACTCACATCATTGGGAGCCTAAAAGAACCTTCAGGTTAATTAAAGAAAAATTTATATAACGGTAAAATTAGCACACCGATAACAATGTCTTCTTCTCATAAGAGCAACTCACCACCTAGGGACAATACAAAGAACAGTTGGTAATCAAAAACGCATAACCAAAAGCAGCCAAGTCCTAAACAATACAAGATAGTCTATACTCATCTCGATGAGTATATTCCAAATTTTACTTTTATCCTCAATCAAGATGAACAGCTGCGATAAAGAGATTTGCAAGGTAACATAGTGTTACCTCCAAATCACACAGTTCCAAACATGCTTCTCCATGCCTTGGCACAGATTGGCATGATAGAATTATATGCTGAATACATTGCAAAAGATTTTGACTCAAGGGATTATTGTCCCACATAAGCACAACATATGAGGAACTCAAGGCAGGAGAGCCAACATACACTGTTGAAGGGAAAAGGTCTACATGTCCTTAGCAAAATAGGAGATGAGGAACCCCTTATAACGGGTTCTTTAGCAAATGATGTTCCCCCTCCTAACAATGGTGAAGAGGTTGGGTATCAGAACCTACGATCAATGATACATAACCCTAGTTCTGATGCCTGTGAACACCAACTGTTCATAGAGGAAACAACCACTCATGATAAGGACCGGCACTTAGATCGTCACCACGATCGGGGCCATAGCAGCCAAAGAGAAGGTAGGAAGCATCGTCATGGCGATGGTTCTCCTTCATCTTCTCCTTCTTCACATCATTCACCCTCTCCTTCCACATCTGGGTGCAATCGTCACGAGCATAATGAAGAGGATAAAAGTAAGAGAAATGAGAGACCTCGATGAGAGAGTCGAGAGAGAGGACAAGGGCATGAACGAAGGGAAAGTAGGGAATAATAGAGACATCATAGGCATCATGAAAGAGATGATCATGATGACCTCCTACTTGCAACCCGAAGTATGCTTGATATAACAGAGGTAGTTAGAATTCCCACAAGGCATTTAAAAGATAGTCAGATCAGGCATTTAGACATGAACAACATCCCATGATTTGAAGGGGGATACAACATAGATCCACAAAATCATTTACAAGCATTCCATGATGCCTGCACCTTGTAAAACATTGAGAACAAGTGGAAGAAACTTAAGTTGTTTCCCAGGACACTCATCAAGGAAGTAGAGAGCTGGTACCGGTCCTTAGAACCAGAAACCATTAGGAAGTGGAGTACGATATTAGAACTGTTCAACGATAAGTATCAGACGTACTCCAGAGTGTCCAATTTGCTTAAGAAGATCCAAGGATGGAAGCAAGGAAATCATGAACCCTTGGATGCTGCCATGGCCCACTACTACACATTGTTACATCATTGCTCGGGCTACGGATACACACAGCAGGATCAACTTTGCCACATCGTAGATGGGCTAAGGCATGAGACTAGAAGAACCCTTGGGACTTATGCCCAAGGGAGACTATCACAACTTAGAGCCCATGAAGTTCATCACTTGTTGGAATAAGTAGTAAAAGAAGAAGGGGAGCTACACAAAAGGGAAAGTGTGGAAGAATACAACCATGACCCCTCCCTTTAAAAGAAGGGAGTGAAATTTTTTGATGAGGAGGATGAGTCACCACTCGAGGAGTTGGTGAACAGAAAAACCTTGCCAATTCAAAAATTAACAATAGAAGTAGCGGCTAAGGTAGATGATGTATGGAGTTCCTTAGACTCTAAAATTAAAACTGTCTTAAAAATTGTAAAAGAGTCTAAGGTAGAACAAAGTAGTGACAAAGGTAACAAAAAGTAGAGAGATTTAGGCCCTACACATAACAAGGGTAAGGGGAAAATCACTAACTCCAATGTGGTTGTGGATTCAGAAACAAACGATGATGGTGGATGTGAGATCTACCACTATGACCATCCTAAGGGATGTTGCCCAATCATCTGACATCTACGAGAGTCTGGGATGTATGCACTTAATCCAAGACTTAATCAACGGCAAATAGCCGTAGGTTACCTTATCCCCAAGGTAACTCAAGGCAGTTCCACCAACCATTAACGCATTATCTAAGTGGAACTCCACCACAACCCATTAGACAACATCAGTAGTGGTAATACCCATAGTCATGGGGGATGCCATTGCCAAAACATTAGTACCCTTACCAGCAACTTGACCCTTATGGATATTATGTGCAGNGAGACACTCCATACCCACACCATCCTCCAAATCCATCTGCACCTCTTCCACAAGTAGTTCCCATAACACCTCCTGCTCCAACAATGCAAGGGGAACTTCCTACTCAACCGCAGCAACGTCACACTGCGAGAGCTATAAATATTCAACCTGCTACTGGTTCTGACAACTGTAAAAAGAGAAGACCCTTCTTTAGAACCAAAAGCCTAGACAAACTCTCACAACAACAAGCGGTTGAGCCCATGTACACTCCTCCACCATCTAACACTTCGGAGTACCCTTCAGTCCAATGGAGCTTAATGCATACAATTATGTTAACGCATACTGTAACCGATTGGATCAAGATAGGCCACCTTCCCAGGAAACTAACTGATCCTGGAAGTCCCTTAATCTACCTTCAAGTCATCGGAAATGAACCACATAGGGCTCTTCTTGACTTAGGTTCCGGAGTCAACTTAATTTCACAAGAGATGTATCATGCTTGAAACCTGCCCCAACTTAAGAAGAGCAACATTCAACTAGAGTTGGTAGACCAGTCCATCACCATTCCCTTGGGGTTGGTGGAGGAAATAATTACCATTGTGTGTGATTGTTCTTACCCAGCTAATTTCCTGGTGATTGAAGTCAACAACAACGAAGGGGACTTCCCAATTATAATGGGAAGGGCATGGATTAGTACAGTAGACACATGCCTTAGGATCTACGATCTTTCCTTGGAAATCTCTAAGATAAATATTTATGGAAAGATCAAGAAGAGGAAAGTTCCACGCATAACATACAGTGATTCATTGGGTGATGACATGGAGGAAATGCCTCCATGTAATAGGTGTGCCCTTGAATTTTTGAAACAAAGATGCCTGTATGTAGCAACCACACAATAAGTAGTAGACACCCTGTGGTTGAAAGCTACTAGAAGGAGCAACCAAATATGCATGGAACGAACTGAGGCACTAACCCATGCCAACAATGGAGGCATAGACACATTGGAATATGAGCTTCTCCAACTTCCACCCTTTAATCTAAGATCATCAATTTGGAGAAGTTGGACACTTCTTAGAAATTCAAATAGGCGCTCATGATTTCAGATCTCTCCGTTTCCACTCAGTCATGGGGGAGATGGCCACCTATGCTAATCATATGGGGCCCTCAGTTCTTTTTTTATTTTTATTTTTACACATTTTTGTTTTACATGTTTTTGTTTTACACATTTTTGTTTTACAAATTTCTTTAACTTTTCTTGTTTTTGTTTTACAAATTTCTTTAACTTTTCTTATTTTTGTTTTACAACATCGTTATACTTTTTCATTTTTTTATATGTGTGTGTGTGTGTGTGTATCCACCCTGTAAGCTTGTCACCCAATAAGTGTTTGGAATGATGGTATGAACTGTTTTCATATTGATTGCTAATGTTTGGTTTTTACCTTTAAGTCACAATGTTGATACTAAGGTATGTTTCTTTTGATATGGAAGGCAATGAGTTCACTCCATCCATCCATCCACCAAGTTCTATGGTCTCTCTTGGCTTGGAAATGTACAGTCCCCTTCTAATAAGAACTTTAACGAATCGGTGACTGGGCATTTCTCAAACTAAGGAAGGACTCAAGGATTGAAATGGGTGTGACTTCAAGGGAACTTGATGCTTTTGTGTTGGTCGTTCTCTTGGGTGCTTGGATGTTTTCTTTTTGAGTTTTCTTGTCGTTCCGATGCTACCCCAACTATCGAAAGTAGAGATAATAAAAATAAAAAGTATTTGCATGGTGTGGTTCTCACCCATAAAAACACAAAACATTAAAAAAAAACTAAGTGAGAATTCAAAGCACACCCCTTAGACGAAATAAACTTGGGCTACAAGCACTAGTTATGGAACCAAAAGTGTTCCCTCTAACTAAGGCCCTTCTCGCTTCCCATTCTCTCCTTTTTTTTGTCGAAATGGTGGTGACTCTTGGGGAAGGCATCCTTGTTATCCAAGTGGATGGTTTAGCCGAATGCATTGATGCGAAGTCACTAGATGTGGTTGGTTTGAGGCTAGACTTGAAATGGGATTTGCTAAGTCACATTAATCATGAACTACACAAGGGGTTGTACCCCACCTTGTTCTTAAGATTCCGTTCCATTCTATTCTCTCCATCCTTCTCTCCATTGTTCACCTCATTGC
>MNCI01012661.1:54511-83671 GCA_015680685.1 Gnetum montanum
ATAGTTGTCCCTTTTTATCTATCTTTCTTACTCTTTTTCTTTTTCCATTCTAACGCTACCGGAGGTTCGTGATTAGTCATGGGGCTATGGGGCCAGATTTTTTCGATTTTCTCTTAGCCCCGAATTTTTTCAATTCTTTCCTAACCCCTACACCTTCGATAGTCATCATTAATATATCTCTAGACCCGTAATCAGCCATACCACAACCCAACCAATGGACTTATACTGAAGTAAGGTATTACCCACATTGAAATTCATCTACCCTTGCTAATACAAGACTGTGTTGTGTGTGCAGATGGCAATCATGCAACAACAGACCGAATCTGGAAGGAACGCTTGGAATGGAGCAGTGCTAAAAGTAGCTATGCAAGGAGCAAGATCAATGATGCGCTTATGGATGGACAACAAAAGGTGCAATCTTGGCGTTGGCAGCAGCAAGACTTCTTCTCTCTTCTTCTCTCCTCTTCTCTCTTCTCTTTTCTCTCAACTGTCAAATGAGGCCTAATGTCAATGTAATAAGGTGTTCACCCTTGTTGTCATGAACATTAGTTGTTGACTCTTGTAATGATGAACCGTTCACATGTCATCCCATTAGATCCATTTGAGTCAATAATCCCATACCTTCCCAATATTTTCTAAGGAACTCAAGGATGAGTTTTCATTCAGTCATGGGGGTATGATGAGATGCAATATCGCATAGGCCTCGATATCGCGTATATCACATCCCATGTGATATCTCGTACGCGATATTGCATCGTCCCCTGCGATATCGTGTACACAATATCGCGGTCCACCGCCAAGTCTATAAATAAGAGGCGACTCTCCCTTGTTTCCTCATCCTAGGCTAGAAGTAGGAAAACTCTGGCAGATTGATCACTCCAGAGATAGAATATTTTCCATGTGCCCGCAGTAGGAGTCCTAAAGTAAATGGATCTTTATTCAAGCAACATTGTACCTGAACACAAGTTATGTACAACAATAAAGATGAACTTCCTGGATAAACCTTGCAGTGCATGGAATAGGATTTATTTTAATGTTATTTATTGCTTTCTCTCTCTCACCCTTAAACTCCTAGAATGCGGAATGAGTATGACTTGATTACAAGCATCTAAGGATGTGTATGGATAGTCAAGGAATCGGCTGCTCATCGCAACGCGGTATGAGTACAACTTAATTACGAGCATATAAGTGTGACTACTTGGTAACCCAGTGGCGTATCCAAGATCTATGCTTGGTAATCCCAATGGTAGTCGTGCACTAATATGTGTACGGTTAGTCAAGGGATCGGCTGCTCATCGCACTTAGGATAGATTATATTCTCTCAACCCTTTCCTCCTAGTTAAGTGCCTCAGTACGACCAGTTCGAGCACATGCATTACGCGTGGTGATCCCAGCAACGAGTAGCGTTTGGTAGCTGTGGTTGCATCGGTTCAGGGTGTGTACGGTAAGTGGGAATGGATGCTGAAGCTAGGTAATTTAGACTTAGTTCATTAGTTAGAGTTAGTTAGTTTCTCCAACCCTTCACCTTGATAGCATAGGAGATAAAACATAAAAGACCATAAAAATCATATACCTCAAACTTACTTAACCATACACCGTGACAACCACAAGTCTGGAAAGACAACGAATGATTAACCCCAAGTGTTCCATGGGACGTGTAGGCACTTAGTCTGCGGAGTTCG
Source organism: Gnetum montanum (assembly GCA_015680685.1). Lineage (NCBI taxonomy): Eukaryota > Viridiplantae > Streptophyta > Gnetopsida > Gnetales > Gnetaceae > Gnetum > Gnetum montanum. The sequence goes on from MNCI01012661.1 coordinate 56,194, forward strand.
ACTGGATCGTGTGTGCTATGCTCATTTCGTATGGTTGAGTATAGGGGTACCTTGCCACTCATCATAAGTCTATGGAATCTCACTCTATTTCTAATTTTCTTGTGGAACTTTTCCTCTTGGGAAAATTAGGAGTAGATTGGTAGAATTATGCTCAAACATTTTTGCAAAATTTTATTTGTTATAAGTAGGTAATATAAGGATCGTATAGACTAAGTGATTGAAAAAAATAGAAATCTTTAACAATTGACAGTATTTGACAAAGTTAGCCGAATCTCTTTTATGATAGCCAATTATAGTTTTATACACAACCCAATCATTTCAACATTCGCAATAGCAAACACATACTCATGTTTAGTATGTTTCATAACTACTGAGTTTATTTGGAGGTATCTAGGCCTTGGTGTTGCTAAAAACCAACAAACACGTAAACCTTGTTTGAAGAATACCTTTGATCTTATGACCTCCTAAAGCTCATGAGACCGTGAGGTCTCCACGTTGGCAATCTAGTCCCAAATGGTTGTCAACAATTAGGAAGTCCTCTTTACGATTGTAGATATGGATCACTAGAAAATCTACTAGATATGACCATCCACTAATAGTGGTCATAATATCCTTCACTAACCCCAAAGAAATAATGATGGATTGGTTGCAAGCTCTAACCTAATATTGCATTTTTTAAGTGGAGGTAGGTTTCATGTTTTGTACATTTCTTGGAAAATTAAGTTTACTATAAAACCTAAATTTAACAAAGCTTTACATGAATCATTTCTTGTAATCTAAAAATAAATTATATGGCTCCCATGATCATTTCTTTTCCTAAGAAGGTATTTTTCCTTTATCTAATCTATAATTGCTTATGTTTACATGACAATTTGGACATTTTGAGATTTCCAAATTTTCTAATTTGAAGGCAATTCAGTAGATGTCCCTTGGGTAACTTGATAAACATTTGTGACTATTGATGCTTGTGATGGATTGGGTGGACTGTTGGGCATAAAAAATGATCTTTTCCGAGTCTAATGCTCAGAACCATTTGATTGTTGTGCACTCATAAGTTTACTACTCTTGTGACATTATGCTACTAAGGCTACAAAGATATTTAGGCTCTCATAGGTGGTTCAAGTAGTAAAGAAGCAGATGCTTGAGGTGTATAGTACTATTGTAGGTGATGAGTATAAGTGAAAGAGGATTCAATGCATGGAGTGGTAGGTTGATGGTATTTAGAGGATGAAGGAAAATAATTTTAGAAAGAAGAGTGGATTGTAAAATCACTCAGTAACATAGGTTGCTAGACATACTAACCATATGGGTTTGGTTGGCAATAAGGATACTACTATCTTGGTGGTGGCATCCCCCACAATTATGGATTTTCCCATTGATGATAATAGTTTTGAGGTTGAGGAAACATTCCACTTGGCTACTAGTTCTACTAATGGAACTATTTCTTATAATTACCTTAAGGATAAGGCAACCACATGGGTGGTTGTCTCTTAATAAGCCTTGGATTTAAGATAGAAATCTTAGACACTTGAAAATGTAATAGGATGGGACAATATCTCTTGGGATGGTCATACTAACATATGTCATACCCTTCATTGTCTATATCAAAATCTACAACCTCTTCTACTATTGTAGTCTTACCTTTTTGTTGATAATAGTCCCTTATTGTGTTTTTCTTTATTTTTTTATCCTTGTCCCTATTTCTTTGTTCCATTGTCTCTCTACCATTTTAAGTGTTATCTAGAACTTCTCATGCAAGAAGTCTCACATCTTACCTACCTTCACTAATATTTCTATGATAGATTTGTGAATTAGCAAGGTATTTCTCTACATAATCTTCTCTAATGGTATTTCTTCCTCTAGATCATAGAGAGGTACCACCTTTTTGAAAATGAAGGAATATTTGTTATACTCCTTTATACTTTCTCTCTTTTTCAACTCTTCTTCTTTTTCTACCTATTCAATAAACTTTTGGATCTAATGGGCTCTCGTCTCTGATAGTCTTCATTGAGCATAGACCCCAAAAGTGTCCCTAGTTTTGTTTATGAGTCCATCTATAATGTATTGAAGTTGTTTCTTTTAAGAGAAACCATGGCCTAGGCACCAATGTAGCAATGAATAATATCTACATAAGTCTACATCAAGGAATTCATGATTATCCTACTTCCATCCTTAAATTTTTTTCCTCAGATTGAACACCCTAAAGTACATTTGATATTTGTCATTAAATAGTTCTAACATCATAGTCTATCTATAGATAGATTCTGGTTCCAAGGACTATTACCAACTTTTAGCTTTTTTTATGAGTATCTTAAGGAACAATTTGAGCTTCTCATAGTCATTCACAATGTTCTACAAGACATGACATCATAGAAAGTTTACAAATAATGTTGCTAATCAGCATTGTAGCTTTCTTCAAATTTAGAGATGTTGTCCATGTTAAGTCATTTGATTTGGCTATTCCTTTAATGCTTGATAGGAATATAGACTACCTCCTTGATGTTAATCATACTTTTGGTAGCAAGCAGTGGTTCATCATAGTAATTTTATTCATCATAGCCTTTCTCATGGCCACATGTTCTATGATGTAACTTGCTATGCATTCTTTCTTGGTGGTACTCCCTTTCATCTTGTTGTTATCTATGTTCTCNCCAATATCACAGACCCAATATCATGGCCCCAATATCATAGCTCATTAGCAAGCAACCAAGGTAAAGGAAGAGTTGATCCTAGAACCAAGGAGACCTCAAGGTCAAGGTCTCCTAGTCCTCAAACAAGAGAACAACCTAGGGACCACAGAAGAAAAGTAAGTCAAGATAAGTCTCCTAGCTCTTCATCTTTTCCATCCACTTCATCCTCTTGCTTTGATGAGGGGGAGCATAATCAAAATCAAATGGGAAATGGTCATGGCTAAGGTAAAGATGATAAAAGACCCCATCATAGAGATGGAAGAAGAGAACATAGATAACAACAAGATGAAAGGGAGTACCACCAAGAAAGAATGCATAGCAAGTTACATCATAGAACATGTGGCCATGAGAAAGGCTATGATGAATAAAATTACTATGATGAACCACTGCTTGCTACCAAAAGTATGATTAACATCAAGGAGGTAGTCTATATTCCTATCAAGCATTAAAGGAATAGCCAAATCAAATGACTTAACATGGACAACATCTCTAAATTTGAAGAAAGCTACAANCTTAATTTAAATTAGTTATTCAATTAATTCACTTCTTCCCCCTTTAGCACCAAGACATAAAACATAAAAAGCATAAAAATCATATACCTCAAGTTTACTTAACCATACAATTGTGCCATACGAGTAAGCTTGGGAAGACAAAAATTGCCTAATCTATCCTTGTTCTATGAAGGTGCATAAGCACTTAGTCCTTGGATTTTGACCAGATTACGTGTAATGCTCGTATTTATATGGTTGAGCATAGGGGTACCTCACTACTCACCATTGGCATCGTTGCCGAGGACTTTGTTGTTTGTGCACTAATTAGAACTTAGGAATCTTCCCATTGTTGGAATGAACCCTTAGGGTTGGTTATCTTAAAATTATTAAAAAAGAGAAGAGAAAAGTGTCACACACTGAAGAATTAATCATGTCTCCTTCTTCTTACGAGAGTGTTTCACTGCCTAGGTCTGACACAATGAACAATCAGATGCATTGTACACATGATGGTCTGCCAGTGCCCCAACAGTTTCATGTGGTATACGTTCATCCCAATGAGTATATACCAAACTTTACCTTTATTCTCCACCAGGATGAACAACTACGTTGGTGTGATTTAGAAGGTAACATAGTGTTACCTCCCAATCGTTCAGTCTCAAGCATGCTTCTTTGTGCTCTCACACAAATTGGTATGTAGTACTTACAGGTAGAGTACATTGTGCATGAACACGACTTGAGAGGGTATCAACCCATGGAGGCACAACATCAAAGGGACTTACAACAAGAGAGACATCATAAATCTATGAAGGGAAAGTGGTCTCAGGAGTCCTAAGTGAAAATAGGGTGGTAAACCTACCTCAGGAGGTCTTCCAAAAAATGATGTTCCTCCCATTGACTTTGGTCAAGGGGTTGTGTATTAGAATCTTCACTCAACTATCCATAACCTAGATTCTAGTACCAATAGACATAAAGGGTCTAAAAAAGGAACACGAACACATGAAAAAGATGGACATTCTGATCGTAACCGCAATCGAGGATATGACCACCGAAGAGAAGGTAGCAGGCACCATCATGGTGATGGTCCTCCTTCCTCTTCACCTTCATCATCTCCTTCCCCTCTCCTTCAGGATCAGAACGTAGTTGCAGAGGGAAAGATTGTGAGGATAATGATAGAAGAAATAGGAATAATAGACAAAATAGTTTAGAAAGGGGATGAGCGCATTCTAAAGAAACACACCGCGAAAGGAGGAAGAGTAGGGAACAACATAGGAATCATAGACACCATAGACAACATGATCACGATGAACCCCTACTCGCTACCCAAAGAATGCTACATATAACTAAGGCTGTTAGAATCCTAACAAGGCACCAAAAAGATAGTAGGATCAAAAGATTGGACATGAACAATATCCCACAATTTGAAGGGGGATACAAAGCTAATTCTCAGAATCATTTGCAAGCATTTCACGATGCATGTGCCTTGCAAAACATAGAAAACAAGTGGCAAAAACTCAAGTTGTTTCCATGGACATTGATTAAGGAAGCAGAAAGCTGGTACCAGTCTTTAGAACTAGAATCCATTTGCTGATGGAGTACCATGTTAGAACTATTCAATGATAAGTCTCAAATATACTCTCGAGTATCCAACCTATGAAAGCAAATCCAAGTATGGAAACAAAGATGACATAAACCCTTGGATGCTACCATGGGCCAATATTATGCATTATTACATTGTTGCCTTGGCCATGGTTTCTCACAAAGGGAACAACTATGCCATCTCTTAGATGGACTTAGGCACAAAACATGAAGAATCCTTGGGACTTATGTCCAAGGAAGACTGATGAGTAGCAAGGTATCCCTACACTCAACCATACAAAACGAGTGTAGCATGCATGATCCAGTTGAACTCCGTAGACTAAATGCCTAAACGACCCATGGAACACTTGGGGTTAATCATTCGTTGTCTTCCCAGACTTACTTGTTGTTGTCATGGTGTATGGTTAAGTAAGTTTGAGGTATATGATTTTTTTGGTCTTTTATGGTTTGATGTCTTCTACGCTAAAAGCAAAGGGTTGGGAAACTAACTAACTCTAACTAATGTCTTAAGTCTAAATTAACTAGCATCAACATCTGTTCCCACTTACCATACACACCCTGAACTATGCAACTGTGGCTACCAAACGCTAATCGTTACTAGGATCACCACACGTAACGCAAGTGCTCGAAGTGGTCATACTGAGGCACCTAGCTAGCCTAAGTGTGATGAGCAGCCAATTCCTTGACTAGCCGTACACATCCGTAGATGCNGCTACTTCTAGCCTAGGATGGGAAATGAGGGGAGTGCCGCCTCTTATTTATAGATTTGGCGATGGACCGCGATATTGCGTATGCGATATCGTGTACGCGATATCGCATCGTCCAGGGGATGCGATATCGCAGCCCATGCGATATCACATCTCATCATACCCCCATGACTGAATGAAAACTCATCCTTGAGTTCCTTACAATAATATCGGGAAGGTATGGAATTATTGAGGGGAATGAAACTAATGGGATGACATGTGAACGGATCATTATTACAAGACTTTACAAAACTGGTGTTCATGACAACAAGGGTGAACACCTTATTACAATGACATTAGGTCTTTGTTGGCAGCTTGAGAGAAAGAGAGAGATAGAAATAAGTGTTGTTGCTGCCAACGCCATGATTGTGCTTTTCATTGTCCTTTGGTAAGCACGCTATCGGTCTTACTCCTTGCATAGCTGCTTCAGTGCTGCTCCATTCCGAGTGTTTGCTCCATCTCCAGATCCAATCCATTGTTTATTTAATCGTCATCTGCACACACAACATAGTCTTGTATTAGCAAGGGTAAATGAATCTCAATGTAGTTGATACCTTGTTGCGGTGTAAGTCCATTGGCTAGGTTGTGGTATGGCTGATATGGATCTGGGAATATGTTACTGATGACTACCAAAGGTGTAGGGGTTAGGAAGAAAATCAAAAATTTTGGGGCTAGGAGAAAATCGAAAAAATCAGGCCTTGTATCCCCATGACTAATCGCGAACCTTCGGTAGCGTTAGAATGGAGAAAGAAAAAGGAGTAAGAAAGATAAATACAAAGGGACAACTATGGCATCGATAAAGTGGATGTTAAGATGGAAATGAACAAAAATAAAATTAATTGCAAAATTTTAAGGAAAAGAAGTTAACGGATGCTCCAAATAGAGATGTCAGTGGGTCCTCCCCAAAGCAAGCTCATGCCCTTAATGCCCTAACGAACCCACATTCAAAGAGTTCGTAGGCCCTGGGAATGTCATTTGGAACAAGAGTTAAAGTCTTAACTGCAAGAATTTACCAAAAATAAAACGATGCATCAACCAAAGTATATACACTAATGATACAACCGGTAATGAGGTGAGTAATGGAGAGAAGGATGAAGAGAAGAGAAATGGAATGGAATCCCAAGAACAAGGTGGTGTACAGCCCCTTGTGTGTTGGATGATTAATGTGACTTGGTAAATTTCATTCCAACTCTGGCCTCAAACCAACCACATCCAGTGAATTTGCATCAACGCATTCAGTTAAAACATCCACTTGGGCAACAAGAATGCGCGCTCCAAGAGCCACCACCAGTCCGACGAAACAAAGGAGAGAATGGGAAGTGAGAAGGGCCTTAGTTAGAGGGAACACTTTTGGTTCCATAACTAGTGCTTGTAGCCCAAATTTTATTTCATCTAAGGGGTGTGCTTTGAATTCTCACTTTTTTTTCTTTTTTTTTTGTGTTTTGTGTTTTTATGCGTGAGAACTACACCATGCAAAGACTTCTTATTTTTATTGTCTAAGCTTCCGAAAGTTGGGTAACATCAGAACGGTAAGAAAGCCCAAGAAGAAAACATCCAAGCATCCAAGAGAATGACCAACACAAAAGCATCAAGTTCCTTTGAAGTCACACCCTTTTCAATCCATGAGTCCTTCCTTAGTTTGAGAAATCCCCAGTCACTGATTCGTTAAAGTTCTTATTAGAAAGGGACTGTACATTTCGAAGCCGAGAGAAATCATAGAAATTGATGGATGGATGGATGAAGTGGTCTCATTGCCTACCATATTAGAGGAAACATACCTTAGTATCAACATTGTGACTTAAAGGTAAAAACCAAACATTAGCAATCAATATGAAAATAGTTCATACCATCATGAAGAACGCTTAATATGGGACAAACTTACAGGGTGGATCACACACACACACACAAAATTGAAAAAGTATAACGATGATGTAAAACAAAAATGAGAAAAGTTAAAGAAATTTGTAAAACAAAAAGTAGAAAGGTTAAAGAAATTTGCAAAACAAAAATATGTAAAAAGAAAACATCGTAAAACAAAAACTTAAAAGAATTGAGAGCCCCATATGATTAGCATAGGTGGCCATCTCCCCCATGACTGAGTTGTAAGGGAGAGATCCAAAATAATGAACGTTTGTTTGAATTTCTTAGAAGTGTCCAACTTCTCCCAATTGATGATCTTAGATTCAGGGGTGGAAGTTGGCGACGCTCATGTTCCAATGTATATATGCTTTCATTGTTAGCATGAGTTTCCTTAGTTCGTTCCATGCATATTTTTCTGCTTCTTCGAGTAGCTATCAACCACGGGGTGTCTACTACTTCTTATGTGGTTGCTACATATAGGCATCTTTGTTGAAAGGTTTTGTGGGCACACCTGTTACATGGAGACATTTCCTTCATGTCATCACCTGATGAATCACTGTATGTGATGCATGGAACTTTTCTCTTCTCGATCTTTTCACATATGTTTATCTTAGAGATTTCCAAGGAAAGATCGCGGATCCTAAGGCATGCGTCTACTATACTAAGCCATGCCCTTTCCATTATAATCGTGAAGTCCCCTTCGTTGTTGTTCACATCGATCACCAGAAAATCAGCTGGGTAAGACCAACCACACACAGTGGTAACAATGTCCTCCACCAATCCCAAGGGAATGGTGATGGACTGGTTTGCCAGCTCTAGTTGGATGTTGCTCTTCTTAAGTTGGGGCGGGTTCCATGCATGATACATCTCTTGTAAAATTAAGTTGACTTCGGAACCTGAGTCAAGAAGAGCCCTATGTGGTTTATTTCTGGTGATCTGGAGATAGATTAAGGGACTCCTAGGGTCAGTTAGTTTCCTAGGAAGGTGGCCTACCTTGATCCAGTCAGTTACAGTATGCATTAACATAATCGTATGTGTTACGCTCTGTTTTTGGACTGAAGGGTGCTCCGAAGTGTTAGATGGTGGAGGAGTGTACATGGCCTCAACTTCTTGTTGTTGTGAAAGTTTGTCTGGGCTTTTGGTTCTAAAGTAAGATCTTCTCTTTTTATAGTTGTCAGAACCAGTAGCAGGTTGGATCTTTACAGCTCTCGCAGTGTGATGTTGCTACAGTTGAGGAGGAAGTTCCCCTTGAATTTTTGGAGCAGGAGGTGTTATGGGAACTACTTGTGGTGGAAGAGGTGTGGATGGATTAGGAGGATGGGATGAGTGTGAGATGTCTCCCGGAGAAGAAGGAGTCCTTCTGAAGTACTCCTGAACTTGGTAGTGACGGTTGGGAGTTGCATGACCCATAGAGTCACTTGGAGAAATTGGCTGTTGCACATAATAACCATAAGGATCGGGCTACTGGTAAGGGTACTGTTGTGTTGGCAATGGCATCCCCCATGACTGTGGGTATTGCCACTACTGATGTTGTCCGATGAGCTGTGGCGGAGTTCCACTTGGATAATACGTTAGTGGTTGGTGGAACTGCCTTGGGTTACCTTGTGGATAAGGTAACCTTCAGGGTGTTTGCCGTTGGTTGAGTCTTGGATTTAGCGCATACACCCTAGACTCCTATAGATGTGAGATAACTGGGAAACATCCCTTAGGATGTTCATGGTAGCAGACCCCACACCCACTATCATCGTCTGAATCAGAATCCTCAGCCACATTGAAGTTAGTGATTTTTCCCTTACCCTTGTTTTGTGCAAGGCCTAAATCTCTCCACTTTTTCTTACCTTTGTCACTACTTTGTTCAACCTTAGCCTCTTCTACAATTTTCAAGACTGTTTCAATTCTTGAGTCTAAGGAATCCCACATTTGGTCTACTTTGGCCGATACCTCAGTTATTAATTTTTGGATCAACAAAGTTTTCCGATTCACCAACTCTTCGATTGGTGACTCATCCTCTTGATCACAAAATTTCACTCCCTTCTTTCGAAGGGAGGGATCGCGGTTATACTCTTCTGCACTTTCCCTTTTGCATAGCTCACCTTATTTATTTGCTACTTGCTCCAACAAGATTTTTACTTCATGGGCTCTAAGTTGTGAGAGTCTCCCTTGGGTGTAAGTCTCAAGTGTTCTCCTCGTTTCATTCCTTAGCCCATCCACGATGTGGCGAAGTTCATCCCGCTGAGTGTACCCATGGCCCAGGCAATGATGTAACAATGTGTAGTAGCGGGCCATGGTAGTATCCAAGGGTTTGTGATGACCTTGCTTCCAGCCTTGGATCTGCTTATGCAAATTGGACACTCTGGAGTACGTTTGATATTTTTCGTTGAACAGTTCTAGCATTGTACTCCACCTCCTGATGGTCTCCGGTTCTAAGGACCAGTACCAGCTCTCTACTTCATTAGTTAGTGTCCTTGGGAACAACTTAAGTTTCTGCCACTCACTGTCTATATTCTACAAGGCACAGGCATCATGGAATGCCTGTAAATGATTTTGTGGATCAGAATTGTATCCCCCTTCAAACCGTGGGATATTATTCATATCTAATCATTTGATCCAACTATCCTTTAAATGCCTTATGGGAATCCTAACTGCCTTTGTTATGTCAAGCATACTTTGGGTTACGAGTAGGGGCTCATCATGATCATCTCTTTCATGACGCCTGTGATGTCTGCGTTGTTCCCTACTCTTCCTATGTCCTTGCCCTTATCCTTTCTCTCGACTTTCCCATCGAGGTATTTCATCCTTTTTACTTTTATCCTCACCTTTGTGTTCATGGTGGCTGCACCCAGATGTGGAAGGAGAGGATGGGTGATGTGAAGAAGGGGAAGAAGAAGGGGAATCATTGTCATGACGATGTTTCTTACCTTCTCTTCAGCTACTACGGCCTCGATCGTGGTGATGATCCAAGTGCCCATCCTTAGCATGATTGGTTACTTCCTCTATGAATAATTGGTCTTCACAGGCATCTGAACTAGGGATATGTATTGTTGATCGTAGGTTCTGATACCCTTCCTCCTCACCATTGTTAGAAGGGGAAACATCCTTTGCTAAAGAACCCGTGATAAGGGGTTCCTCATCTCCTATTTTGTTAAGGACGTGCAGGGTCTTACCCTTCAAAAAAGCATGTTGACTCTCCTACCTTAAGTCTCTCATACGTTGGACATCTGTGGGATAATAATCCCTCATGTCAAAATCTTCTGCAACATATTCCATGAAATGCTCTTGCATGCCAATCTGTACCAAGGCATGGAAAAGCATGCGAGAGATTGATCAATCTAGGGGTGACACAATGTTACCTTGCAAATCTCTCCACCACAGTTGTTCGTCCTGATGGAGAACGAAAGTAAAAGGAATATACTCATCGGGGTGAGTATATGTCATATTATATTGTTGAGGCACTGGCTGATTTTGGTTATGTTTTTTATGTTACCGACTGTCTTGTGTATGATCCTTAGGTGGTGAGTTGCTCTTATGAGAAGAAGGCATTTTTATTGGTGTGCTAATTTCACCGTTATATAATTTTTTATCTTTTGATTAACCCAAAGGTTCGTTAAGGCTCACAACGATGTGAGTGTTATCCCTTATGTTCTATTCGGCGCACAAACACTTAGTCCCCGGCAATGGCGCCAATGATGAGTGGCGAGATACCCCTACACTCAACCATACGAAACGAGCGTAGCACACGCGATCTGGTCAAACTCCATAGAATAAATACCTAAACACCCCATGGAACACTTGGGATTAATCATTCATTATCTTCCCAAACTTACTTGTTGTTGTTATGGTGTATGGTTAAGTAAGTTTGAGGTATATGATTTTTTTGGTCTTTTATGGTTTTATGTCTTCTACGCTAAGAGCAAAGGGTTGAGAAACTAACTAACTCTAACTAATGTCTTAAGTCTAAATTAACTAGCATCAGCATCCGTTCCCACTTACCGTACACACCCTGAACTATGCAACTGTGGCTACCAAACGCTAATCGTTACTAGGATCACCACACGTAACGCATGTGCTCGAAGTGGTCATACTCAGGCACCTAGCTAGCCTAAGTGTGACGAGTAGCCGATTCCTTGACTAGCTGTACACATCCATAGATGCTCGTAATCAAGTCGTACTCATCCCATGTTCTAGGAGATAAGGGGAAGAGAATCTACTCGCGATGAGTAGCCAATTTCTTGGTTAGCTGTACACATTCGTCAATGCTCGTAACCAAGTTGTACTCATGCCGCGCTAACAATAGGTAAGAAATAACATGTAATAAAACCTATCCATGTACTGAAAGGTTTATCCACAAAGCTCGTCTTTATTGTCGTACACAACTTGCGTTTAGGTACAAAGCTGCTCAATATTCTATCTCTGGGGTGATCAATCCGCCAGAGCTTCGCTACTTCTAGCTTAGGATGGGAAATGAGGGGAGTGCCACCTCTTATTTATAGATTTGGTGGTGGACCGTGATATCGTGTACATGATATCGTAGGGGACGACATGATATTTTGTACACAATATCGCATGGGATGCGATATTGTAGCCCATGCGATATCGCGTCTCATCAAAGACTATCCAAGCTTGGAGCCCATAAAGTACAAAGATTGTTAGAGCAAGTTGCCAAAGAGGAAGGAGAGTTAAGAAAAAGAGAGAGTGAAGAGGAATATAATAGAGATCCTTCTCTCTGAAAGAAGGGAGTTAGATTTTGTGAGGATGAAGAAGAGTCACCACTTGAAGAGATGGTGAAGAGAAAAAATCTGCCCATTCAAAAAATTGCATCAAAAGTATCAACAAAGGTGGACCAAATGTGGGACTCCCTAGATAATAAATTTCAAACCATTCTCAAAATAGTAGAGGAGTCTAGGGAACTAGGTAGTGACCAAGAAGGGAGAAAAAAGAAAGAAACTGAATATGCATGTAACAAAAGTAAGGGAAAAGCTACCATCATTAAAGAGGTTGTGGATTTAGATATAGACAATGATGGTGAATGTGAGATATGTCAATATGACCATCCTAAGGGATGTTACCCATTAATATCACATTTGTAGGAGTCTAGGGTGTATGCACTAAACCCGCGATTAAACAGACGATAAACACCTCGAAGGTTACCTTATTCCCAAGGTAGCCCAAGACAATTCCACTAATCCTTGACATATTATCCAAGTGGAACTCCACCACAACCAAATGAACAGTATCAATAGTGGCAACACCCATAATCATGTGGAATGCTACCACCATGTCAATAGTACCCTTACCATCAACCTGACCCGTATGGATACTATGTTCAGTAGCCAATCTCTCCATGTGACTCTACTAGTCATGTACCTTCTCAGTCTCACTACCAAACCCACAAGTACTATAGAACTTCTTCTCCTAGAGGAGAGGTTTCACAAATGTACTATCCTTCTCATCTGACTACACCTCTTCCACCCTTAGCTCTATTACCACCTACTCCAGCTATGTAGGGTGAGCTCCCTGCCTAGCCGCATCAACGTAACGCTACAAGGGTTGTCAACCCTCAAACTACTATTGGTTCAGAAAACTGCATAAAGAAGAGATCCTTATTTAGAACCAATAGGTCAACTAAGTCCTTGCAACCACAAATGGAAATTTCTCCAAATGCCTCATCACCATTCGAATCTTTGGAGCTTCCTTCAAACCAAAGACTGCAATACTTAACGCACACGATCATGTTGACTCATGCAATTGCTGATTGGATTAAAGCTAGCCGTCTTCCTAGAAAATTCTCTGATCCTGGAAGTCCTCTTACATATTTGCAAATTGCTAGGAATGAACCTTGCAAAGCTCTTTTGGATTCAGGTTTTGGTGTTAACTTAATCTCTCAAGAAATGTATAGAGCTTGGAACTTGCCTCCACTAAAAAAGAGTAACATACATTTAGAGTTGGTTGATCGGTCCATCACTATCCCATTAGGACTAGTGGAGAACATTGTCACCATTGTTTGTGGGTGGTTGTATCTAGCTGATTTCCTAGTGATTCAAGTTAACAACTATAAGGGGAACTTCCCAATCATAATGGGAAGAGCATGGCTAATCACAATTGATGCATGCTTAGGAATACGTGATCTTTCCCTAGAAATATCAAATGAAAATACATTTGGAAAGATTGAGAAGAAGAAAGTTTCATGCATCACATATAATAACATAAGGTGTAATTGCGTGCATAAGTCCTAGTTTGTACAATGCTTAACATTGCTTGCTTGTAACCAGTGTGCACCAATAACTAACATACAAAGATGCCTATATGCAGCAGCCACAAGATAAGAAGGAACCCAATGGTTGACATTTGACCAAGAGAACAATTCAACTCTATGCATGGAACCAACTGAGAGCTTGACTTGCACCTACATTGATAGCATAGATACATTAGAGCAAGTTCATCATCAACTTCCAAGTCCTGACATTGAAAATATCAATTGGGAAAAGTTGGAAATCCTTGATGAGTTCAAGCAAAAGCCCTTTGAGTTAAAATCGTTGCCCATCAGTATGAAGTATATATTTCTCAAAAATGGAAAATCGGTAATCATTAACACTAAGCTTGCTCCTCAACAAAAAGAAAGACTACTGAAAATGGTAAACAAATGGTCAAAAGCCTTTGCTTGGTCATATCCCGAATTAGCCAGAATAGATCGTAGGATATGCCAACATAGAATTTACACTAACCCCTCCATGAAACCTTGATGACAACTATAGAGGCAACTAAACCCAAAGATTAAGCAAGTGGTTAAAGAAGAAATTGAACAACTTTTAAAAGCTAGGTTCATCTATCCCATTGCTCATAGTGAATGAGTAGTCTGTTAGTCATTGTGTCCAAAAAGGCAGGTAAATGGAGGATGTGTATAGACTTTAGGCTATTGAACATGGCAACATTTAAAGACCACTTCCCATTGCCATTCGTCAACCAAGTCTTAGATATCATTGTAGGGCATTGCTACTTTAGTTTTCTGGATGGCTATAGTGGATATAATCAAATTTAAATAGGACCAAAAGACTAAGCCAAGACTATGTTCACAAGTCCTTGGGGGACATTTGCATATAAGCAGATGTTGTTTGGCTTGTGCAATTCCCTAGCAATGTTTTAATGTTTACTTCTAAGGATATTTCAACAGCAAATAGGAAATGGTGTGGAGATCTTTATGGACGATTTCTCCACCTATGGAGTGGACTTTGAATAAGCATGGATCAATTAGAGAAAGTACTGAAATGATGTGTAGAAACAAACTTAAGGCTTAATTGGCAAAAAATTCCATTTAATGGTCCAAGAAGGGGTTGTATTAGGGCATAGGATTTCACAAACAGGAATAGAAGTAGATCCTGAAAAGATTAAGGTCATCCAAGGAATCACTCGGTGACCTGAAACTATAAAAGACATATGATCATTCCTTGGACATATTGGCTATTATATATGCTTCATTGAGAACTTTTCAAGGATTGCGAAACCTTTAGTAGAACTAACAAAGAAGGATGTACCTTTTGAATGGATCAAGGAATGTGAGCTAGCCTTCCAAACCTTAAAATAGAAGCTTGTAGAAACACCTATTCTACAAGCTCTTGACTGGTCCAAACCATTCCACATAATGATTGATGTGTCCAACTTTTCCTTAGGAGTCATACTTACATAGTTAGATGACCAAAAATGACCATATTACATCCACTGTGCAAGTTGAAGTATCGTTGGTGCGCAACTCAATTACATCATAACGAAAAAAGAGTTAATGGTTGTGGTGTTTTCACTAGAAAAATTTAGGCACTATGTATTGGGCTATAAGATATTTGTACATACAAATCATAGTGCAATCTGGTTTCTAATGAATAAACCAATGGTAAGCCCTCACATCATACAATGGCTTGTGATCTTACAAGAGTTCAATTCTACAATGATTGAATGTTGTTGCTGATCATTTATCTCGATTGCGATGGGACAACAAAGAGGATTAATATCCAATTTTTGATCATTTCCCTAATAAACTCCTCTTTTTAGGTGTGATAAAAAATCACTTACCCACTTATACAAATTGGTATAGTAGCATTCTCACTTATCTGCTTACACAAGAAACACCACAAGTGTTAGACGTTAAAAAGAAACAATAGTTTCTTCATCGAGATAAATATTTCATGGAAATTAATGGACACCTTTATAAGGTATGTCCTGATGGCTTAGTTCAATGGTGTGTTCTCGATGTAGATCAATTACGAGCTCTCCAAGATGCTCATGAGGGCCCTTGTGGGGATCATTATGCAAGGAGACAAATAGCCATAAAAATCTTGCTTGCAGGATATAATCAGCCTACATTATTCTAGGATGCTTATCATTTCATCCAATCTTGTGAGTGTTACCAATGTGATGCGAGAATGATTTCTAGAGTGAAGGGTCCATAATAATGGATTCAACTTTTAGAATCCTTCGACATATGTGGTATTGATTTTATGGGGCCTATTACACCAATGTCCAATGGAAAGGCCTACATTGTTGTTGTTGTTGACTATTTTACAAAATGGGCAAAAAAAGCCACTATTATGGACTATACATCATCTACTTCTGCATGATTTTTTCAACAACAAATCATAAATAGGTTTGGCATACCTCATGCAATTATTTCTGATAATGGTACACACTTTACAGGTTCGACTTTTCAAAAGTTAATGCAATGCTTAGGAGTTGAGCACAAACTGACTACACCATATCATCCTCAAGCGAATAGTCAAGTTGAGGTCACCAATAGGGAGATCACAAAAATATTGACATGAACCATTAGCAAGTATAGGTGAGACTAGAGCACCAAACTAAACAATGCTCTCTGGGCATACCACTCCACATGGAAACTCCCTATAGGCTACTCTCCCTATGAGTTAGTGTATGATAAAATTTCGATGCTTCCTATTCAAGCTAAGCTCCGTACACTATCCATGACATGTGACCTTAACCTTTACCTCAATCTAGCACAAAAAAATGATTAATGAATCTTAACTTTCTAGATAAGAATTGACTAGCCATCCTGTCATCTAATGAACTACACAAGGCCTTTAATAAACAATGTCATGACCTAAGGATTAGGAAAGTCAAATATCAACTGAAAGATAAGGTTCTTTATTGAAATCCCACACATGTACCACAATGAACTAAATTTCAAATGCTGTGGGAAGGACCTTATATCATTCATGAAACTTTTCCTTTAGGGGCCATGATGATCTACAAACCTAAAAGCCTGAATAAGAAGTTATTGGTTAACATCCAGCAAACCAAACCCTCCCATGAGCCTAAAACAGCTAGTACTAATACTACCTCTATTGGTGGACAACCTTTCTCATTATTTCAGATTTCCTCCTTCCAATTTAGTCATGGAGGAGATGGCCACCAATGCTAACCATTCTAAGCCCTCAGTTCATTTGCTTTTTTCTTGTTTTACACATTGTTCATCTTTACTTATTTTTGTTTTACATCATCGTTAACATTTTTACTATTTCTTTTTTTTATTTATTCTTACTCATCACATAATAAGTGCTCACGATGGTGAGTTGTATTATAATAAGTGTCGATTGCTAATGTTTGGTTTTTACCTTTGACTTTCAATGTTGATGCTAAGATATGGTTACTTTTAATAAAATAGGCAATGAGTCAACATCACCCAATTATCCATGAAACTCTATGATCTCCTTTGTTTTGGAAATGTATTGTCCCTTTTCTAAAAAAAACTTATTAATGAATCGGTGCCTTAGTACTCTTTGAGCCAAGGAAAGATTCAAATGGATAGAAAAGGGTGTGACCTAAAGGGGATTCCATGCATTTGTGCTAGTTATTCTCTGGGGTACTTGGATGTTTTTCATAAAGTCCTCTACCATTCCGCTATCGACTAATATATCAGGAAGTTGACTAAATCAAATAAGTCTTTACATGGTGTGGTTCTCACAAAAAGAAAAAAAATTGGTGAGAATTCAAAGCACACCCCTTAGACATAATAAAGAAACATGGGCTACAAGCATTGGTTATGGCATTGGAAAGACATGTTACCCATGCTTGAAGGTTCCCTCTAACTAAGGCCCTTTCTCACTTCCTGCTGCTCTATCTTTCTCTTGTTGGAATGGTGGTGACTTTGTGGATGCATTCTTGTTACTTCGAGAAGATGGGTTGGTCAAGTATGTTGAATGTGGATAGTTGAATCTAGATTTGGACAGAATTTTATTAAGTCACCTTAACCACATATTACATAAGGGACTTTACACCACCTTAATTTTGGGACTCCATCCCATTCTCTCTTCTCTTTCCATATTATTTTCCACATTCCACCTCATTGCTAGTTTTATGATGAGTCTATATCTTAGTTAACGCATTGTTAGTCTTTGGTAAAACTCTTGTGGGTAAGTTCTTAACCTTTGTTTCCATATGTCATTCCGAGAGCCTGCGAACTCTTTGGTTTGTAGGTTTGTTAGGGCATTTAGGGCATGAGCCTGCTTTGGGGAGGACCCACTAGCATTTTTTTGGTGCAATTGTTAAGCTCTTTCCCTTCAACATTTCTTGCAATCAACTATTTTTCATTCACCCCATCAATGACATCTATTTTTGCTTTTGTTTTATTGGCTTCACCATTGTTATTTCTCTTATCCTTCTTGTTCTTTAAATATTTCCACCCTATTACTACTGGAGGTTCGCTCTTATTCATGGGGGCCCTATTACAAATTTTTTCATTCCATAATTATCTTACCCCTACACCTTGGATAGTTATTAGTCATAAACCTCTAACCTAGTATCTACCATACCACAACCTAGCCAATGTGCTTTATATTGAGGCAAGGTATTATCTACATTAGGTATTATCTACCCTTGCTAATCCATGAGTGTGTTGTGTGTGCAAATGGTGATTACACAAAAAATGGACTGGGATAAGAGGGAGCACTCAAGATGGACTAGAGCTAGAGCATTTATGTAAGGAATAAGTTTGAACAAGTGGTTATGGATGAACAATGGTGTGCACAGTTTCAACATCGGCAGCAACGTGCCTTATTTTTTCTCTTTCTCTCTCTCTTCAAGCTATCAAATGAGGGTCTAGATGTCATCTATGTACAGTGTTCACCACAATGGGCATGAACACCAATGTTGTAATATATTTTTCAATCTGTTTCTTGAGCACTTTGAGTCTATCATCCCATGTCATCGTCAGTTGTTATTCAGTCAATAATCCCATACATTCCCAATATTTTGTAAGGAACTTAATGATGAGTTTTTATTCAGTCATGGGGGTATGATGAGCTATGATATCAGGTTCACGATATCATGTTTGCAATATTGGGTCCATGATATCAGATCCTACCAAGTGATATCAAACATCAAATATTGGGACCTATCTCGTTGCCTATAAATAAGAGGCGGGTGCACTTTGTTTGATAATTAGTTCTTAGTCCCTTACCCAAACTCTTGTAGTTTCTCCCTCTTAGATTTAGAATTATTTCTAAGTGCCTGCAGTAGGAGTCATAAAGTGAACAGATCTTTATTCGAGCATTGTATTCCTAAGCATACCTTGTGTCCAAAAATAAAGATGAACTTTGTAATAAACCTTGCAACATTTAGAATAGCTTATCTCTCACCCTTAATGCTATTTATAGTTTTTTAATGCTTTCATTGGTTAATTAATGATTCTTTTATTGATTCATTAATTTTCACAAGTAAGCACACTTAGTACGACTACTTCGAGCATGTGTGGAACACTTGGTAACACAGTAACGATTAGCGTTTGGTAATTCCAATAGTGTTGCACTAGTTCAGGATGTGTATGGAAAGTGGGAGCAGATGTTGGTGTTAGGACTAGTTAGGACCTAGTTGATTAGTTAATTTAAATTATTTATTCAATTAATTCACTTCTTCCCTCTTTAGCACAAGGACATAAAACATAAAAATCATATACCTCAAGTTTACTTAACCATATAATTATGCCATACGAGTAAGTTGGCCACTTATTTCTCTAATTTTGACCATAATTGTTTGGCAATTAGCATTGCTAGGTTTGCATGATGAAGATTGGCAAGCTTCACATACTCCTTCATCTCCTTGATGTGTAGATCTTTCATATGGATTTCTACTTTGTTGTAGTCATTGAGCCCATAAAAGATAAGCTACCAAACATCATCTCCTTCCTTGAGCTATTGTAAGGCCTCATTAACTTTTGCCTCTTTCATCTAAATGTGTTTTTCATTGATCTTTTCTTGTAGACCAACCTAATCTTTATAGTGATTTTTTACTCTCTCAAATTTTAGACTCTTGTTTTTTTTGGTGGTTATCTCTATTGCAGATTTTTGGCAAACAGCTTGAACTTCCTTCATGGAAAGATTTTAATTTTCAGCTACCACTCCCCTCAATTTAGTATTAACTCTAGCTAAATACTCCTACTATTTATGGATGAAATCTATCATCTATTGCTTTTGTGCATCAACATTCTACAAGCAATGATTCTCTACAATCAGAATCACATTCTCCTAGAAAGTCTAGTCCAAGGCCTTTTAGATATTATGCATTATGGCATTGGCCAAGGACTGAACAAAGACCACTATCTCCTTGGCATCCTTAACCTTTTTGAGCTTGTCCTAAAGCTATTCGAAAGCTTCATCATGTGTTAATGTAGGGTTGAGAAACTTGGAATCAATAAGATGGGAGCTTAATTTAGCAACCTCCATAGCCAAGCGTTGGTTTTGTGCTTGGGCTATTTTGAGTTACCCCTCTAATATAATGCACCTGCCCTTTGCTTGATAGTAGCTCTAACTAAGTTATAGTAATTGTATCTAGAAAATTAAAGATATCTAGAATCGATTGCCCAATTCCCACTAGTTGGTCCAATAACTCCTAGTGCTGGGCTATGTTCAATCTACTAATAATTATTCCTACGAATGTCTACACATATCTAAGTATAGAAATGTCTAGTATAGATGCTACAAGTGCATTCAATGCTTCAAAAATTCTATTAGCAACCACCTCTACTACCATCTCTTGCTCATGGTGTTGCATCACCAAATAGTTTCCCCCTCGCCCTCCTCCAAACATACTAAAAAAGAGGTAGCTTTTCTAGAGATTTCTAGGAATTTTTGCTATTGTGAGAGAGATACGATTACCTTTTAGGCATCAGGATTCGATCTCATGGGTAGCCCTATTCTTTAAGCTGAGAAAATTGGCCCACCTCTCTCCATTTGACTAATGGTTCAAGCCACTTTATTAAGGTGACTCATCACTGAGCGATACACAGATGGGTCACCATCACTCATGCATGTCTGCTACTCTTGCTCTCGCAAGAGCTACTTTTGGACCTCATGCATGTGCTCAAGGGTATCATAGGCCTCTGACATTGTTTCATGAGTGGGAAATGGAGGTGGTGGTTGCTACTCCTCTTCCTTGGTCATGGTAGGGATCTTATCCTTCATCATTTCTACCTAGAAGGTAACAAGAGCATGCCTGATTGTGTCATTAGTGTAGTGAACTATCCCTACCCTTTTGCATAGTTTTCAGATAAGACATGAAAAGGGCAAGGCCTTCCTTCCATGTTTTTTTCCTTAAATCACTTCTCTATCTCTAGATAGATTAGCCATGAAAGGTTCACAGGAAATTTCTTGCTTAGAGCAGCACATGCATGAGTAGAGAAAGTAGCCATGTTGTTGGGTCTCACCATCAAATTGAGGTGGTGGATCACTATCTTGAAATAGATGTGCTCCACTAGGGTGAGTGCATCATACTCCTTGCAGTCCACTCCATAACACTGCTAGGTCAAATCCTTTTTTGCCTTTGAGTTTTCTTGTATGGAGATCTCTACCAAATTTTTTCCAATATCAAGCAACCCAAGGGCCTACACAATGGCCTTCACCAAGTAGGACACCTAAATGTCCTTGATCTTCATAGTGGCTCCTGCTTACCTATCGTTCAAGAAGAGATATGTCTCTTCCATGTACCATTCTCTACTAGAAGTAATGATTGGCCATATGGGAGAGTTTTGTAACTACATGTTAACTTCTATTGGAGCATGTTCGAAGAATGGTCCAAAATTTAATTCTTGGAGAACTAAACATTGGATGTCACAAGGATTGATCTAATCAAGGCTTGAGTCAATGTGGCTTCAAGTCTTGGTAGTGGTCCTAGCACCTCATCTTGATGGGATTGTTCAATTACGGCCACTTCTTCAAGAATTTGTCAGACAGATTCCACTTTGGTCTCCTCCCAAAGAGGTCATGTCATAGGAGTTTCTGCTTCCTATTCTTGGGCTTGTTCTTACTAATCTCTTCTAGCTCTACATCGTTTGTCCCTTGGTTGGGATGATCCTCCTTCCTGTGGGCATTTTGGTCTAGGTGCTATCTGTAATCACAACATCACCAAGGATTAGCACTTAATGTGTAACTTTGAAACATTTGGAATACCTTATCTCTTGGGGTAGTTACACTTGTCTAAGTTGTGATCATGACTATTTTGATTATTTTAATATTATTTTATTATTACTTGATTAAATAGGTTACTAGAGTGTGTTGGAAGGGTTTAACTCTCATTACTTAGTATTTTAATATTATTAATTCATTAAACTCATGGGGGAGTTAGAAAATTTTTGAAAAATTTGGTTGTTGAAAACCTAAGATTTGTGGCCCCCACAACATAGAGCATACCTCTAGAAGCTACAGGACTAAAGAATAGATTGAATCAGAAAAATAGTTTGAAAGTTACAAGCTCTAGAAGGTTTTGAGCTCAAAAAAATTACAAAAAAATCCCCTTACATTTGAAGCAAATGGCAAAAATTTCCTAAGTTATGGGCACTATATATAGAATTTTTCCCATCCATCAACTAGGCCTCATTGATGGGGTTGAGTTGATGCAATTAGCTGCATTAACTGGGCCTAGTCAACACGACTATTGATCATAGTTGACCAAGTCAAAATTCGAAAATTACAAGGAATTTTTTAGTGAAATTGGAATCAAATGGAAGCCCAAGAAGCCAAGAACACAATGAGATGCATGAAGAGGGTTTGATGTTTCACAAAAGATGGAGATTAATTGGAGAAATGCCTTAAGGAGCACACAGTTGGATGTAACTGATGGGGAATGCAAAAGATTTGATTGCCAAAATGCCCAAGGATAAGGGACTTAACTAACACAACCAAGAGACATGCAAGTGAATCCTTTGCATAGCAAGTTGATGCCCTTTTTTTCCCTTGCATAACCTCAACTAAGGAGTTTTTGGGCCCCAAAATTGATTAATGGTTATGAAAATTTAAGGACCGAATTTGGAAGAATCCATTTAAGAGTTTCAACACATCAAACTAAGACATTAAGCAAAACATGAGAACCGATAGTGAGGTAAGTTTGAAAAGTATTTATGGATAAGAGAGTAAGTGGAATGAAATTCCTAATCGTGATCACATAAAGTTTGTTGTGGATTTCATGATTAAATGACTTGATAAAGTTCATCCTTAGTCCAAATTAAAGCCAACCACTTTCAGTGACTTCACCTAGACTAGACCATCCCCTCAAAACACAAGAATGCTCTCGTAGATCAAACATTATTTCTTATTAGAGAAGAAAAGAGAAGTAGAAAGTGAGAAAGGGCCTTAGTTAGAGGGGACCTTCAGACATGAGTAACATGTCTTTCTAGTTCCATAACTAGTACTTGTAGCCTGTTATTTTGTCTAAGGGGTCTGCTTTGAATTCCCATCATGTTTTTTGTTTTTGGATTTATGGATGGGAATCACACCATGCAAATACTTATTCAACTTTCTATTATTATTCAACACAGAATAGTAAGAAATCCATGAAAAACACTCATGCACTCAAGTGATTAGAGAGGCACAAAGATTACCAAGTTCCCTTAAAGTCACATCCTTTCCAAACCTTTGAATCTTTCCAAAGATTAGAAACCATCACAGTCACAAGTTTGTTAAAGTTTTATTAATGTAAATGGAACCTCATATTTCCAAAACAAAGAAAACTGTAGAGTTTGTGGGTGGATGACATGGGCTCACTGCTTGTTTCATGAAAAAGAAACTTTATCTTAGTCATTAGTCATCAAAATTCAAAAATAGAAACCAAACATTAGCAATCAAAAACATTAGGTACAAACCATCATTGGCAAATAACTACAACATCATTATGTCCTATTAGCAACAAAATAATTTTATTAGAAGACAAAGAAAATTCACACCAAAATAAAGGAAAATATAAAATAAATTNGATGTCCATCTAAAGAGGTGCTAATTTCATTGGCTTTCTTGGGCTCATGGAAAGGTTTAACTTGTCGCATGTTGACTAATTGTTTCTTGTTTGGGCTCTCAAGTTTGTAGATCAACATGGCTTCAAAAGAAAAGGTTTCATAAATGATATAAGGCACTTTTCACAATGTTTGAAAATTATTTTATTAAGGTACATGTGTGGGGTTCCAATAGAGGACCTTATCTGCAAGTTTAAATTTTACTTTCCTTAATAAACAGTAAGCCCCCATGTCATATAGTGGTTAGATCCACTATTGTGGCCCCTCCATTCAAGCGGTCATCCCATCATCTCATTGACAACGTTCACAAGAGTGGATGAATTAGCGAGCATCCCTAAAGATTGTTGGTTAGTAATATCCTACCAGTAGGATCTTAATGGTATTACATCTCCTTGCATAGTTTTCCCCACAAGGATCCTCATGAGCATCTTGGAGAATGTGTAGTTAAGTAGCATTAGGAACAAATCAACGAAGTAGGCCATCAGTGCACACCTTGTAAAGGTGTCCATTAATCTCCATGAAGCACTTGGCTTGATGAAGAAACTATTTTTTCCTCTAGAAGTCTAGGTCTTGTGGCATCTCCTTAGTGAGAAGATTAGTGAGGATGCCATCATACCATTTTGGTTTAGTGGGTTCTTATTCATTTGTTGCACTAAAAAAGAGGAGTTCATCAAGAAATTGATCAGAAAGTAGGTTTTCCTCCTCTTTGTTATCCCATCATAGCCAAGACAAGTGGTTAGCAACCACATTCTCAATGCCCTTTCGATCTACCATCATAAGATTGAACTCCTATAAGATCACTACCACTGTATGACATGGGGGCTTACTGTTGGCTTGTTCATGATGAAGTGAATGGCACCATGGTCCATGTGGATAAACACATTGTACCTAAGCACATAGTGCTTGAATTTCTTCAAGGCATACACCACCACCATCATCTCTTTTTCTGTTGTAATGTAGTTGAGCTATGCACTAGCAATGCTTCAGCTTGTGCAATGGATGTAGTAAGGGCATTTTTTATTGTTCAACTATGTAAGAATAACTCCTAAGGCATAGTTTGAAGCATGCATCATGATGTGAAATAGTTTGGACCAATCTACTGCTTGTAAAATTAGAGTTTCTACAAGCTTCTTCTTAAGCTATTGGAATGTCTTTTCACATTCCTTGATCCATATGAATGGAACATCTTTCTTTGTGAGCTCAACCAATGGTTTAGCGATCTTAGAGAAACTTTCTATGAATCATCGATAGTAGCCAATGTGTCCAAGGAACAATTGGACATTTTTAATGGTTTCTATTTCGTGAGTTATTCCTCAGATTACCTTAATCTTTTTATTGTCCACCTCAATCCTTGCTTGAAAAATTCTATACCCAAGCACAATTACTTCTGGACCTTCAAATGGCTTTTCTACTAACTGAGTTGAAGATTGGTATCCATGCATATTTTAAGGACTTACTTATGGTGCTTCAGGGCTTGCTCAAATGTAGTGCCATAGGTGGAGAAGTCATCCATGAAGACTTCCACCCTACTACTAATCTATTGTGAAAAGATGCTTAGGACCAAGTGTTGAAAAGCTGCAGAGGTATTGCACAAACCAAAGGCCATCTTACAATATGAAAAAGCTCCCCAAGGATTTGTGAATGTTGTTTTTGCTTGATCCTTGGGCATTATCTAAATTTGGTTATAGCCACTATAACCATCCAAAAAGCTATAATAGCAATGCTCAGAAATAGTGTCCAACACCTAGTTCACAAATGACAATAGAAAATGATCTTTGAATATCGCCATGTTTAGTAGCCTAAAATCAATACAGACTTGTCGCTTTCCATCTTTCTTTGACACAATTACAAGTGGAATAACTCCCTCGCTATCCATAATTGGATAGATAAACCCTACCTTGAGGAGTTGTTCAATTTTCTCTTTGATGATCTACTTTAATTTAGGGTTCAACCACTGCTACGGCTACCTCTTTGGCTTCATGGATGGATTGGTGTAGATGCGATGTTATCATATCCAAGGATCAATCCTCGTGAGTTCAAGATATGACCAAGAAAAATTTGTTGACCATTTTTTGACCACCTTTATCAACATCCTTTTCTGCTCAAGAGTAAGGTTGGCATTAATTATTCGCAGCTTGCCATTTTTTAGAAATGCATATTCCATTCTAGTAGGTAAAGTTTTCAACTCTAAGGGCTCCTAAATTGTTAGGGATTTCCAAATCTTCCCAATTAGTATCATTAGGTTCATTATTGGAGAGTTGGTGATGAACTTGCTCCAATTCATCTACACCTTCAACATAAGCACAAGTTAGGCTCTTAGTAGGTTCTATGCAAAGTGTGTTGCTCAAAATTAGCTATCAGCCACTAGGTACCCTCTTATTTTGTTGTTATTGCATATAGGCACTTTTGGATTTCAAATTCATCTACACACTATCTACATGGTTTGATTGATTTATTTTTGATGGACTAGAGTTTTTGCACACAGTTGCACTTGGTATCATTGTATGCAATGCATGGAACTCTCTTCTTCTTAATATTTCTAAATGTATTTTCCTTGGAAATCTCCAAGGAAATATCTCTAATGTCCATTTGCACATCAACAGTGCTCAACCAAGCCCTTCCCATAATGATTGGGAAGTCCCTCGCACAATTGTCAACCTTCATCACTAAGAAATCTGCAGGATATGATCATCTATAAATAGTGGTTACAATGTCCTCCACTAATCCTAAGGGAACAGTGATGGACTGATCCACCATTTCTAGATGGATGTTGCTCTTCTTAAGAGGAGGTAGGTTTCAAACTTGGTATATGTCATGGAAAATTAGGTTGACCCCATAACCTAAATCAAGAAGATCTTTGCATGGCTCATTTCTAGTGATCTATAAATAGATGAGAGGATTGCCAAAATTAATCCTTTTCCTAAGAATGTTTCTACCCTTGATCCAGTCAAATACAATGTAGATTAACATGACTATGTGTATCTTTGGAGGCATATGGTTTGAAGGGCTCTCAAAAGAAATGGATGCAAAGGATGAAGAAGACATAGGGTAATTGACTGCATGAGTTAATGAAGGCTTTGTAGAACTAGTGATTTTGAAGAATGATCTTTTACAAGATCCAATTTCCAAACCACTCAACTAAGGAACCAACTGTAAGTTAATAGCCCTAGTAGCATTACATTGCTACAGCTATGCGAGAATTTCACCTTACATGGATGGAGCAAGTGGTAATTGGATAAAGGGTGAAGGGACATGTGCCAAAGAATAAGGAGGATGATAAGGATATGGGGATTCCACTCTAGGAGATAGAGAATGAGTTCTATAATACTCCAAAGGGTAGTAGTGACGCTAGAAGGAAGCATGACTGGAAGAGTCATGCAAAGACATGAGTTGCTAAACATAGTACCCATATGGGTCAGGTTATCTATAAGGGTATTACTACCTTGGTAATGGCATCTCCCATGACTATGGGTGTTGCCACTGATGGTACTACTCATACGGTTGTGATGGAGCTCCCCTTGGATAATAAGCTTATTGTTGCTGGTGGAACTACCTTAGGTTGCCTTAAGGATAAGGCAACCTTCTAGGTGCTTGCCTTCATGCTAATCTAGGATTTAGAGCATACATCCTAGATTCTTATAAGTGTAACACAATGGGGTGAAACACCACTAATTTTGTCCTAGCACTTTTAGACAAGAATCAAGCTAAGTCATGCTACTGCCCAACATGAGTACAGCATGACCAAACTTGGAGGCCTCCGAAATAGCCCCCGATGGTCCATGATTCAATAGGCAAGGTCCCCCTAGGGCCCACAGG
>MNCI01012661.1:89244-104230 GCA_015680685.1 Gnetum montanum
ATTACATCAGTCTTCATACATTCCAACTCTATGTACAACATGGTATCGCTTGATGTTGTTTTCTTTCTATTTGATTTTTTTACAGGATCTTGTAGACACATAGCATGACCATGCATGCAGCATCACACTTTACATAAGCAAGGTAATCATTAGTCCGTTATGACTATAAACTAGCACAGACAATCCTGGATCATGACTTAAAACTGATACCATAGAACAGTCCTAGATCATGACTTAAAACTGATACCATAGAATAGTCATGGATCATAACTTAAAATTGATACCACAGAGTTCTATCTGGTATGACACTAAACTGCTACATCTGTCTACCATGACATAAAACTAGCATCCAGAGTCTACTAAGATTATAAACTAGTTTGCCTCTTCACAGTCTGCTATGACTATAAACTAGCAATGCACTATCTGCTACGATGCTAAACTAGCACCATCCAAGGGGTTATGACGTGA
Source organism: Gnetum montanum (assembly GCA_015680685.1). NCBI lineage: Eukaryota > Viridiplantae > Streptophyta > Gnetopsida > Gnetales > Gnetaceae > Gnetum > Gnetum montanum. The sequence goes on from MNCI01012661.1 coordinate 89,713, forward strand.
AACTAATCCACGATAGTCTGCTAAGACTATAAACTGGTGACATCATCGATGACCAGGTAAAACTTGAAAAGATCTATTGTTGCAGTTGGTTGTTCCTATTCCACAAAGACTTGTTGCATGATTCATCTCATGGGGCCTAATGAAACTGATGCTATTCATGATTCTATCTGCTTTAAAAATTGCACGTGGTGACTCCATCTCTTTGTTTAAAGTGTTTAGCTAACTATTTCATTTGTGGTTTTCTTGTCTTCTTAGAGTTGTGTTTGCAAGATGACACTCCTGAGGTGTTCGTACATAGATGCACTTCATCATGACGACAAGGTATCACGTTTTTCCTGATGCACGTGACTAGGTTAATCAATCTGTTCATAAGTACATTCCTAACTCCTGATACATTCCCTATTCCCCATCATGCTCCCTTATCATATCCAATTATATCCCCTTGATACATTCTGCTCACCTCAAAACTCTTAATACACTGTTGCACACTGTAGCTCTCTAAGCAGTCGCAACGCAAAACACAGTACACAATGCATGACATAAAATGCAAGTGCTCAAACACGAGCATAGCACTAAAAGCAAGCTCTTTCAAAAAGACCAAAGAGAAAACAAAGAAAAAAAAGAAAAAAAAAGGTCAAAGAGCAAAATGCACGGAAAAGGTCTTCAAACATCATAAACAAAAAGACTATTGGCCATTCTCACACAAGCCCCAGGTGAGAAGGCAGTTGTCTTGAAAAAAAAGTTACACTCGTGTCTCAAAGAGACCATGCTACACATCATCACGTGGCTTTGGCTGTTTACAACGGGCCCTGCAAATACTCTATAAGAGTCTCGTTTCTCCAAAGAACGCACCTCCTATGTCTTGGTTCCGAGTCTGCTAAAAACCTGGCTGTTGACAAGGACCAATGACATAACTTGTGCACAAGAGAGCATTCCTCTTCCACAAATCCCAATAGCAATCATTGCTGGTAACCTCCTAGCTTCCCTGGTTACAACCGGTTCCCTTGCATCTTGAACCACATTCCCTCAATCCCATGTACTTTTGAAAATGGTGCGATGACACCCAGCCAAGGGCCAACAGTTAATGTTTGATGCTTTATTGCTCATGGTGTTTTTCACTTCTTTTTCGATGCCTCTCGGGTGGATTCCTCCAGACATCAACAAAGAGGGGCCAATGAAACACCACTAATTTTGTCCTAGCACTTTTAGACAAGAATCAAGCTAAGTCATGCTGCTGCCCAACATGAGTACAGCGTGACCAAACTTGGAGGCCTCTGAAACAGCCCCTAATGGTCTATGATTCAATAGGCAAGGTCCCCCTAGGGCCCACAGGTGACTACACCAACTTCCAACATCCAAAATCAAAAGTTTCAGGTTCAAAATGTTTGGTTTTGGCTAAGTACACTTTGGTTACTTTTTCAGACGCTGCACAGCGTAAGGATCAGCTTCACCAACTTTTGGAGCCCCGAAATTAAGTTCAAATAAGCCTAAATCGAGCACAAGGACCCCCCATGACCTTCACCAAGGTCCCTAGTAGCTCCCAGCCTTCAAAAAATCAAGATTTGGGCCTCAAATGTGCCATTTTGACTTGGTGATGCTGGGGTTACTTTTTCAGACGCTGCACAGCGTAAGGATNAAATTAGGCCAAATATTTAGCAATATATATATATATATATATAAATTTTCAAGCGAGCCGGAGCCAGAGCTAATCTTTCTAAATTTTCTTTTTAAATTTTTAAATTTTTTATTGCTTGAGGGCTTGTATTTCTAATTTGTATTTTTTCTTGGGACTTGAATGACCCACAAATTGTAAAATACATTGAACCTGGTCAAAGAAAACCCTAGCCCAACCCTATAAATACCCTATCAATTCACACAAACTAGAGGAGGCAAAAAAAAGGTAAAGGCAAAAAGAAGAAGATTGAGGAAGGAAAAAATTGGAGAGATTAACAATTCTGAAAATTGGCAATTCTGAAAAATTGGAAAGTTTGGAAATTCTGAAAAAGGATAGAACTTGCAATCCTTGGGTGCTCAGCACATCTGATTGTTGGCTTCCAATTTTTTCTCACGTTCATCATCGCATCATCGCATCATATCATTCCGGGGCTAGGCGTTTGACTTGCCATCCACACGTGTGCAACTACACTTTGACCAGTGCATATTCCTGTTTGAACAATACAATATAGTTCCATTATTGTCTCCTATTTACACTATTTACTTTGTTTTATGCTTTGTTTACAATATAACTCTATTTATGCTTTATTTATAATTCAGTATGCTTTGTTTACATTTCGTATCGCCGTTTGCATTCCATTTACATATCGTTTACGATAACCCCAACGCTAGCCGTAGCTTATGCTCGGGGAAGTCCTTGGTTGATTTGCGTGCAGACCATCCAAGGCACTCTACCTTCGTTTACTTTTCCAGCTTGTCCTCGGGCGAAGGCAGGGTCAGTTGTGGCTGCCCGATGATCTCTCGGTGTTTGTTTCCCTTCCAACCTTACACCGACAATTTAGGTCAGTACATGGGGCAACATCCCTTAGGATGTTCATATTAATAAATGTCACACCCTTCATCATCATCTAATTCTAGCTACACAACTTCTTCTACTGCAGCAACTTTGCTCTTATCCCTTTGGTAGGCATGTTCAGCTTCCTTTCTTCTCTTGCAGTCATGTTCACTACCTTGCTTTTTGGAGTCTTTTGCAATTTGTAGAGCAATTTAAAATTTTTCATCCAAATATTTCCACATTTTATCAACCTTAGTTGAAATTTAAAACATAGATTTTTGACTTGGCAAGGTTTTTTGTTGCACCACTTCATTAAGTGGTGTCTTCCCTCACAGTCATAAAATTAAACCTCCCTTTTTTTGATGGAAGGATCTCAGTTATACTCCTCAACACTTTCCTATTTTCTCAACTCACCTTCTTCTTTTGCAACCTATTTAATCAACCTTTGAATTTTATGGGCTCTTAGTTCTGATAGTCTTCTTTGGGCATAGACCCCAAGAGTTCTCGTTTATGATTGAAGACCATCTATGATATGGCGAAGATACTCTCATTGAGAATAACCATGGCTAGGAAATTTGTGTAAAAGGGAATAATACCTAGCCATGGTTGTGTCCAAGGGTTTATGTATTCCTTGTTGCTAGCCTTTGGGCTTTCTCAGATTGGACACTTTGGAGTATGTCTGATATTTGTCATTGAATAGCTCAAGCATTGTACTCCATCTGTGAATTGATTCTGGCTTCAAGAAGTAGTACCAACTTTTTGCTTCTTTTATAAGTATCCTAGGAAACAACTTGAGTTTCTACCAATCATTTTTGATATTCTCCAAGGCACAAGCATCGTGAAAGACTTGGAGATGGGCCTACGAATTCGAGTTATATCCTCCCTCAAATTTAAGGATATTGTTCATATCCATCCTTTTGATTCTACTGTCTTTCACATGCTTGGTTGGAATTCTGACTACCTTTGTGATGTTTAGCATGCTTTGAGTTGCCAGCAAAGGCTCATCATCATCATGATCTTGATGATGTCTATGATGTTCTCTGCTACCCCTTCACTCATGGTAGGTTCTACGATCATTATCCCGTTGTTCACCTCCATCACAGTTTCACCCTCTATGCTGCTGGTCAGATTTAGAGGAGAAAAAGGAAGATGTAGATGAAGAGGAAGGAGGACTGCCACCACCACGATGTCTACCATCTCCTCTCTACTTGTTATGACCATGATCATCAAGTTTATCATCATCATGATGCTTGCTTGAGCCCCTACCTTGACTCCCACTTCTACTTGAATCCAAATTATTGATAGTGGATTGTATGTTCAAGACTAAACCCCCTTCACTAGGGTCAAGGGGTGGAGAATCTTCATGTTGAGAACCCCCAAAGGGAGGATCCTCATTGTTTTAGTTTAGGATGAACAAGGGGTTAGTGAACTATTTTCCCCTCGTAGCTTCATGGTGCTTCTCCTAGTGTCGATCTCTTTTGCATTGTGTTTTAGTGGTATGGTAGTCCCAATAGTCATGGTCTTGCATAATGTATTCATCATGAAGATCCTAGATGCCCAAGCTCTTAAGAGTTTGGAGCATCATCCCAGGAAAAAATTGGTTGGGAGGTAATACAACATTGCCCTCCATATCTCTCCACCATAATTGTTCATCTTGATGCAGGATGAAGATGAAATTAGATGCAAACTCATTTGGATGAGTGTACATCACTTTGAAATCTTGGGGCATTAGCAGTTTTGATTCATCATTCCTGTGAGAAAAAGAAATTTTGGATTAAAAGAAAAATTTAATTTGTGTTAAATATAATTTTTATTTTTATTTTTTGAATGATTGCAACTTTAAAGTTTGTTTCAATGATCTCAAATAGGATACACTAAGTCCTAGATAGCACATGTATCAAACTACAAATCCCTGATAACAATGCTAATGATGAGCAATGAGTAGACCCTATGCCCAACCATATGAATCATTAACTATTCATGCGTAATCTAATCAAATTCTTTGGACTTATAGCTTTCTAAGGACACTGGTTTCTAGGAAGTGAGACTAATTGTTACAATCATTGTCTTCCAAATTACACTTATGAAACACTAAGGTATGTGATGGGACGCGATATCGCATGGGCCGCGATATCGTGTACACGATATCGTAGCTGATCGCCTTATCTATAAATAAGAGGCAGCTTTCCCTTGTAAGAACATCTAGATCTAGATCCTTAGCTAAACTCTGGCAGTTTTACCATTCCAAAGATAGAATAATTTCCATGCACCCGCAGTAGGAGTCTCAAAGTGAACGGATCTTTATTCGAGCAAATTGTACCTAAGCACACATTTGTGTACGGAAATAAAGATGAACTTTCTGATAAACCTTGCAGTGCATGGACTAAGCTAATTAGAATTTAATTAATGTTAAATTCTTAAATGCTTTATTAGATAATTAATCTCTCTCAACCCTCAACTCTCCTAGTTAAGTGCATTCAGTATGACCACTTCGAGCACATGTGCTACGCTTGGTAACCCAGTAACGAATAGCATTTGTTAATCCCATTAGCGTTGCACTGGTTCAGGGTGTGTACAACAAGTGGGAATGGATACTGATGCTAGGACGATTAAAGCTTAGTTAGTGAAAGTTAGTTACGTAGTCTCTCCACCCTTTCCTCTCTTAGCATAGGCGACAAAAAGATAAAATACATAAAAATCATATACCTTAAACTTACTTAACCATACAATCATGACAATACAAGTAAGTCTGGGAAGACAACAATTGATTAACCTTAAGTGTTCCATAAGGCACGTAAGCACTTAGTCCATGGAGTTTGACCAGATTGCATGTGTAACACTCATATTCATATGGTTGAGTGGAGGGGTACCTCGCCACTCATCATAGGCGCCATTGCCGGGGACTTAGTTGTTTGTGCGCTACATAGAACATAGGAAATCATTCACATCGTTGGGAGCTAAAATGAACCCTTAGGGTTAATCAAGAGAAAAATAACATAACAGTAAATAGCACACTGAATAAGACTAAAATATCTTCTTCTCCACACAAAAGCACTTCATCGCCTAGGACCAACACTAGAGACAGTTGGCAACACAACACACATAACCAAAATCCATCATTTCCTCAACAATTCAGTGTGGTATATATTCATCACTATGAATATATACCCGACTTTACCTTTGTCTTTCATCAACACGAACAACTATGTTGGAGAGACTTGGAAGGTAACATAGTGTTGCCTCCAGACAAAGCTGCCCCCAACATGCTCCTTCGTGCCCTTGCATGAATAGGCATGTCAAAATTATATGCTGAGTATGTTGCATGTGATTACAATGCAAGGGACTACCATCCCACAAAAGCGCAACATCAACGAGACTCGCTAATTGTAGTTGCGAGTCTATCCATGGCAGTTTGAGATTAGGCTCTTATAGAAGAGAGAGAAGTAGTTGCTTGTTGTAATTGCTAATCTCTATTAGTGAATTTAGAAGTGGATTTTATAGAGGTGGAAGCCATTGACGCTTAGACCTCCATCTCCTAGGAGGAAGAGGCTCAGTAGAATAGGAAAATCCAAATCCTCATGGATCTACAACTCTCTAGGAATTCCAAAAAAATAATGCTACTTTCGACCATGCCATCCCTAATCCCATACATGTCAAGATCATTGGTGATCTTGAATCCCACCACATTTGTGCAAGCATATTACAATAGTTTCAAGGATGTTGTGTAAAAACTCATTAGCACTTCACCTCTTCCTCCTTCTCTTCCATCATCATCATCATTATTGCATCATGTGGGTCTCTGTAGAGCCACGTTCAAGCTCCTCCATGAACGATGATAGAAAGTCGGGCAACTTAGAAGCCTAGATTTGGAGCACCAACAACAGCATCAACACCACCATCATTAATATTAGAATCAGAATTAAAATTAGGAGTCTTTGCTTCAATAGCAGCAAGCAACTATGGTAGGATGAGGCAGGATGGGAGCAGAAGCACAACAAGTGGTGAGCATTCAAAAAATTAAGGGTATTGACATCACACATCATAACATTAGTTGAAACATCCAAAGTATTAGTCAAAAGTATCAGTTAGACAATAAAGAAGATCTCCAATTTCCATGCATTAAGGACACATGGCACCCATGCTGCACTCCCTAAGAGAAAAATAAGGAGGAGAAGAATGTAGGGGGAATAAAGCCCATGCACATAGATCATTATCATTGTAAAGAAAAGAGAGGAAAAATCAAAGTCTCTTGGCTTCTCTCTTTTTCTTTCATATCTTGCTTCTTTTTTCCTTCTCTTGTTCCATCTTACCATATCTCGATTCCATATCCTTTCTCTCTTTCCATATTAGTATTCCTATTACTACATGCCACTGACTACCTCTTATTATACATGCAATCAATTGCACTTGGATGCTTCTTGTTGTTGTTGCTATTAGTCATTGCTAGTTGGTATTATTGTTTGCAAGCTATCAGTGCTACTTGTTGCAATTGCTATGTACTACCGCCATGGCTACTTGTAACCATTAATGAATCTACTAAGTTCTCTCTTTTCTCTACTTCCTATTATTTTCTTTCTAATATTATGATGTTTCTAAATTATTTCAACTTTAATATTTTTGTTTGAAAATAGTTTAATATTTTCAAATTTAGTGATTTTATTTAAATTATTAGTCTTGTTCCTCTTCCACTGATACTATTCCTGGGCTAGTTGTGCCCATAAGCAAGGTGCCCTAGGCAATAGCCTTGTCAAATAAGAACTTTAGGGGCATTGTGCATTAGTGTGCCTTCACGACCCAAATTTTCACATCAATAGTTGTTTTTCTTTGTCTTTTTAACCTCCATAAGCTTACTTTTTTTTTAATTTTAGTTCTCTTACATTTTTTAATTCTTTTTTTTTTTACTTTAATTTTATTTTTGTTATTTTTTCAACCTTTTATTTTTCTTGCTATTTGTATATTTTTTAAATTTATTTCATATTTTTAATTTTTTTTATTCTATCCATCTTTTTTACTTTTGTTCCCTATAGACTTACTTTTTTTAATTTTTTTTCTCTCTTTAATATTTGTTTTTCTTTATACTTTATTATTTTTTTATAACTTTTGCTTTTTTTTATTTTTATAACTTTTATAAGCTTGCTTTTTTCAGTTTTAAATTTTTTAAAACTTTTATTTTTTTTAAATACCTTTATTTATTTATTTATTTATTTTTTACTTTTCTTTTTCTTTTTATCTATTTTTTTAACTCTTTTAGGCTTACTTTTATATTTTATTTTTTAAACTTTTATTTTACTTTTTTCTATCTTTTATAACTTCTATAACATTACTTTTTAATTATATTTATTTTTCTACTTTTATGTTTATCTTTAAACTTTTCTATTAAATTCATTTTTTTCTCTTTTTAACTACTAGTGTTACTTTTTAAATTTTTATTTTTATTTTTTACTTTTTCTTTATTTTTAACTTTTGTTCTATTTCTGTCTATCTTTTTAACTTCTATATTTTATGTTCATTATTTTTTTCTTATTAAAAATTATCATACTCTTTTTCTTTTTCTTTTCTATTTTGTCTTTTTAACCTTTTTTTTTTTTTACCGTCTATCTTTTTAACTTTTATAGGCTTTCTATGTTCATTATTGGTGGAGTTATCTTTGAACATTTTACTTTAAATGTGATTTTACTTTTGTTGGTATTAAAAATTATCATATTCTTTTCTTTTCTTCTATCTTTTTAATTTCTATAGACTTTATTTTATGTTCATTCATTTTTAGTAGAGGAGTTATCTTTGAACATTTTACTTTAAATGTGATTTTATTTTTTTTGGTATTAAAAATTATCATATTCTTTTCTTTTCTTCTATCTTTTTAATTCCTATGGACTTTAGTTTATGTTCATTCATTTTTAGTAGAGGAGTTATCTTTCAACATTTTACTTTAAATGTGATTTTATTTTTGTTGGTATTAAAAATTATCATATTCTTTTCTTTTCTTCTATCTTTTTAATTCCTGTGGACTTTAATTTATGTTCATTCATTTTTAGTAGAGTTATTGATGAGTTTTGGTTTGTTGCGTCAATTCGGCCCGTCAATGTAGTCTATTGCGTTGATGAGACCCCATCAACTAGGCCCTGTCAACGTAGTTAATTGCGTCAATGTGGCCCCATCAATGCAGGGGTCTATCCTAATCTATAAATATGAGCCATCGGCCACATTTATGACATCAATTCTCATAGTAGTAGTAGAGCTCTTGCAATTTCTCTATTCAAAACTTAAAATATTTTTCTCGAGTGCTCGCAACAGGAGTCATTGAGTGTACGAATCTTTATTTGAGCCTTGTTGTACCTAAGCACAACAATGTGTGTGACAATAAAGATGAACTTTTTGATAAACCTTGTAGCTTCTAGATATATTAAATATTTTATTTATGAATTTAATGTTTTCAATTACTTATTCAATGTTTTCTAGTAATTAAGCTATTTAAGATAATTGAGAAAAATAAGCTAGATATATTAAATACATAAGTATGACTGCTTTGAGCATAACATGTATTCACTTGGTAATCCCAGCAGCATTATTGCTTGGTAACCCAGCAATGGATATGGAAGTTCAGGACATGTATGGAAAGTAGGACCAGATACTTATGTTAGAATTAGCTAGAGGCCAATAGGTTAGTTACATTGAATTAGCCATTAAATTACCTTATCTTTATCTTTATCTCTATTCAAGCACCAAGACTATAAAACATAAAACTATAAAAATTGTATGCCTCAATTTCACTTAACCATACCATGTGCTTCACAAGTGTAATTAGGAAGACAATGAATGACCTTAGGGTAAGGTTCACTGCCTAGAAGACTAGTGCACTAGAAACTATAAAGTCTACGAAATTTGACTGAATCGCACGTGAACGCTTATGACTTGTATGGTTGGGCATAGGGGATACCTCATCATTCATCATTGGCATCATTGCCAAGGACTTTGTTTGTTGAAATGTGCGCTATTTAGGTTTAGTGAATACCATTAATATCATTGTACGAACCTTAAGGTCAATATCATTCCTACTATACATAGCATTATAAAAGCACATTGATGTTTTATTTCATATTTCAAAATATCTTCTTCTTCTCACAGGTGAGAAGATGTCAAACCGTCAATCTCGTAGGAATGCAAAGTTGTATATATTCATTCAGATGAGTATGTACCAACCTTCACCTTCATCCTACATCAAGATGAACAGCTGTGATGGTGCGATATGGAGGGTAACATCATCTTGCCCCTCGATCAATCTATTCCCGGGATGCTGTTTCAAACTCTTAAGAAGTTGAGCATTCTAGATCTTCACAAGGAATACGCTATGAATGGTTATGACACTCAAGACTACCATCCCATTGAAACATAATGTAAGTGAGATCAACATCAAGAGAAGCACCATGAGGCTACAAAGAAAAAACATTTCACTAATCCCTTATTCCTACTAGATCAAGATGATAATGAGGATCCTCCCTTTGAAGGTTCTCAACATGAAGATTCTCCACTCCCTATTATTGGTAATGAGGGTGTGACCCTAAACCTATGGTCAACTATTCATAAAACAAGTTTAGGAAAAAGTGATAGTCAAGGTAGGGATTGGAGCAAACATCACAATAGCAAGGAATCTAAGGATGGTGGTCATAATGAGCAAAATCATGGTGGTGGACATTGTGGTGGCGATGGTTGTCCATCTTCCTCTCCATCCTCTTCATCCAATTCCAAATATTCCTCTTCATCTACCAGTTCTCATAGAAGCCATTATCGAAATAATCATGATGAGGGTGATCAATGAGACAAAAATGATCATCAAAGCCATCAAGGATATAGAGGTGGTAGGAACCATCATCAACATAATCATGATGAGAAACCTCTGTTGGAAACTAGAAGTATGCTTAACATCACAGAGACAGTTAGAATTCCAACTAGGTATATGAAAGATAGTCGAATCAAACACTTAGACATGAATGATATCCCAAGATTTGAGGGGGATACAACTCTGATCCACATACACATCTACAAGCTTTACATGATTCCTATGCCTTACAGAACGTAGAAAATGAATGGTAGAAACTCAAGATCTTCCCTAGGACACTCATCAAAGAAGCTAAAAGTTGGTACTGGTCCTTGGAGCTAGAATCTATTTGCAGATAGAGTAGCATGTTGGAGCTATTCAACAACAAATATCAAATGTGCTCCAGAGTATCTAATCTAAGAAGGTAGATCCACAAATGGAAACAAGGAACACATGAACCCTTGGATGTCGCTATGGGCATATATTATTTACTCTTACACTGATGCCTTGGCCATGGTTATTCTCAAAGGGAACAACTTTGCCACATCATAGATGGGCTTAGAGTAGAAACTAGAAGACCTATTGGGATGTATGCCCAAGGGAGACTATCTGAACTAAGAGCTCATCAAATCCAAAGGCTAATAAAGTAGGTAGAAAAAGAAGAATGTGAGTTGTAAAAGAGGGAAAGTGCATAAGAGTATAATAGGGACCCTTCCATTAGAAAATTGGAGGTCTGATTTTGTAACAAGGAGGAGTTACCACTTAATGAAGTGGTGAACAAAAAAACCTTGCCCATCCAAAAATCTATTTTTGATATTTTGACAAAGGTTGATAAATTATGGAACTCTTTGGATGAAAAATTCCCAACTGTTATGAAGCTTGCTGAAGAATCGAAAGAGCAAAATAGCGATCGTAATTACAAGAAGCAAAAAGAAGTTGAATGTGCCTACCAAATAGGTAAGGGAAAAGCTACTTCCATAGAGGAAGTTGTGGAGACAAACTCTAAAGATGATGCTAGTTGTGACATTTTTCAATACAAACATCCAAAGGGATGTTGCCATGTGATGTCATGCTTACAAGAGACTGGGGTGTATGCACCCAAATGATTGCCTTATCCTCAAGGCAATCCAAGATAGTTCCACCAACAACAATAAGCTTACTACCCAAGTGGAGCTCCACCACAACCATATGAACAATACTAGCAGTGGCACCAACCACAATCATGGGGAATATTGCTGCCAAGATAACAATATCCTTACAAGTAACTAGATCCATATGGGTACTATGTTCAACAACTTGTCTCTCTAAGAAGTTCTGCAAGTCATACCTCATTTTAGCATCACTATTACCCTCTAGAGTACCACCAAACACATTCACCATCCACTCGAGGGTACAAGCCATATCCATACCATCCTCCACATCCATTTGCACATGTTCCTTCACCCTCTACCCAGTTACCTCCTGCTCCATCCATGCAGGAAAAAATCCCTCCATAGTCGTAGCAACAAAATGCCACAAGGGTTGTACATTCACATCCAACCTTTTAGCCATGTGGATCAGATAATTGATCCAAGAAATAACCTTTTTTCTAATCTAATAGTCCTTCTAAACCCTCACAACCTCATGTGTCTAGCCACCTTGCATCTCCAACATCCTCATCCTCTACATCCAACACCTTCGAGTGCCCTTCAAACCAAACACCACCTCGAATCTAGATTGTGATGCTAACTCATGTTGTTTCTGATTGGGTCAAGCCTAGCCATCTTTCCCTAAAACGATCTAACCTAGGGAGTCCACTCATTTACCTACAAATCACTAGACATGAGCCATCCAAAGCTCTTCTTGATTTTGGTTCTAGTGTTAACCTCATCTCCCATGACATGTACAAAGCCTGGAACTTACCACCTTTGAAGAAGAGCATCATGCATTTGGAATTAGCAAACTAGTCAATTACTATCCCTCTAGGTTAGTAGAGGACATTGTAACCATAGTTTGTGGGTGGTGCTATCCTGCTGATTTTCTGGTGATCAAGGTTAAGAGTTGCAAAGGTGACTTTCCCATCATTATGGGAAGAGCTTGGTTAAGCATAGTTGATTTACAAATGGGCATAAGGGACCTCTCCTTGGAAATCTTCAAGGAAATTGAATTTGAACAATTGGAGAAGAAGCGTATTCCATGCATCACTTACAGTGATAATGGGTGTAATTATGTGCAAATGATTTGGTCCATCAAAAGTACATACATTAAAGCTTACAATCAATGTGCACAAGAAACAAATATTCAACAGTGTCTATACACAGTAGTCACAAAATAAGAGGGCACCCAGTGGTTGACAGCTGACTCAGAAAGTAGCACATTATGCATGGAACCAACTGAAAGCTTAACATGTGCTTATGTTGAAGGTATGGATGAACTTGAACAAGTTCATCACTAACTCTTTGATGATGAAAATGATTATACCTATTGGGGAGAGTTGGTAATCCCTAATAACTTTAAGTAGGAGCCCTTAGAATTAAAAACTCTACCAACTGACATGGAGTATGCATTCTTGAACAATGGTAAGCTAGTCATAATCAATGTCAAACTTGCTCTTGAACCAAAAGAAAGGCCATTAGAGGAGGTTAAAAAATGGCCAATAGTCTTTGCTTGGTCATATCCTAAGTTGACTAGAATTGATCCATGGATATGCTAGCATCACATCTACACTGAGTCGGCCATGAAGCCAAGAAGGCAACCGTAGAGCCAAGTAAACTCCAAATTGAAGCAGATCATCAAGGATGAAATAGAGCAACTCCTCAAGGTAAGGTTTATCTATCCCATCATGAATAGTGAGTGGGTTAGTCCACTCATAATCATGCCAAAGATAGATGGAAAGTGATGGGTTTACATCAACTTCAAGCCATTGAACATGACAACAGTTAAAGATCATTTTCCATTGCCATTTGTGGACCAAGTGTTGGACACTATCTTTAGGCATTACTATTATAGCATCTTGGATGGTTATAGTGGCTATAACCAAATCCAAATTTGGCTAAAAGTTCAGGCCAAGAAAACATTCACAAGTCCCAAGGTAACCTTTGCATATTGTAAGATGTCATTTGGTCTATGCAATTCCCTTGTAACATTTCAACGCTTGGTCCTTAGCATCTTCCAACAGTAGATCGATAGTGGTGTGGAAGTCTTCATGGATGACTTCTTCACCTATGGAGATACATTTGAGCAAGCCTTGAACTGCTTTGAGAAAGTACTAAAAATATGTGTGGAAACAAATTTGCAACTCAACTGGCAAAAGAGCCATCTCACGATCCAAGAAGACATTATACTGGGACATAGAATCACTCAAATAAGGATTGAGGTAGACCCTATGAAAATAAGGATCATCCAAGGAATAACCTACCAACCAGAAATCGTTAAAGACGTTCGATCATTCCTTGGACACATTGGCTACTACTAGTGATTCATAGAGAATTTCTCTAAGATCACAAAATTGTTGGTAGAGCTTACATAGAAAGATGCACCTTTCATCTAGACTAGGGAATGTAAACAAGCATTTCAAAAATTAAAGAAGAAACTCATAGAAATACCAATTCTACCAGCACCAGACTGGTCCAAACCATTCCACATCATGATGGATGCATCTAACTATGCCTTGGAAGTTATGCCCATGCTATTAGATGATAAGAAACACCCATACTACATCCACTGCACAAGCCAAAGCATTATGGGAGCACAATTAAATTACAACACTGATGAGTGGCGACGTACCCCTAAACTCAACCATACGAAATGAGCGTAGCACGTGCGATCCGGTCGAACTCTGTAGAATAAATGCCTAAACGCCCCATGGAACACTTAGGGTTAATCATTCGTTGTCTTCCCATACTTACTTGTTATTGTCATGGTGTATGGTTAAGTAAGTCCAAGGTATATGATTTTTATGGTCTTTTCTGGTTTTATCTCCTATGCTAAAGAGTGAAGGGTTGAGGAAGCTAACTAACTCTAACTAAGGACCTAAGTCTAAATTAACTAGCATCAGCATCTGTTCCCACTTACCGTACACACCCTGAACTATGCAACTGTGGCTACCAAACGCTAATCGTTACTGGGATCACCACAAATAACACATGTGCTTGAAGTGGTCGTATTGAGGCACCTAACTAGCCTAAACGTGATGAGCAGCCGATTCCTTGACT
>MNCI01012661.1:136636-169110 GCA_015680685.1 Gnetum montanum
AAAATACCAAAAAAATCATATACCTCGGACTTACTTAACCATACACCGTGACAACAACAAGTAAGTCTGGGAAGACAGCGAACGATTAACCCCAAGTGTTCCTTGAGGCGTTTAGGCATTTAGTCTGTGAAGTTCGATCGGATCATGCGTGCTACGCTCGTTTCGTATGGTTGAGTGTAGGGGTACCTCGCCACTCATCATAGCCCTAAGCCCAACTCCAAAGAGAGGGCAGTGGTACAAGCATCAAAGCCAAAGCTCCTTCACAAGCCTACATATCCTTGTGATGAGATTCACAAGGAATCAGGGCCATGTAGTTCTAAATAGTGGTTAGAGTAGCATATAACCCAAAAAATATCTATGCTTCTCCAACCCTATTCTGCACGAAATAGCCTTAGATCACTAACCGCCTATGAAAACCATCAATAGAGCTGATGTGGTTTTATTAAGATCTCACCTTGATACCTATGGCTGTAATGACTATCCTTAAATATCATAAAAGTGTACATTTAATCCTTAAATTAGAAAAGGATGAAATGCCTATAATATCATATTATTTTAATCTTTCATTTGGTCTCCACTTCTAATGCAAATGTCAAGGATTAGAATTATATTCATGAAGCAACATCAAATTGTAAAACCCAATACATGATGTATTATGGGTATCTATATGGTTGATCGCCAATGGGCATAGCTAGTCATGGATAATATGTCTAGTTTTCAAAGCAAAAAGTAAAGTATGGTTCATCTTGATGCTGTGAAGTATTTTGATTTCAATAGTGGAGAAAGTACACAGGACTGCAACTCTTAGCATTTCAAGTTTGTTTTTCATTTGTAAAATCTTGTTAGTTAAGTACATATCCCATGGTTTGAAGAAAGTAATCATAAATTAAATATATTTACTATTAGCATAAAAAACTATTTGAAATGTGGCCATGTTCAGGGTATAATTTTAGGCTACATACCCTAAACATAGGAAATAAAATGTTTTAGTCATTTCTTTTATTTAATTTATTATTTGATTTTTTATATTTGCTAAAACATTATAAATCACTTAAAAGTATTCTCTACCATTCTTGAAGAGGTATTAGCTTAGTGATAAGGTTGTTGACATGAAACTTTATATCACAAGTTTAATTCAAGTAGGTAATGCTAAGTTGGAGACAAAATCTATAAAAAAAATATGATATTTCTTATAATCATGCATTTATCTATGATGAGTTCACCATACTCCAAAAAATCAACATTATTCAACTTATTATTTTTCAAGTTAAATCTTAAGTAGGTAGTGCTTTGCCAAAGGTTAATAATTTTCTTCAGCTAATGAAACCTCAAATGTGTTGCTAGAAACTTTGGTTAATCTATACTTAAACCTTAGTGTCACTTGTTATTTGTTTCTCTTGTAGATTTTTTTTTTCTCTTTCTAGTTGTGGATAAGGAAGCTTTTAGTAAGAAGTAAAAACCTGTGCAAGACCAAGACTTGAGGAGCATCCATTTCCCTCTTGTGACTAATATGGTAGGTAAGAACTATCCATGCCAACTACCATATCATCCACTTCCTATGTCATGGCATGGAATATCTACACCATAGCATAAGAAATAAACATTAATCTTGGTTGTAATTCTTTTGGTTCCATTAATCACAACATAAATTAAATTACAAGTGAAGGCAACATAAACTTCAACTCTATCTACCTTGTTTAGATTTTTGAACTTCATCTCATGTTGCAACTTTGTTGTGCATTTGTCTAGGTCATGGCTATGGAATTGTTTGTTAGAATCAAACCATTTTTCTAATGGTATTTCTTTTGTTTGTGTTGTCAAAATTTGGTGCCCAAATTCAATAAGTATTTAGTCTATATTTTTCTCCAACCTATGTACCAATGAAAAATGCTTACATGTTTGCCCTAATTTCGTGATTTGCAATGCCATGATTTAATTAAAATTTTGATCATTGTGTGTATTTCTAGTCTTAGCTATGACATTAAAGGTTCAAATTTTCAATATCCTATTTTTTACATGCAATTTTGATCCTTCTGTCCATTTCCTATTGATGAGTGGCGAGGTACCCCTACACTCAACCATACGAATAAGAGCGTCTCACGCGTGAGCTAGTCGAACTCCAAGGACTAAGTGCTTACACGCCCTAATGGAACACTTAAGGTTAACCAATCGTTGTCTTCCCAAACTTACTTGTATTGTCACGGTTGTATGGTTAAGTAAGTCTGAGGTATATGATTTTTATGTCTTTTATCTTTTTTATCGCTTATGCTAAGAGAGGAAAGGGTGAAGAGACTAAGTAACTAACTTTCACTAACTAAGCTTTAATCATCCTAGCATCAATATTTGTTCCCACTTGCTGTACACACCCTGAACCAGTGCAACACTACTGGGATTACCAAACACTATTCGTTACTGGGTTACCAAGCATAGCACACATGCTCGAAGCAATCGTACTGAATGCACTTAACTAGGAGAGTTCAGGGTTGAGAGAGATTAATTATCGAATAAAGCATCTAAGCATTTAACATTAATTAAATCCTAATTAGCTTAGTCCATGCACTGCAAGGTTCATCAGAAAGTTCGTCTTTATTGCCGTACACAATTGTGTGCTCAGGTACAAAATTGCTCGAATAAAGATCCGTTCACTTTGAGACTCCTACTGTGGGCACATGGAAATTATTCTATCTTGGGAATGGTAAAACTGCCAGAGTTTTGCTAAGGGTCTAGATCTAGATGTGTAAACACGGGACAACCGCCTCTTATTTATAGAACTGGCGAGGGGGGACCGACGCGATATCGCGTCCCATCACCTATCTTAGCTCTAACATTAAAGGTTAACATTTTCAATCTACTATTTTTTACATGTAATTCTACCTCTAACGAAAGAGCACTCTTTGTTTTTCTTGAATTAGAACCCTTCTTGAACTACAACTCTATATTGGCAATATGTCACTTCATATAATTATTCATGTCCTTACCAAGCTTTAGTATTTTACAAAAGGTATTCAACCTTTTATCAAAATATAGGATTTTAGATCTTCTCCCCAACTTTCTTAACTTGAATGTAATCATACTTAGTGATGTAACATTATTTCCAACCCTAATAAAATTTCAAAGTGAATATTCTTTTATAATTTTTTAGTATTCTATTATAAATTTCATTTTCCAACAATGCTTGAATAGCAAGAGTTCCTAAGTGAAAAGCTAAAAAAATCAAGAAACATCAACTTAGAACAACCAAATATTGCACATACATAAACAAAAAGCACTTCTATTCTCTTCATTAATACATAGCCTTTTGTTCTTTTCACTAATACATCACCTTTTTGCTAGCCTATTGGCTCCTTCCATCTTTTATGTTTACCATTCCTCTTACAAGGATACAAGAAATCATGGTAAACAATATTTCTTATTTACAAAATCCGTGGAGCCATGAATTGTGTTGAATAAGATAACACAATCTAAGCAAAACTTAAGATGTTGAATAAGTCAAAACGGAAAATCTGGCCATCTTCAAATAAATATAAGATATTTGCAAAATCTTCATCTTATTCAAGAGGTTCAAATTTTAATTTTGTTATCAACATTAAAAACTGAATCAAAATCACAAAATATCTAATGAATGAATTCTCTAATAGTATATTGAAAAGCCACATATTTGTGGTTTTCATAAATGTCACATACAACAATGGTTACATTCATTCATGATATTAAATTCCCCATAAAAATATAAGTATGGATCACTATGTAAAAGCCTACCAATGAAAGCTTAAAATGCTTTAAAAAACATGATAAGATTCCCGAACAAAACTGCCCATAAATCTATAATGTTATCTCATAAACTTACAATATCTCTATGAGTACCCATAAATCAACTAAACCTATGAAGTTACAATATCTCTATATATACACAAATCAACTAAACCTATGGAGTTAGGGTGAGTTTCTTGGGGGAACTAGCTCCACACCAAGACTCCCCAACAAAACTCAAGTCCATAAATCTATAACATTATCTCATAAACTTACAATATCTCTATGAGTACCTATAAATCAACTAAACCTATGAAGTTACAATATCTCTATATATATACACAGATCAACTAAATCTATGGAGTTGGGGTGAGTTTCTTGGGGGAACTAGCTCCACCCTCTAAGTAAGCCTGAGGCTAGTTACTTACCAAACCCTTAGAACCAAGGGTCAAACATAACCAATGATCATGATTGATAGAAAACCAACCCAGCAAAGAAGATAGATTAAGATACAAACAAGGAAGATAGGTTAGAGTCAATGCACTAACTAACCATAGATTGGGAAGACCAACCTTGAAAGCATTTCATGGTACTCAATGGGTGTTGATTTTCATTGCAACATCTGTTACCTACATAATAACAAGAACTAATGATACATACATGTGTTCATAAAAATGCAAAGAAATGCAACTAATGCTATTGGCTTCTTTGCATATGAAAGACTCAAAGTAAAGACGTCATAAAAACCATCAAGCCTTGAAAAATCTTGTATGAGATGGAAATGAATTTTAAAAATCTTGTGTGAGATGGAAATGAATTTTAAAAATCTTGTGAGATGGAAATGAATTTTAATAACCAATCACAAACAAATGAGATTATTAGCAAAAAAATTAGATTAATTATAAAAAGAATCTTTATTAAAACTAGAATAAGATAAATCCATTAAAGTTTAAAATTAAAACTAGAATGAATAACATATGCTACATTATTCATCGTATCATATCCAAAGAGAAACCTAGCAAGTCCTAGGCAATTTTTGAATAAGCATAAAGCTCATTATGGAATGCCAAATGAAATTCCTTTGAAACTTAAAATGCGAGATTGAGTTCAGAATAATAAAAGTTCATAAAAGTTCAGACAATTACAAATGAAATCCTATAGCAATCTAAAAATGGTCGGTTGAACTTTAAAGCTTGTAATAAAAGAATGGAAATTACTGTTTGCACAAAAAAATTCACGACTAAAATGCAACATTCAAGCAGCAGGTATTAATGCCTTTAATGTATCTCCAAGGGAAAATATAAAGCGCAGGAAAAACCGAATGGTATAATCACTTCCTAAATTAGGCAAATCTGCTTAAGATAAGATTGTCTGCTGTGAACACAATTTAAGCAAAATGTAAGCCGTTGAATTAAGTCAAAATCACTTCCTAAATTACGCAAATCTGCTTAGGATAAGATTGTCTGTTGTGAACACAATTTAAGCAAAATGTAAGCCTTTGAATTAAGTCTAAAAAAATGATAAGAAGACGATTCAAAGTATGTAATTAAATTGCAACATAACAATAACATGTAAAATCTTTGTTTGATAAAACTGGGTATCAGCAACAAAAACTAAACTCAAAATCACCACTAAAAGCTTTGACTCAAAATCACCACTAAAAGCTTTGACTCAAAATCATTTTTAATTATTCTTAGAATTTTTATGGACAAAAGTTTAAGAAATTGAAAAAAAATGTTGCTGTCTTAACATTGATCAAAGTGGGAAATGATATCCAGAATGAAATTAGCCTTCAGAAAATTCGAATAAAGAATGAAAAATAAAACTAGTATTTTACAAACTACTCAAATTCGGACAACAATTATAACAAAATCTCCCATGACTGAATTCTCTAATAGTGTCTTGAATTCTCTAATAATGTCTTGAGAAGCCGCATATTTATGTGTTTCCATTGATGTCGGATGAAAAACAAAAACAAAAGTTCAAGATAATCGCTCTTCAATAAGATTACTTCAGAATGAAAACCATAAGAACCACCGCAATCACTGCAGCAAAAACTGCAACCCAAACCCAATCAGGAATTGACTTCTTCTTCTTCAATGCAGATTTAGGATAAGGTGGCGGCTTGGCTTTCACAAATTCCTTCTTTTTGTGCTTTGCTTTTTCTTTTACTTCACTGTCTCTCTCTTTCTGGTTCACCAAATCCTCGGCAGGAGACTCCTCTGTTTGAGAATGATTTACCATTTCCGTTTCTGAATTGGCCTCAGGCTGTGTTTCTATTCGATTTTTGGGTCCCTTCTTTCCTTTAGCCTACAAAACAGATTACACGCAAAACATCACAACAAAATCCATAATTCATTTGTTAAAACTTCAAGCGATATATGTTTTGCAGCAACAGACAATTGAGATGACAACAGATTGATCTCTAGCATGCACTTATTCTAAACAAATCCTAAGTCAATTGGGTTGCTCCACTGGAAAGTCTACACTCAATAATGTTTGATCATAATGATTTCATTCAATAACGGTAAGTAAAGAAACATTGAGTGATAACAATTAGGACAATCATTTGAATAATAGTAAGGTGCTTGTTTTTCAAGTTGGAAGACATGGAATAATAGTAAGGTGCTTGTTTTTCAAGTTGGAAGACATGAGTTCGAGCCCACGCGAAAAGAAGCTAAGCTTTTTAAGAAGTTAGGCTTTTTACTCACTGCTTGGCATGATGAGCTTTGAGGCTAAAAAATGATGATCATGTTACTTTAGAGTGATAACAATTACACAAAAGCCAGTAGCTTTAAATATAGACATAAGCCACCAAAGACTCAGATTTTGTGATAATGACAACTTGATGCAAAGGAAATTTCACTCCAAAGCATCGTCGCCCTGCTGGTAAAGCAAAACTCACAAACAAAGAACATCCTAAATTGAATGAATTGATAAAACAATCTTAGATTGAAAAAGCTGCAAATCAAGAAATGTTAGGAGAAGCAAAACTCCTCAGAAATTATAATGCTTGAACATAACTAAATAAAGAACCCTTGAATGATAAAATTAACACAAACCTTCTGCTTTTTCTCTGCCTCCTTCTGTGCTTGCACAGCTCGCTCTAACTTTTCTTTCTTCCTCCTTTGGGCCTTCTTCTGAAAACTGAGCTCAATATCCCTCTTCATCTTTTCGTAAGTTTCTGAAGCTACCAGATTAGTTGCAGGCTTGGCATTCGAAATGGTATCAACTTCATCCTCAGAATTTGCCTCCACAGGTTTGCTACTCTTCTGGACTGATTGCAGAGGCTTGTTGCTAACATCTTCAACCAATATCTCATTTTCATTCTTAGAAGTTGCTTGAGGATTTTGCTTCTTTGAAGGCATGCTATTTAACGTGCCCTCTTTCTTTAAATTCTCCTTCTCAGTATTCACCTGAGTATCCTGCTTACCAACAGAAAATGTTGGCTGTTCATCATAGTTCATCATCCGTCCATCTTGGCATAGAAACCGATTGGCTAGACCTGAGGATGCCCTCTTTCTATAATCATCCCTAAAGCTTTTATCATTATTCCATGATTCCATGAATTTCTCAATCTGCAGGAAGCCAATTCAAATAATGGTTTTATGTAAAAACACAGGATACATAAAAATTGTAATAGATGGTAATAACTAACCTGTTGATGTGACAATTCTCGCAGCTCAGATGCTTTGTTAATGCCCTTAGCTTGCTTCAAGAGGTTTAAGTTTTGGACATATGGCAAATTCTGAGGATAACAATAAAAAACACGATAAAGTTTTTACCATAGTAACACAGAAAATCAAATAAGGAAAACACAATTAGATAGATGCAGACAGTACCGCATTATCATATTCTTGCTTCCTCTGCCTTAAATTGTTTTCTGCCTTCTTTTTCTCATTCTCTCGGGCTTCTCTTTCTCCTCTCAGGGCAGCTATTTGTTCTTTAATAAGCTTTATCTTTTCATCTAGTGGCTTGGCTTTCTCCAATGCAGCTTTTTGCTCCTTTCGGACAGCATCCATGTCTGATCCTAGACTCTACAAACAGAAAGAAAAATACTAAATAGAGAAAATAGAGAAAACCCAATATTGTAAAAAATTTCCACCCTTCACTTCAAAGTGTATTTCAATTCAAAAACTTCTAAATGCACTTCTGTTAAATAAGAGAATCAAGTCAAACGTAAGCAATGATTTTGTTGTGAGGCTAACTGCCTCTTTAAGGGCACATTAAACTTTAAATTGCATTTACAGTTGAAGCGGATAGTTAAGAAATGTAGAGAAACTAAACTCTCCATCTTACAGCATGGAATTAAAGGCCAAATGAAGTACCTTAACTTGACCTTGAATAGAATCTCTGTCTCCCATTGATTCTTGCAATTTCGCTTGCATTTGTTCAAAGGCTATGACATCTGGTCGTGTCTTCTTGAGCTTTTCTATTTCTCTTACCAGGCGTGTCTCCTCAGAAATCGGAATGCTTTCATGCTCTATTATGAAACTCAATTCTTGAATCTGCCCAAGAGAATTTCGTTATAAAACGATGAACATGGACATGAATAATTACCTTTTTCTTGCTAATTAACCCAAAAAAAATTTAGAACTTGAAACAGGCGGCAGAGATTCTACCAAATATGACTGAGCAGAAAGTGACTATACATACCCTTTGGTCAAGCTCTGCTTGTGAAGAACACAAACGCTGACCTTTCTCACGCAGGGCGTTATTAGCACTCTTGAACTTGCCTAGAGCTTCCTGAAGAGGTTGCATTTTTCCTCTCTTCTCTCCCAGCTGCAACCTGAAAGCCTTTTCTTCTTCATTCAGTGGCTTCAGCTGACTGAGAACTTCTTCCCGCTCCCTCTACAGAATTCAGAAACTTCAATCAACATACTAGACTAAGGAGGGAGGAAAACAACCAAGTTCCAAGCAAAAGCCAAGTTGATTTTCAATTTCCAAAAATGTGTAAAAAAACAATTCAAAACAGACATCAAAACTTACAATCTTGTCACGAATCTTATCCTGTAGTTGCATCAGAGCAACTCTTTTCTTTTCTACTTCTTTCTGTGCCTGCTCCTGCTTTAACCTGAGCTCAGGTATTTCATATCGCCTATATTTAGGAAAGTAAAAACTAACATATTTTGTGGTCACAGTAGACCAGTCCTCCTTAACATCCTGTGGAAGGCCATTGTCTATAACAGGGATATCTAATCCCTTTGCCAGACCATTTGGAACATCAGCTGCAGAGTGTTTCATCTCAGACTTGGGATCCTTTTCTACGTTTTCATTAGATGCAGCCAATACCTCAACCCCCATATTCAGAACGGGAATAAGATCAAATCTTTGGATATAGATTCAAAGCTTTGGGTCAAAAATCAATAATTTACCTGCAAAAGTACATTAAAGGATATCAGAACTCTTAAAAAAAGAACGAGTACCTGCAAAAACACAATAATTATGACGCTGTCAAGAGGTGAAGCAAAATCCAAAACTGACTCAACAGATCTATTCCTCCACTGTTCTGCAAGGATATGTACGTCGGTGAAAACATATTATCCTAAACATGTTTGATCTACGGAAAAACTCAGACAAATACCCCAGTCACAGTCAATTCTACAAGATACAACAATGATATTTTACTAAAGATAGCAATGACTGCGTTTGATTTTGAAGGTTCAAAATCTGTAACAGATATTAGAAGCAAGCATTCAATTATCCTAAACGTTCTAATTTCTACCACGAATCCCAAAATTATATACAAGAATCATTTCTTCTACTATACCACAAATCCCAAAAATTATATGCAAGAATCATTTCATCTAGTATAAATCAAAAAACAAAATAAAAAATTTGTTTAAGAATAGACAATAGCCGCGAACATGAAACGACCTATCAGAGCTCTAGATCCAAATAACACGTTTTATCAGATCAATGCGTACCAGGATTTTCGCTTCAAAAACAAACCTTCGCACCATTAAATATGCAAACTACACACGACCGAATCAACACTCTGAATCTACAATCTGCAAAAAAACACAGTAAGACAATCATGCATAAACCTCTAACTTGAACGGCAAGATCTAGGCCAATCCGCAGCAAAAACCGAAATAGAAAATCAAAGAATAATCGAATTTTACTGAGACATGGCAAAACCCAAAACACCCCCTAACCCAATCCACAATAACAGAGTAGAGTCAAGAAACCCAGAACCGATCTGAGGAGGGCATCTAAGGAAAACTAAAGACTAGCCCAGAAAACATCCATGGACAAATGTCAAGAAACTCGGACGAGATCCAACATATGCCCGAAAGCACAGAGGGGGGGGAGAAGGCAAATAGAAAACATATACTCACCGGAGATAAAAACAGATATATGTCACTTGAACGATTGATACGAGCTAAATAGCCAAAAAGCAGCGGCATCATCATAATAAATCTTGACAAAATGACTGAATCAGGGTGAAATTGACAGACAGATTTCCCCAGCCGCTGCTAATGCAGGAATCGATGGATGGATTCCTCTCGTATATATGACAAGACCTGGAGAAGTGATGGTAATATCCAAGATGAGCCCCTTTGTTTATTTTCTATATTTTTTGGTATTTTTAGGTATTACTAAAAATTGAATGGTGGGTTTTTTGGGATTGAAGTTGCAGTGTGCAGGTAATTGAGGAAGACAGTTTCATGTGCTTCTTTTGGATTGAGCACATGCGATTTTCTGCCACGTCAGCAGCATTGCTGATACATAACAATCGGATCTTAACCTCCAAGGACAAAATCTTTGGGTCAGATTTTCTTCCATTTTGATCTGCAATACCATTCTGTGATCTCTGAATTTTGTACAGCTTTGCAAAACTGTTCATGTTGTGCTTTTAATCAATTACCAGACAAAATCAAAAAGGGTCCGACGAACTGTTACTGGTAAAGGAATTGTACCGTAAAATGTATTGGTTAGTTGATCCGTTAATATTGGGGCTGGTGGCTGAATCCCAAAGCACTGCATATGTCGTACACTGTAATCGACGCTTGGGCTGGCGGTTGAATCCCAAAGCACTGCATGTGTAGTACACTGTAATGGATGCTTGTGTTTGAAAATTTAAAATAGGTGGAATTAAAAAATTTTCTAAGTAAGGATTTAATTTTGGTGAGTAATGTTGAGTTATAAAGGTTCCATTTGGCCTATATATGTTTAGGTTCAGGTGTATATTTCTAAAATGTACCTATATTACCATTACTTAGAGGTTCAATTTGCAATAAAAAAATTAAAAGATTTCTAAAAGGTAAATATGATTGCTAAATAATTAAAGTGAAAAACTTATTTTTTTTTAGCAAATTAATATTTAGGTTTGTAGCATAACCCCTAATTGCATGATAAGGTAGAGGTTACAAATTTACTTTTAAAGTTTTTTAAATTGTTTAATCAATATGTTGGAACCCTAAAATAATTGTAATATAGGCACACCAACCTAAAAAGACATCGCTAGTTAAACCTTTTGTTTTTATTGACTTGGAGTGGGGGTGAGCTGCATGGGTGTCGAACCCCGAAAAGAAGTTTTATTAATAGTAAAAGAGTATTAAATATATAAACCTCATTAAGTCTCAAAGACAAAAAAAAGGGAAACTTAGATAACCGAGGATGGGAAACATCCTCATAAATAACCGTTCGCGAAAGGAAGAAACCTGATCTTGGGAACTACCATCCATCAAGACCAACTGCCCCATTACAAGAGAGTGTGGCAGAAATTTGGACAAGGCAAATAGCACTTGATGAAAGATAGAGAGACTCCCATATGGTGACTCCATTCAAATTTAAGAAAGGAAGCTTCTATGTAGAGATTCTTATTGAAGAGTGTTGCTTGAATGCACAGATCTCTCCCAAGCTGCAGGAGATGAATTAACTGGTGAATATCCCTTTTGAAGTTTGATGCTTGAGATTTGAGTTGGAAATGAATGAGGTGGAAGATCTACAATTTCTCCAGCATTGTGAGATGACAGTTATTAGAGTAATCAATCCTTTGAAAGATAACATTACATATACACTTCCAAATATAATATAGAATAATAGGCCTAATAACTTTCCATAGAAATTTAAAATTAGCAGAAGTTGTGGCCAAAAGGCCAAATATAAGATAACTTGCATGATGGAATTACTTTAGAAGCCCATGTCCACACGTGCTACATGAAAGGGCAATGCCAAAACACATGAACAAAGTCCTCTTTACCACCACAAAGAGGGCAATTAGGACTATGAATCCTGAGATATTCAAGACCTTTACCGATAGGTAAACCTTGGTGGAGGAGACACCAGAGGAATTGCTTCATTTTAGGGAGGGTCGATAGTTTCCAAATACGTTGGAAGATGGGGATCCAAAATTGTTCTGACTCTTGTTTGTGCCAAGACATGTTACATTGTTGAACGATACCAAATGAGTCATGCAAAATGTGAAAGGGGACATGCAGCTTATAAGGTAGAAGTTTCAACCCATTAATCCATTGAAGGTTATGAAAAGTACTTTGCACCGAAACATTTAGCTGCAAATAGTAATGAATGAAGGTATAAATCCAAGCCAGACAATGGTGCATTGCTTTAGACTCACCATATAGATTATTAAACTCAACCCTTGAAATCCTTTGATCGATAAGTCGAAGATAACTCAGAGAAATAACACCCTTCCGATACCAAGAGGTAGCAACCTTAGCATTCGTAATGGCAAGGGAAGTAAGCGACAAAGGTAACCATTAGGGGCACAATTTAGAGAGGAGGGTAGGATTGATCTTGACATTAGTCTAATCCATATAACAGTGTAAAATTTTCCAAGTCCTTCAAATGCTTTTGAAAATATGAGATCTAAGAATAATGATAGTATGGGGGGACAGGATCCAATTAACAAAATGGATTCCTTTTCAGAAGGGCTTATTTTTGGGGAATGCTTGTTGAAGCCTTAATTGGAGGAGAGTCCCAATAATGTTTGGGACCTCTAGATGCTAGACCAACCACTTAGCAACTAGGGTAATCCCCTGCTTAAAAGAGTTCAAAAGACCTAAGCCACCTTTATTCTTAGGAAGAGTAACAATATTCCAAGTGACATGATGGAAGCCTTTCTAAGAATCTTTAGAGGACCACATGAAGTCACGAAATAATCATTCAAGATTCTAATAGGTAGCTTGGGAGGGTGCCCAACAAGAAGAGTAATACACATGGGTAGATACACATATAGATTTGCATATGAGGTACTTATCAGCTAGAGTGAGGGGTTTAGTCTTCCATTTTTCAAGTTTGTTTTTGAATTTGATACATAACCTATTCCTAGAAAATAGAGGTTGAACCTTTAAAACGGAAGGGAATTCCTAGAATCTTAATGATGTCTTGATCCTGAAGAAGCTTCCAATTATAGTATGTCACATGACTATAATTATTAGTAAAACTATAAACAGAAGATTTTTTCCAATTAATAGTGGAGCCTGAAAGTGAGTAATATTACTTCCCTTGGGGATAAGAGCTGGTGCAAATTAGCAGTAGTGTTTTGAACAAGGAGTTGTTAATGAAATGCATGTTAAGAAGTTGTTGTTGAGGTGAAGAGAGGTGGACCTCGATGAAAACTTCATTTTGAATATCATAGTTTAGCTTATAACAAAGAAAGTCAACTGCAATGATGAATAGGTAAGGGGCAAGATGACATCCTTGGATAGGAAAGGGAGAGGTGATGCCGAAGGTAGTGGCTATTTTTGCAGTAGCATATGAGAATAAGCATTTCACCATATGTAGGAACTTAGGCCCAAAACCAAGTTTACTCATGATCTGTGGAATAAAGTCCCACTTTATGTTGTCATAGGCCTTGGCATAGTTAAGCTTCATTAGGAGAATATCTTGACCATCGGCCTTCCTACGCAGCAATCACATTATTTAAAATATATCTCATAGGAACAAATCCTGTTTGCTAGGGGGATCAAGAATTTTTTTAGTCATAGGGCTAAGCACTTGGCCTAAATTTTATACACCACGTTAAGAAGAGTTATGGGACGCCAATTAGAGATATAGGTAGGATCCCCAGACTTAGGGAGGAGACAAATAATCCCTTGATTTAGATTGGGCCTAGGGGAACCAGTAATGATAGCCTCTCTAATAACCTGGAGAAGATCATTTTCCACCAGATCTAAATGAGTTTGAAAAAATTCAATGGGAAAACCATCATAACCAATGAAACACCACCAATTTTAGGCTTCCATAGTTCAATGGTAGATTTGTCTAAGTGTCAAAACATGGGAAAATTCTTTCTAAGTTTGGTGCTACACTTTGCAACATAGACAACATAGCACAATTGAGTCTTTTTTCTTGTGAAATTTTTCTAAGTGTCTTGCTACACTCATAGTTTGCCTACTACGTGCCCTAGTGTAGCTAGCATAGCACACACTTCCATGGCCAATTTGCACGAGTATCAAGCTAGAAGTGATCAAGGGTCACTTGGGATGGACCAAATAGTTTGGAAAATTTTCTATCTCTTGGGTTGTCAAGCTTGCTACACTTCCCATCATACCCAACTTTACACATGTCCTAGTTGCCAATTCATCCAAGTACCAGGCTAGAGTCTATCAAAAGTGCTCAAGATGACAAAACAGTTTAGAAAATATTCTATCTTTCAAGATACTATGTTTTGCTACACTGCATAGCGTAACAAGCGTAACACAGATTTCAAGGCCTAATTTTGTCTAAGTGTTGGATAAGGATCTATCAAGCTAGCTCAACATGGAAGCTGCATTTGGCACATTTTCTGACCAAGGCTGCCTATCCTGCTACACCCTAGAGCATGGTCAATGTGCCATGAAAAAACATTGCAGATTTCATCAAAATTTGTCAAAGTATCCTTGCTATGCTCTCCAACGCTATGTAGCATAGCTAGCGTGACCAGTGTGGCAAATCAAAATTTGTAAAATTTCACTAAGTGTTCTTGCTACGCTCTACTACGTTGTGTAGCATAGCTAGCTTAACACCAGGAAAAATGCCTCCAACAGCCTCAAAAATCCTCTAGAACTCAGTATCAACCTTCGTCTTAGCTCTGATGTCCCTCTAGCGGCCAAGATTAGCAATTTGCATTTCTTTTGCACCCCTCATTGATCCTCAAAATTGTCCCTACGCTTGACCCTACTTGGAAGAGGGGGAAGACATAGTCCTGAAGCAGTCTCCAAGTTGCATTATTTGGACACTGTTTGTAGGTACATTGTGGTCTCTTAGACTCTGGCACATGCAGTTCAAGTAGTGTGGTTACAGTTCAGCAGTCTCAGGGTACTTGTTGCTATCCTTCAAAGCATAAAACTTCGCTATGGAAAGCGTAACATGTTAGCATAACACTATCTATGCTCATGCCACATGGCATGCTATCTGATCCATGTTTCACACTAAACCTAGCTCTATAAATACCTCGACGTTCAGCACTTTAGGGGTTGGCAAATCAGAAGAGCATTAAGCATTTGAGCACTCTAAGCACTCTTGTTACTCCCACACTTGAGCATTCAAGATTTACACCTTGGCAAGCACTGTAATGTAGTCTTCCATTGTACCTGCAGAGTGTGATAATAGCTAACCCAGCAGGTTTAGCATCCCTTGCAGTTGCTAGCACTGTGTCCTAAATGTCCCAAAGATTGTGACCTAACTGCTATGTTGCCACTATGCTTTTCTGACGCCGCATACCATTTTCACCTCCTGATGAGTGGCGAGGTACCACTACACTCAACCATACAAATACGAGCGTTACACGCGCAATCTAGTCAAACTCCGTAGAAGGACTAGTTGTGGCACCTAAACAGTTAGCCTTAGGCCACAGTTCGCTATCTTCCCACTTGGACTAGTATTAGCTTTGTCACGTATGGTTTAGTCTAGAGTGAGGTGTATGATGGGTTTCTAACCTAATGCTACTCTTGAAGGCAATGGAAAGTAATATTAACTAATCTAGGAGAGAGAGAGTAAGAGAATCTAATCTAGCCTAAGTGCGATGAGCATCCATCCTTGATTATCCGTACACATCTTGGACTTCGTGCACGACTACCACTGGGATTACCAAGCACAGATCCTAGGTACGCTACTAGGTTACCAAGTAGTCACACTTAAATGCTCGTAATCAAGTCGTACTCATTCCATGTTTTAACATGAGATAAGGGTGAGAGAGATTAACTAGGAAAGTAGTAA
Organism: Gnetum montanum; assembly: GCA_015680685.1. NCBI lineage: Eukaryota > Viridiplantae > Streptophyta > Gnetopsida > Gnetales > Gnetaceae > Gnetum > Gnetum montanum. The sequence goes on from MNCI01012661.1 coordinate 152,555, forward strand.
ATACCAATTAATTAAATAATTAAACTAAGTGAATGCTGCAATGAAGAAGTAATCTCGATCTTTATTTCTGGTCATGTGCATGTCCAAGTACGTCACACTCGAATAAGGATACAACTCTACCTTGAGCATGGAGGTGGCTCGTCCCATTCAACAGGTGGAAGACATTGAGCAACCACCTAGCCCTATACAACCACAATAGTAGTCTCTCTAACTATGACACTAATCGCCAAAACACAGGGCATTGGATGATGAAGGATACAACTTCCTTTACGCAAAGCTTCAGGTGGGCCTGTCATTAGACCGTCAGGAAATGGAAGCGAAGTGCAGCTTTGAAATCATCCATCGAAATGGGAGGGAGTTCTTTCCCATCCCTAACATGATCATACTAGTCACCGACAACTTCAAGTGGATCTTAGACATACTCATTAGGGTGAGTGGGCCAAAAGAATAGGACACGGTGTCAAACTACAATGAACCCCTGCAAGATGGGCAGGAGGAGTTTGAATCCTACTTTGACAACGATGTTCCATTCTACATCTCAGTCCAACAGGTTGCCTCCATTTTCATGCCGCACTAGTTATAATTCTCTACCTTCTTCGAGGTAGCCATGACACTTCCACAGCCTAAGTCCTCACCAATGGTGGCTAGCCACCAAGTCTTGCCTATGCAATAGAGCGTAGAACCTTTTGCTTCTTTCCCCTTTGTTATTTCTTCACAATCTATTCAGCCTTTCCAACTAGCATGTGTGATGCCAACGCTGCCATGTGTGCACATCGTGACCATGTCGCAGCCATAGACAAGTCACATGTCCTTTATCCTAGCCATCTTAGTTCCACCACCAACAATAGCTTCAACCTCAATTGCGTGGTGGGCTATGACTTCTATACCCACAATACAACTATCACACATGCCATAGTACATACAACAATAGACTTACCAAGCATCACATGTGGTGGCACAACCTACAACAGGGCTGTGGGCCGCTTCGATGGCACCACCAACAACATAGCCAATGCAACCCTCTACAACATCTCTAAGTTTGGATCAAGCATTCCAACTCATCCAAATTCTCACAGAGGAGGTTAGGCGGCTTAAAGCGGCCAATTCAGAAATGGTCCACATGATGGACTTCTATCAAGATGATCCCATCAATCCTATAGTCCCACTGCTAACACTACCTCTTGGGGTCCAATTGCCCTAATTCATGAAATACAACGGTGAGGGTGATCCCAACGCCCACTTAGTAACTTTTCGTTATGAGTGCTTACTTTTGCAAGCATGGCCACACGTGATTATCAATGTTTTTGCCATGTCTCTTACTGACAAAGCTCTCGACTAGTACCGCGTGCTCCCTAGAGCTTCCATTTCAACTTTAGAGGAGTTGCTAAGCCAATTTGTTACTTGCTTCAAGTATAACTTGAAGCTTGAGGCCATGTTAGACTAATTGATGAACATTAAATAAGGGGCATTAGAGTTGGTGCAAAAGTTTATACAATGTTCCCTTAATGAAATCCATGAGCTAAGAGTTGAAACCCACCTGTTAGCTATCTTCAAGGGCATAGTAAATGATTTTATCAAATCAAAGTTGTACTACTTAGCCCCGCGTTCTCTTAGCCAAGCTTTTGCTCAAACAAAGAACATATAAGATGTAGTGGAGGCCAATAGGGACTCGACCTATGTGACTTACAAAAATTCAAATGTGAAGAAAGAAAAAGAAAAGGGAAAGGTTATAACAACCATTGCAACTATGGTCAATGAAGCCAAACCCAACAACAACAAGCTAGCGGCTAAGGTGCCTAAGGCCCCAACCAATAACAACAAAGCATCAAGTTTTGGCACTGCAGGAAATAACTAACCCACATCATTGATGGCTACAAGGCAAGCTCCTCAAAGGCCAAACTTTGGTGCAAGGATCACTCAAACTACACCTCCTTGCCTATCAAATCATTAGAGCTTTTAGATCAACTACTTAGTGCTGGGCACATTTAGCACAAACAAATGTCTGAGGATGCATGGAAATTCCACAAGAGGTATTGTGAGGTCCTCAGAAACCCTTCTGCTGCCATGTCAAATGAGCCTTTGGTACCTAAGAACTTTATATTAGACTAGTTCTACAACTATCATTAGTTGCATGACCATGACATGGATTACTACTTAGCGTTGAAAGATGACATCCAACGCATGATTGATCAAGGAAAATTGATCCTTAATGAAAGTAATCTTATCTGACCAAAGAACTAGTCCATGAAGGTCTGCAAGAACCCACTCAACAGTAGCGGTGCAGGTTACATCATCAATGCTATTAGTTTTGATGATGACGTAGAACCAACGCATGAACCATTTGTAGTTTGTGTGTCCTCTGGTGATACTAGGGCCTCAACATCAACTAGGACATAGTCCTCCTTTATCATTAAAGCACCACCCTGGAAGCCCATGACACCCTCTATGGTTAGGGCCCTACAACAAGTTGCGACAATGGAAACCCAAAGACCTTTTGTCATAAGGGTGTTAAAACGTGCGAATCCCTCTTCTACCTAGGGTTTGGTGGTAGGAACTACATCATGACCTACCCACCCAAAGAGACATGATGAACATATGGCTGATAAGATGGCCAAGGAATGCATGGAGCTAGGTCCTCCTAAGCCCACTCCCTTGTTAGCCATCCCTATGACCTCATTGTCCCAAACCGCTAACACAAACACAAACAGTCAACGAATAAACACTGAGGCTCAAAGGCCCTCTACACAACCAAAAATTAAGTTTCCTCTCTAGGAAATCCACCTCCTAGGATGCATGGAGAAAGTAAAAGCCACCAAAATAACAGATGGTGGAAAAGATTTTTTAGATGCGTTAGCACAAGTCAAGCAGGCTCTAAAATAGAAAAATATAACCTTAAGCCTATATGATTTGGTTATGACCTCTCCTACTTACTATGAAGCCTTGGTTGGAATGTTGGCACCCATTCCTGTTAAGGAAGATATACTAGCAGATGAAAAGGCCATCCATGCCATAATGCTTCCACCTGCAACAAAAGAGTCAAGGTTAACACCCTTGACATTTCGCGATGAGGTAATCACAACTAACCCTGAAAAGGGTCAGGTAACTACTGTACCCATGTTCATAATGATTTGTGTAGGTTAATACAAGATTTTTAGGATGCACATTGATGACGAGATGGCAACTAATGTCATACCATTCCCCATCATCAACAAGCTTGGCCTAGTGGATCAAATCAGGCCAACAATCATGACATGTTTGAAGTCTTTCAATGAAGTGCATGTGGTTGTCAAGGGGATACTTACGATAGATTTCATGGCAAGGGAGTAATTCCCCACCAATTCTAGGTTCATCATGGTTGAAGAAATGCTTGGACTCAACCTAATCCTAGGGAGGTCCTAGTTAGCCCATCTACAGGCCGTTTATTCACCTATCCACTAAGAGATCCACTTGCCTTACGAGGGTGGGGAGATGGTGATCTTTGGTAATAATGTAACCCCTTTGACCATCAACAATGTAGACACCGAACAAGGGTTAGAGGTAGAGTTCTTCGAAGATACACCACTCGTTTTTTATGAAAGTTAATGTTGTTTAGCTAATGTCAAACAACCAAGCAAGACAAGCAACCTCTATGAGGAAGCTCTATGGGTAGAATTGCCCTTCTCCATGGTAGACAAGGGCCTAGGGGAGTACCTTCTAGTGCCTTCTAGGCCTTACACACCACTTAACCCTCATCGGGTTAGGAAGCATCTACGTGACTTAGGCATGTCCTTAGTTCACTCACATGTCTGACTTACCTTTTGTCCCTTCATCTGTATAGTTATAATTTGTGTTATTGTTTACATTCTGCATTAGTTGTGTAGTTTCCTTAGTGTGTGCGATTTCATTTATTTCTTTTGTTCATTAAAAAAAAATAGGGCTCGAAAAGGCCTTAAACTACAATGCAGTACAAAAAGGCCTTAAACTACAATGTGGCCCAAAAAGGCCTTAAACTATTGCACAACCCGCTAAGGCGTAAAACTAGCAACCAACTCACCCAATGGCTAGAAATGGCCTTAAACTAGCGATGGCCCTGCCGCCATGGCCGTAAACTAGCATGGGGCCCACATGGGACCTAATTGCATCAATAAAATCATAAGTTAAAATTATCACAATATTACATGAAATTATAAGAAAATGAGAATCAAATTACTGTCATATTTTCATTGAATGATCAATAAGATAAACAGTTCAAGACTACATCCACAACATGAGATATTCAACAAGACACAAAATTGCCCAATAGTAAGGGCTACATCTTAAGCATTCTAGTTTGTAGTATGTGATGGGAAGTTAGGGCTCTTCCTCTTCTTCTACATTTGTTGCTCCACTAAGTCCCGCACACTCATCTGGAACCTACATCAAACAAAAATAAAATAATAAATCAGTCAATAAATGAGGTAACATGCAAAATTATGATAAAATAAACAACAATAAAGTAAGTTAAACCAACCTAAGAAGGGCCTACATCCATGCCTGGGGGCATCCTATATAGGCCAGCCTCATTCTTCGACATACGTGTCTAATCCTTCTCACCTAGGTCAATGCTCATAAGGGTTTTTTCCTTTTCCATCATTGTCCATGTGGGTGGCCCTAGTGAACATATTGCAGAAGTTACCTCTTTGGAAGGTATAGTGATCTATCTCTCTAAGGACTCACTAACCACTACACTGCTTGCAAACAATTTGTAAGCCTACTTTGTGTCAATTGTGTCGAGGAATATCTCTTGGCATCGGCACTCTATAGATTCATCTCTATACTTCTTGTGGTAGGCTTCACGCTCTAGTTTGTAGTGATGTTTGTGATTCTTTTGTGTTTGTCCCCATTGATACACCTTTGCACTGTAGTCTTTCCAATCTTGGTTTTTTCTAGCCAAGAGGTCCATCTGTAGCCATTATTTAATAACCTTGTAGGTGGTTCCATTTTTGCCCTGAACAGCTGACCAATACCTAGCATAATCAATTTCAGCTATGTACTAGTCACTGTATAACTTGTCATGTGTTGCTAGGAAGTTGTAGTGCAACTATAGATCTTCCAGTTTTTCCTCCTAATTTTCCCCCTTTTCTTGAAGATCTTGCACTGGTTTCCATAGTTGCTTGTTTTACATGTCTGCACTCCCATAATGCTCATGCGGAGTATAACGTGCACTTGCTAACCTGCTTCACCTTGGGGGGAACTTAGGTATGACATCGACTTGGACTACTTTGTTCAGGTCCCATTTAAGTTGCAAGACTGTTATTCCATAATAGGTGAAATAATGTCAATCACAAAGAAAAAAGAAGAAGAAAGAGATAATGATAGTGAAATAAATGTACTAATTTTAGGGTCTGTTTAAGGTAATCCATCATGTCATCCACCACACCTTGCATGAAGGTGAACTTATCTAGAGTTTTTGCCCATAATCATGTGCAGAAGGTGGATGTTGATGCTGGACATTTAGCGAAAGCATCGACCATTGCAACATAAAGCACTTTATGATCATCCAAAAATAAAAAAAACAAAACAAAATAAAAAAATAGAGAAAAAAGAAACATAATGAATATGTTGGTGTAAAGCTCCTACTCAACAAGCCCTCAGGTGTGAGAGTAGGGGGATCGCCCATCTACAGGGCGTCAAAGAAATGTTCAAACGCACCATCCTCAAACTGCAACCCTTCTTCCTTGAGTTACCTCAATACTTTAATGGCTTTTTGCTCATCTTCATCTACCATGTGTTCCTTGGGTTGAAGGACATTGTCTTCCAAGGGCTCCTGTGTACCGCCTGAAATCATCGGTCTCCGTCTGGAAGGAAAAAATAGAGGCGCGGGATCGCAAGACGCGTACAGAAGACCCTGCCTTCACCTGAGGGCGAGCTGGAATGCGACAAAGGCAGAGTACCTTGGGTGGTCTGCATGCGGATCAGACAAGGATTTCCCCGCGCGTATGAAAAATGCTAATACGTTGGGTTATCGTAAACGATGTGCGGGCGTAAACAAGGCAACAAGACAACATAAAGCGTAAATGGATGCAAACGAAGCGTGAGCGTAAACAGGCATAAACAGTTCGTGGGCCAAATTGACATAGAACTGTAAAAGAACTTATGCAGCAAATGTAAACAATGATATTGCAGAGTCAAAGTACAGTGCACCGGTCTAACGCAGTCGTGTGGGAACACAAGGCAGACGAAAAGCCCCAGCGTATACAGGGATGACTCTGGTTCGCAAGGCAGGCGGAGCGTAGAGAGTATCTGCAGCGTACAAGGCTTCCAGCGTAAGAGGGTTTCAGCTCTGGTGCGCAGCGTAAATGTTCTCTGGTATGCTCCGGGATTTTGCCAACCCCCCTGGTGAAGTGGGAAATCGGGGTTTATATACAGGTTGTTACGCTAGACTCGGATTGGGCGACACGTGGCGCGTTGACCGAGTGCACACAAGTTACAAATGTACAATATTACAAGTGTTGGGCGTATACGCTATATTAGGTCGGCGTATACGCTGGGTGTGCTGAGCGTGTGAACTTGGGTGGAGATGCTGTGCTGGCGTACACACTGGGCGTATATGCTGATGGATGCTGGCGTATACGCTGAGCATATACACTGAAGGGTGTCCACTTGCTTCAATCCTTGCTCTTTGGTGTTGTCTTCATTCTGCCTTTGGAGATCCTGTCGTTGAGCGTGTGCATCTGCAGTACCAGGGCGTACATGCTGGGGTGCTAGGCATATACGTTGTGGAGTGTCAGGCGTATACGGTGGGCATATACGCTGTAGGTGCCAGGCGTATACGCTGGGTGTCTACGCTGGGGATGTACACTTAGTGAAAACCAAGTGTTGTGATCCCAAGGTTGCCGCGTGTGTGAAATTTCATGCAGCCGGCGTCGTTCGTGGGTCCCAGAGACCCCTTTTGGTGTCGGACAAGTACTAAGCTCCGAATTTTGTGGTGTTTCATTGGCCCCTCTTTGTTGACACTTGGAGGAATTGACCCGAGAAGCGTCGACAAAGAAGTGCAAAACACCATAAGCAACTTGATAGAGACATTGTCTGCTGCCACTGGACAAGACGTCATCGCACCGTGTTCAGTAGTATAGGGAATTGGGAAAGGGGAATTTTGTGGCTGGTAGGAGGATAGAGATCGTGGGGATTGGTAACCGCTCAAAAAAAATTGTGTTGTGGACAGGGGATGTTTGGGTATGTGGCATGCTGATCCTTGCCAATAGCCAATGTTTTAGCATACTCGGATTTCAGACATGCAATGTGCATCCTTTGGCGGAACAGGGCCCTCGGTTGGCTTTCAAGGGAATCCTGTTGGCGGGGCCAAAGCTACGGGAGGATGTGTTACATGCTTTAGAAGAACAAGGCCCATGTTTAGTGTTCACGGGAACCTGTTGGCAGGGAGCCAAAGCCATGCAACTGGATGCTTTTTGACCATTTTAGACATGAGTACTTAGTTTTGAGACGACTGCCTTCCCGCCTGGGACTTATATGGGAAGTGCCCGGGGTCTCATTTTTTTTATAAACTTTTGCTCTGCTTTTGTACTCATGCGTAGTTGCTGTGCTGCGTGTTGCAGCTGCTTTACAATGGTACAATGTTTTAGATGTGCTGGGCATGTCGAGGGGATACCGGGGTACAATGTGTTAGCGGATGGATAAAGAATTTTGTCGATGAATGGGGATGTACTAGTGCATGGTTTGATTTAGTCCTGCCGGGTATGCCGCGAACATTGTCTTACCTTGCTGCTTACGGCGAAGTGCATCTTTGTGCGAAACTTCTGGGTGTCATCCTGCAAACACAACGCCAAGGAGACAAGAAAAACCATGAGCGAATAGATGAGCTTAGACTTACATGGAAGCCAATGGCGTAGAGATGTTGAAGGAAGGCAGGCACTGTATTTAGATGACAGCGATACTGATAAGGGCGATTGATGGCGAGCGATGCAGTGAAGCTGATGAATGAGCATGAAGGCGGAGTGATGTGCCGGATGTGAACTTGCCAGTTTATAGTCTTGGCAGACTGTCGTGGGTTAGTTTTATGTCATAACCCGTTGGACATTTCCTGTTTAGCGTCGTGACGGACATTACATTGCCAGTTTCTAGTCTTAGCGGACTATGGAGAGGCAAGCTAGTTTATAGTCTTGGCGGACTCGATTGGTTAGGACGGTGGCAGTTTGTTGTCATGCCGGACAGATGCTAGTTTATTGTCCTTACGGACGCTCTGATGTTAGTTTTAAGTCATAACCCAGGACTATGCTGTGGTATCAGTTTATAGTCGTAATTCCAGGACTTTTCACGTACCTGAGCTTGTGCTTAGACGTAGAACGGTCTTAGGTACACGTGATTGATTGGATTGGCGAACTCGTTCCCTTCTGTGTCAGCTAACTTGAATGCACCATTGTCAAATGCTTTGATGACCACATAAGGCCCTTCCCAATTGGCTGAGAATTTGTCCGGGTGTTCCCGAACAGCTTTGAGTACGAGGTCGCCTTCTTGGATAGGGTGCTTGTTAATGTCATGTCGATGTCGCTGTCGTTGTTGCTTTTGATACCATTCGATCTGATCGAGCGCACGTGTGCATTCCTCTTCCGCCGAGTCGAGGTCAATGATATGTAGATTATTGTTTTGCTCGTCGTCGAGGAGTCCGGAGAGTGTGATCCTTAATGATGGTACCTGTAATTCTAAAGGTAAGACAGCTTCTGAACCGTAAACAAGGCTATATGGAGTTTTACCTGTTGACGTTCGGTGTGTGGTGCGGTATGCCCATAATGCGTACACTAATTGCTCGTGCCATTTCCTTTTGCTTTGGGTTAGCATTTTCTTAAGTATTGTAATGATCGTCTTGTTGGTTGCTTCTGCTTGTCCATTGCTTTGAGGATAGTAAGGGGAGGAAAACGAGTGTTTGATCCCCAGACTGTTGCAGAAGGTTTTTGTTTCGGCACTACTAAATTGCGGCCCGTTGTCAGTGATAATTGTCAAAGGGATGCCAAAGCGGGTTACAATGTTTTCTAGAATGAAATTGCACACGTGTTTAGATGTGGTCTTTCGGAGGGGAACAGCCTCAACCCACTTCATGAAATATTCAGTAGCGGTTATGATGAAACTATGCCCTGCGAAAGATGAGGGTGTGATTGGTCCGATAAGGTCCAATCCCCATTTTTGGAAGGGCCATGTTATTTGTGCTGTGTGCAGTTCGTTTGGTGGTACATGTATTAGGTTACTATGTTTTTGACAAATATTACATGTTTTGACTTTGGAGAGACAATCGTGTTCCATGTGTGGCCAATAGTAGCCTAAACGTCTTATTTTCGTGGCCATGGCTTTTGGTGCTATGTGTCCTCCACATAGTCCCTCATGTACTTGATCAACAATCGTTTGGGCATCAGCACTACTTACACATATTAGCAATATACCTTCGTAGGATCGACGACACAATGTATCCCCTACCAAGGTGTACTACCTAGAACGTTTTCGTACGATGTCCTTTTGCGCATTTGTTAGATGTCGTGGGGCTTCGCCGCGTAGAAGGTACTCTTTTATGTCATCATACCATTCTATCGCGTGTGTTGTACTAACAGATGCGATCGGCAATGTGTCGGAGGTTATTGGTTCATCGTAGTTGATTACTGAGCTTGGCAAGGCATGGAACATGTCGGGCGATATATTTAATGCTAGTGTTGCTAACGCGTCTGCGATGGTGTTATCGTTTCGAGAGACGTGTTGCACATCAATGTTTTCGAATTGTTTCATTAAATGTTTCGCCAAGTCACAGTATGGTTGTAAATGTTGGGCTTTGCACGTGTAAATATCTGTAACTTGGTTTACGACCAGTTGTGAATCCCCTCTAACTACCAGACGCATGATGTCCGAAGCTAGTGCTGCTGCGAGACCTCTAAGGAGACCTTCATACTCTGCTATGTTATTAGTACAGTGAAAATTGAAGCGATAGGCAAAGGGTCGGATCTCTCCAGAGGGATAAGTGATAACAGCGGCGACACTTCCTCCTCGAGAGGTGGATGCTCCATCAAAGTTTAAAATAGCGTCGTAGTCATCAGGCACTGTGTCTATTGTGTTTACACTTTCATCCGGGAATTCAGGCTCTATGGTTGCTTGGTCATGCGTTGGTGATGCGGCCATTTGATTCGCTATGGCTTGACCTTTGACTGATGATTGTGCTACGTAGTACAGGTCAAACTCAGCTATCATGGCTTTCCATCGGGCTATTCGACTCGTTTCGTAAATGTTTCCTATTATAGCTCTCAGTACATTGTCCCTACAGATTATGTAAACTTGATTACGGAAGAGGTAATGTCGCCATTTTCTTAGACAAAAGACCAAAGCTAAGCATGACCTCTCCACGTCGTTGTACTTCTTTTCATGGGCAACTAAGGCATGGCTCAAGTAGTATACAGGGACTTCAGTTCCGTCATCTCGTTTCTGGCAGAGCATAAACGCGATGGATGATTCTGAAGTGGCAAGGTAGATGTAAAACGGTTTGTTGTTTTGGGGCAGGTAGACCGTAGGCAGTCGGGCAAGTGCTGTTTTGATATCTACCTTGTAGACCTCGAAGCTCGGTAAGGTTACTGGGTGGTTTCAGGTTAGTAATGGCCTTAACCTTATCGGGGTCCACTCGTATCCTTGCTTCTAAAGCTATGAATCCGAGCATTTTGCCTATTTTGACACCGAAGACGCATTTTTTCGGGTTAAGTCTTAGTTCATATTTTAAACAACGTTTTAAGACTAAGTCGAGGTCTTGTACGTGTTGTCCGGTCGTTTTTGACTTAACCACGATGTCATCCACATAATCATTGAGCGACCGTAGCATATAATCACTAAAGATAAACATCATGGCTCTTTAATATGTGGCCCATGTGTTCTTAAGACCGAAGGGCATCATGGTGTAATAAAAAGTTCCCCATGGGGTCATGAAGGTGGTTCGAAGTTGATGTTCCGGGTTGATGCGTATTTGGTTGTATCCTGAGAAGCCATCCATAAAAGATAGCAAGGTATGTCCGGCAGTCGAGTCAACAAGCTGATCGATGCTAGGCAGGGGAAAGTCGTCTTTTATGGTTGCTACATTTAAATCTCGGAAGTCGATGCATAGGCGAATGCTTCCGTTTTTCTTCGGGATGATGACCATGTTTGACACCCACTCGGCGTAATCAACAGCCCGAATAAAACTAGCTTGGTAAAGCTTGGTGATCTCATTGCGGACTGCCAATGCCACCTTGGGTCTAACCTTTCGCGCTTTTTGTTTTACCGGTCTTAGTTTTGGGTCAAGGATAATGTTGTGTTGAACAATTCTAGGATCTAGCCTTGGCATGTCCGTATAGGACCAAGCGAACGCTTGCATGTTTTCCCTAAGCACATGTTGAATGTCTTGGGCCAAGTGCGGTTGTAGCAACGTGCTTAATTTTAAGATTTTGACTTCCCCATCAGGCATGGTAATGGGGGTTTCAGCCAATGGGTCTTCGGTGATGTTTTTAGCTTCTATGTCAAGGAATTTTGTCATGCCTTGGTAATTGTCTGTTGTTTGCTGCGTTGAGGCTATGACCGCATCGTCCATCAGTGGACTTAAATTGATGAAGTTTATGTCAATGTCCCGTGTAATGATGCCGTGTGGTCAGTCAATGGTTAACGGTGCGGTTAACTGCGGGCAGTCCATTGAGCTTGCTCCTGCCAATAAACCGAGAGTTGCATAAGCAAAGGGGTGTAGTTCTATGTTTTCTGGTGCTTTTAAGCTATGTGTATGTGTATAATGGTGAATTATCGTCACACCTGGACGCATGGCAGTTTAAGGCCGTACCGGGCCATGATTGGCAGTTTAAGGCCGTACCGGGCCATCATTGGGTGAGGAAATGGTAGTTTAAGGCTGTACTGGGCCATGATGGACGGGGCGATGGCAGTTTAAGGCTGTACCGGGCCGTGATGGACGGGGTGATGGCAGTTTAAGGCTGTACCGGGCTGTCATTGGGTGAGGAAATGGCAGTTTAAGGCCATACCGGGCTGTGATTGGCAGTTTAAGGCCGTATCGGGCCATCATGGCAGTTAGCGTAAACGTGTAAAACGGGGTCCATGGAGGAACCAGGACGTAATAATCTCTGTTTTTAGTTCATTTTCATCATTTTTGGAAAAATTTTGGCAAATAGTAGGCAAAAAAGGCAAAAAGGTAAAAAACAGAGCGACGGCAGCATAAGCGGCGGCGGCGTCAGCGTCAGCGTCATCGGGCGCTATATAAAGGGAAGGGGGGGGGGGGTCCATTTGTTTTTTACCCGAAAGAGACAGCGTAGACGATAGCGTGAACCTGCTAAGGCATAAGCGTAAGCGTAAACTTGCCTCAGCGTAGACGCCAACAAGAGACCCTAGCGTAGACGCCGAAGATAAACCCCAGCATAGACGCCGTAGAATGGACTTCCCAGCGTCAGTGTAGACCGTTGCTCAGCGTGAACGTATATTGTCAGCGTAGATGAGCCGAGATGGGCAAGGGAAAGGAAGTGGAGGGCCAGGGGTGGAAGGGTCCTGATCTAACCTTCGCCGAAGAGACGGAGGCCATGTTGCAGGGTCTGCCCAGGCCAAAGATTCCATCGTGGCCTGTGACGTCCCACAGGTAGGCTCTGATTCCTGCCTTTGTTGTTTCTGTGGTATTTTCTATTTGTAGCGTAGACGGTCTCGGCGTATACACCGAGCGTAGAAGGGTTTTCAGCATAAGGGTTTTTGGTGTATACGCCAGCGTAGCTGTAGCGTAGACGGTGTTTAGTCCTAGCGTAAACATTTTTTCGCGTTGTTGTGTTAGCGTAAAAGTTTGTCAGCGTGTTTGTCATCGGCGTAAGTTCTGTTTCTTGCGACGGCGTATACGCTGAGGGTTTGTTCGGCGTATACGCTGTACGCGTACAGTTGTCTTTTCGGCATACTGCTTTATCTTTCTGGCGTAAACTGTTTATGCTGAACGTGAACTTGGGCGTATACGCCGAGGGTTTGCTCAGCATGTACGCTGCGCGTGAAGAGGTTGGGGTGTCAGCGTAAAACAGATCGCCGTCAGTGTAGACGCTGAGTTGGCTAGCGTGTACGCTGGGTTAAATTTCATTCTTTACGCTAAGTATTAGTCGGCGTATATGTTCTGCAGACAGCGTATATGCTGGTTTGAATGCGTTTTTTTGTGCTAAGTGTAGGTCGTCGTATACGCTCTGTATATATCGGCGTACACTGTATGCGGCATATACGCTAAGCGCGAATCATGGGCGTATACACTGGGCGTAAATCGTGGGCGTATATGCTGTGTACAGCGTATATGCTGTGTACAGCATATACGCTGGGCGTAAGTTGTGTTTTTCGCTCTGTAGAGTTGGCGTATACGCTCTGTGTACAGCGTATACGCTGGGCGTAAGCAGTTAGTTGAATTTTTGATTTTTTGCCGATTTATGATGCGAACTTTCGTTTTGTGGCATTGTGAGTGGTTGCAGGGACAGCAAACGCTTCCTTATTGTGGTTGAACTCGTCGGGGTGCTAACATGGGTTGGCCTCGTGGAGGAAGGCGATTCTCCCCCGGTTTTATTTGTGGATGACAAGGGGGTCTGGTTCAAGGAAGGTGCTGGCGAATTTCTGGCTTTCTTGTTAACCAATTTCGAGGTGGCTGTGTGGTCGCATTTTGACGAAGTGACTGCGCAAAGTGTGGTTGATGCAATACTGCCGGGGGCTGCAGAGGGCATAATGGTCTTTATGGGAGACATTGACGAGGGGCCGTTTGTGGCTAAGGATGGCACTACCCACGGGCCCAAGTCAAATCACCCGTTAACGCGTGTGTGGGCATTGCTGCCACCGGGGTTGGATTATGTCAACAATACATTGTTTATAGCTGCCCGTGCTCATACCTTGTTCCAGAATCCTCCTGGAACGATATACCGAATAGCCAGGTGGGACCACTTATATTTATTGCTTTGTCTATTTTCGTTTGATGTTGGTTTCTTGTTTTAACGCACGTTTGTTTGCAGACCGAAGACCAACCCAGACGGGACCCTCATTGAGGATGAAGGGATAGCCCTCGCTCGCACTGCTCTGGAGGCTTTTATGACGGCCCCCACTCTTCGGGGAGCTGTTTTGGCTCAGATGAAGGGTTCGATGGTCCGTTTCCATAATCAGTTTTCTAGGGCCTTTGCGATGTGCAAGGCTTGTGGGTGGCTTCACGAAGATTGGACAGATCAGGGGCCAGTCTTTCCTCATAACTTTGGCAGCACTTCCAAATCTGCCACTAATGGTGGGTGATAACATTTCTTAGATGCATTAGTGGGTTTGTTCAACTGTTTGGGACTATGCCGATATAACCATTTTAACTTGTTTTAACAGTTGATGCACCTTCCGGCGGGGATCCCGTGACGACAGGGCGAACTAAGGCCACTTTGTCAATGAAGTTCGGGGGGGGGGGGGGGGAAGGCGCAAAAGTGGCTGCATAAGCAAGCTCCACCGTCCCTCACTCGTTGCCTAGACGATGCCGGCCTCCTGGAGCTTTTTATGACACCCAGCCCTGATGTCTCAATCGGGGAAATGATAGGGATTGTGGACTCTTTTAATAAGTCTGTTTCTCAGTACAGCACCCGGATTAAGGGTGTTAAGGTGGTGTTTCATCTATCGCCTGTGTTCTTTTCTAACTTGTTTGGCATGCCGGTAGATGGCCTACCTGTGATATTGGACAGGTCTTATAAAGAGCTGCAAACGATCCGCGAGTTGGAATCTTAGCTTGGCGTGAGGAAAAACACCAAGGGATTCCCAATGCAGGGGAAAGTAAAGGTTGTTGAGGTGAACGAATTATATCCCCTGTTTCGGGCACAGGTGTTTCCCAAAACCCTTTCTCAGGTGCGGAGTTTTGGGGTTGAGGCGGTGCGCATCATACGAAGTGTCTTAGAAATTGGCATGCGGTATAACTGGGCTCAATTTTTGTTGGCGGGCCTGCATAAGGAGATAGTGCGGTTGCGCTCGAATATCGAAGCACAATTGCACTTCACCTTTGCCTTCTTCGCCGGTTATCTCCGCCGTTTTGCTGAGTTTCTTGTGGTGCGTGCGGACAACAAGTTTGTCCTATGGGATTGGGGTCAACTATCCCGCCCATGGGTCAAACATCTGTTTGCGACAACGAGATCGCAAGATGCCCCAGAAGGTATCGATGAGTCCGTGTCTATTACTACAGGGGGATCATCTGGCGGTTCCATCCACACACGGGATAGTCTGGGGGTGGAGCCAGATAATGTACCTTTGACCGCCAGACGGGCAGAGCGGGTTATTAAAGAGACCGTTGGGAAAGCCAAGTCGAAATTGAAAAGACCTGAACGCACCACGGAGAAAGTTGTCGATATAAACCAGCCACGCGTGAAGCGGATACGCTTCAAGATACCTGGTAAGCGAAGCTCATCTGCTTGTCATTGCATCGTTTCCATTCATTTATAACCCCTGCTTCAATTGCTTACGTGTCGTTGTTGTTTTTGATTTGATGAAGTGAGGAAGCAGGCCTTAGAGACCATCAGAGAGGAGGAGGATACACGTACCGAGAAAAACAATGAGGAGGAAAGCCCAAAGAAGAGCCAAGGCAGGGGAACGAAGCTATTAACAGAGAAGACTACTGACACTGAAGCTTTAGACGACCCAGACGCTATCAACCAAATGTTCAGTAGCTTCCTCAAGGGTGACTTGGATTTGGGCGATCCCCCAGAAGGTGACAAGGATCAGGGTATGTTTTCGCTTTTAGTTGGTTATTATTATTATTTTTGAATTAATTGTGGCTCTTACGTTTTTTATTTAATTTTGTGTTGGATTAGATGAAGGCAGCAGTACCAGGACGGTACGGTTGGACGTTCCCATGAAGACGGTCCCCCCTGAGAGGACCGCTGAGGTTAATTCTTCCCGTACCCGTCAGCCACTTATTTGGTTAGAGATGCCAAATAAGACGGATTTTGTGGATGGAATCGCGGAAGAGATTGTTGAACATCTCCAAGAAGTCCACCCTGATATAGGTATGAATCGTTTAAAGATTAGGAGCTTCCTGCCTTATGTGTACCGTTTAACGTTTGTGTTTTCTGCGTGGGTAGGCGCTAAACTAAGATGGGATCCCTCTGAGGGCATCAATATGGAAAGCCTAACTACACTCTCCCCAGAAGTGGAAGAGGTGCCAAGGCCTATTTATGAAGGAGTTGCAGAAAGCCTTGCGCACAATGCCAAGTCGTTGTGGACTTGTAGGCATTCTGTTGAACAGTTGTGGCTACAAGTACAGGCAAAGGAAAAGGAAGTCTCTGCCGTAACAGAGGAGTGTGACGATTTAAAGGCTCGATACGAGTTCGCCGCTGCTAGACTAAATGGAGATCGTTCTTGGTGAACATCGAGATTACATACACCAGGTATTGGAACCTTCTGAACCGTCATGCATCACTGACTCGGAGAATGGTGGAATGCAAAGCTCAAATTGATCTCCTGAACCTTAAGTGTCAAGATTGGAAGGCTTTCGCTTCCAAGGTTCGCAAATGGGGTCAGGACGAGAAAAACCATAAACATCAGTACAAGAAGTCGCTGAAAGAGGT
>MNCI01012661.1:172595-220548 GCA_015680685.1 Gnetum montanum
AACACTCGGAGGATGGAATGAGGCCATGCCTGGAGGAGCGCACATTCCAATCGAAATGTTATGAGGTGGGCATTGGGGTCCGTTTCCCCGTTATATTTAGTCAACGTCGGTAAGGGGACGCCTTTGGGCAATGTCAAAGGTGGGACAGAGGAGCTGATGGGGTTGTCGTTGTAGAAATCCACTACCTTCAGCTCCCCGTCGTCGGCTGTTTTGAGGCGTTTTACCTCCTCTGTCAATTCCTACATTAGTTTTTTAGCGTTTGCCCAATCTTGGACGCTTGGTGTAGCTACAGGCTGGGGGTGTGGGGCTGTATACAAGTTAGACTGCTGGGTTGTGGGTTGAAAGGCCGAAAGTTGAGCGATCGGCTGTTGTGCTTGTGGGAAGTTAACGGTGGGCGGTACTACGGATGGCATGTTGTAAGGGAAATGTTGTTGTTGCTGCAGATGGGGTTGTACCTGTGGCACGTGATAGGGGAAACGCTATGATTGCTATGGTGGCGGCTGTACTGGGGGAACGTTGGCTGGTTGAACCATACGTGGTGGTAGGTTATAATTAGGAGGTTGATGTTGCTGCGATTGAGCGCTCGTCGTTACCTGTGGTATAACTACGTTTTGTGGAGGGACTTCCTGTTGGGTTATGGCGGTAGAAGGGGCTGTATGCGTTTGAATGTGCGGGATGTAGTGGGCGGATGTGGAGGCCGGGATGACTTGTGGCATCCCTATCACTTGGGGTGGGATTGTTACTCCCGCGCTATCGTGAGGGGGTGATGCTTGTGAAGATAGGCCGACTGCTGCCTCGGGAATGATGGCGAGGGGGAGCGTGCTGAATCGAGGATCAGATGGAGGTGGCACATGGGCAAATGAGGATGTGTGCGATGGAGGCATTTGCGTGTGGGTTATTCTGAGGGGTTGGAGGGGCATGATCTCCCCTGCGTCCGGATGAAAAATAGGATTAGCGTGTGCTTGCGGGCTGAGAGTGTGGTAGGAATCCTCGTGTTCTGACTGGGCAGCGAAGTCATCCTCTTCCTCTAGTCGGGTCTCGAGCGCATGCTGACCTAGCATGTGGCTCCTTTGTAGGAGGAGCTGTGTGATGAGTTTTGAGTACTGCTCTGGAACCGGGATTAGGTCATATGGGGAAGGGGTGAACTCATGTCCTCCCCTATAAAAGATTTCAAATTGCCTCTTGACTTCCATTTCGGCTCGGTCAACAGCCAAGCCGGCTTGTAACTTAATACATATGAAATTATATTGATCCTGGGTGATAATGTTGGAGGCTGGATCTCTCCCCTGCAACCTTAGGGACCGGCGGGGCTCCGCTGCGGGTTGTACTCCCAGGTGTTGCATGATGGGCTGTTGAACAGCCATGGTGTCTATGATGTTGGTGGCTTGAGTGGTGGCATCCGTAGTGTTGTTTGCGGGGTTCATGATGATATGTCACGGAGGTGAATCTGTCTGAAGATGCGAAGTTAGTGTCGTGTAGTATGCAGCGTATACGCTTCAATGGACGACGTATAGTGACAGCGTATACAGCGTATATGGTCAGCGTAGGCGTTGAGCGTAGATGAGTCTATGGCATAAGTGGCCCAGCGTATACGCCAGACAGTGTACAGCGTAAAGGTACAGCGTAAGAAAGGGTGCGGCGTAAGCAAGACAGCGTAAGACAAGGCTCAGCGTAAAAGTGAGGAGAGTAAAACAAGCTCGGCGTAAAACAGGTCACAACGTAAACCAGTTACAGCGTGAAAACAGGGGAGCGTAAAAAACAAGGGAGTGTAAACTAGACTCAGCGTAAACAAGGTTCAGCATAAACGAGGCTCAGCGTAAACAATGCAGGGCATAAACAATGATGGCGTAAACGATGCACAGCGTAAAAGTAAAGCTCAGCGTAAACGAGGTAGCGTATGGTTTTTAGAGGAAATTTTTACGAGGGGGCGTAACTACTGAATAGCGTAGACGCTGGACAGTTACAGGCTGGGGTTTTAGGCTGGGCAACGTAACCACTGACGGGTTTCAGCAGGGAGCAGCGTGCAGTTGGCGGTGTAGACGCTTAACAAAGTAGACGCCGGGAAATTTGCAGACAAGGGTTTTAGGAGGCCCTCCTTCTAGCGCCAATTTCTGTACCGCCTGAAATTGTCGGTCTCTGGCTGGAAGGAAAAAATAAAGGCCGCGGGATCGCAGGACACGTATAGAAGACCCTGCCTTCGCCTGAGGGCGAGCTAGAATGCGACAAAGGCAGAGTACCTTGGGTGGTCTGCATGCGGATCAGACAAGGATTTTCCTGCGCGTACACAAAATGCTAATACGCTGGGTTATGCGTAAATGATGTGCGGGCGTAAACAAGGCAACAGGACAGCGTAAAGCGTAAATGGATGCAAACGAAGCGTGAGCGTAAACAGGTGTAAACAATTCGTGGGCCAAATTGACATAGAACTGTAAAAGAACTTATGCAGCAAATGTAAACAATGATATTGCAGAGTCAAAGTATAGTGCACCGGTCTAACGCAGTCGTGTGGGAACACAAAGCGGACGAAAAGCCCCAGCGTATACAGGGATGACTCTGGTTCGCAAGGCAGGCTGAGCGTAGAGAGTATCTGTAGCGTACAAGGCTTTCGGCATAAGAGGGTTTCAGCTCTGGTGCACAGCGTAAATGTTCTCTGGTATGCTCCGGGATTTTGCCAACCCCCCTGGTGAAGTGGGAAATCGGGGTTTATATACAGGTTGTTACGCTAGACTCGGGTTGGGCGACACGTGGCGCGTTGACCAGGTGCACACAAGTTACAAATGTACAATATTATAAGTGTTGGGCGTATACGCTATATCAGGTCGGTGTATACGCTGGGTGTGCTGAGCATGTGAACTTGGGTGGAGATGTTGTGCTGGCGTACACGCTGGGCGTATACGCTGATGGATGCTAGCGTACACGCTGGGCGTATACGTTGAAGGGTGTCCACTTGCTTCAATCCTTGCTCTTTGGTGTTGTCTTCATTCTGCCTTTGGAGATCCTGTTGTCGAGCGTGTGCATTTGCAGTACTAGGGCGTACACGCTGGGGTGCCGGGCGTATACGCTGTGGAGTGCCAGGCGTATATGCTGGGCGTATACGCTGTAGGTGCCAGGCGTATACGGTGGGCGTATACGCTGTAGGTGTGAGCTTCAGCGTATACGCTGGGCGTCTACGCTGGGGATGTACACTTAGTGAAAACTAAGTGTTGTGATCCCAAGGTTGCCGCGTGTGTGAAATTTCATGCAGCTGGCGTCGTTCGTGGGTCCCAGGGACCCCTTTTGGTGTCGGACAAGTACTAAGCTTCGAATTTTGTGGTGTTTCATCCTGTACTACTGTAGGGGCCCTTTTTCTTGCATTGCACAAGTTTGATTTAGAATTCCCAATAATGCATATATGATAATAATAAACACATTACAGCAACATTAAACCCTATTCTGTGTTGCGACATGGGACACATCAATACCCTTGTTCCATGCTAAGGTGCGGGATGTTCAAAAATCCTTGTTCCATGCTGTGGCGCGAGATGCCCAAAAACCTTTGTTCCACATCGTGGCCTGGGATGCCTAGAACCCTCAACCTAAATGTTCAAAGGGGGTGAAAATAAACAAAATAGAAAAAAAATGCATTACATGCACTCCCTCCCCTGGCTGCGACTCATGATGGTCATGGCGACGACGATGGTCCCTGCCCATGGCAAGCCACCCTCAAAGCCTAAAAACCTAAAATGTGCAAGAAAGTAGGAAAAGAAAAATTACAAGATTAAAGAGTAATGGCTTACCTGGTTGATAGCATCTCCTGACAGTCCTCAATGCACAACTTGGGAAGGCGCCTCAAGGTACACTCTCTTTTGTCAATGTTGGTGAGGTCGAGATGTTTGTATTCACTTCGACACGTTATGTTTAGCTGCTACGCTCTAGCTTCCTCCTTGTCATGCTCTAGCTTCTCTTTGTCATTGCTATGCTCTTCCTTGACTATGCTACACTCAAATGACTGTTGGATTTGACGTTGAAAATGATAGGTTTACCATGGTAAAACCCCTATTTATACCCTTCAAGGTTAAAGGACACATCACCCTCCCAGGACGTTCCTCGTGTGTAACGCGGGATGTTTCATGTTCCACATGTAACATACCCAGAGTTAGAAAAATTTTGCAACTTTTCTAGCTTCCTATACTTTACGATCCACTATGACCTTAAATTGGTAATTTTATGGCCGATCAATGCCATAAAAGATCACTTTACATGCTGCATAGTTAAATTTCATGACATTGACTTCCTTATTTTATGCATTTTTCTTTATTAAGATAGGTGCTTCTTGATATTTTTCTAGTTTTTTTGTAGGATCTCTTAAACAAAGTTGCAAAAATGAATGCATACGAGTGTCTTCACTCACCCTTAGTCTTGATTGGGCCTTACGATGGTACCACCAGATGCATAAACATTAAGCTCCTAGACTTCAAGCCATTCTCTTATGACACAAAAGTAGCATCCCTAGAGACATCACTGGACTGGCCAGACTATCTAGTCAGAGCTCTAGACTTAGAAGGAGGTGACGTAACCAAAGATCTCCTCATAGAAGTCCCTGTAATAACATGTAAAGGTGAGGCAAAAACATTAAAACTTAGTTCCTTGTTGGAGTCTCAAATCAAAAAAAGCATCTTTAAAGTCCTTAGTGAGAATGTCAAGGCATTCGCATGGTTCTATGAGGACATGCTGGGCTTAGACCCTCTCATAATATAACATAACATTATTCTAGATCCTTGCATTAATCCAGTTAAACAAAAAGCTCATAAAGTCAAGCTTGAGGTGGCGTTGGCCATCCACGATGAGTTACAAAGCTGGTTTCATCTGGGCAGTTGACTACGTTGACTGGATCTCAAACATTGTAGTTGTCCCTAAGAAAAATGGAAGTATACGCATTTGCATACACTTACTGAAAGAAGGCAACAATTAAAGATGATTTCCCATTGCCTAGTATTGACCAACTCATCAATACTATGGCTGGTCATGCCTTGTTGTCCTTTATGGATGGGTTGTTAGAGTATAACCAAATCTAAATCAACCTAAAGCACCAACTCTAGCACTACTTTCATGACCCCCTAGGGTACATTTTGCTATACAATGATGCCCTTTGGACTAAAGAACGCAGGAGCAACTTATCAACATGCAATGATGTATATCTTTAGTGACCATCTCTTATACTTGTTCAATGACTATGTTGACAACATAGCAGTTAAGTCCAAGTTGGCTAATGACCACACAGATGACTTAGACCGCATCCTTAAACATTGCCTTAGACATGACCTTAGGCTAAACCCCAAAAAGTGTATCTTTGGTGTCAAAACTTGTCGCATGTTAGGCTTTGTAGTATTAGAAGTGGGTATACACGTAAACCCCAACAAGGTTAATGCCATCACCAACTTAGCACCATTGTCAAACCTTAAGGAGCTACATGGATTACAATGCAGATTACAATTCATACGTAGGTTTATCGCAAGGTTGACTGATAAGTTGTAGCCAGTGCAACATTTTCTCAGAAAGGGGATCCACTTTGAGTGGATAGCTCAATGCCAAGAGGCATTTGACAACCTAAAAAAAAAGCTAGCTCAACTTTCAACAGTCTACGCTCCACAAGGAGATAAACCATTTTATATTTACCTTGCAACCTTAGACACGTCCATTACTTTTCTACTTTGTCAAAAGTGAGACGATGGCTTGGAGGTCCCTATTTACTACTTAAGCCAAGACGATGGCTTGGAGGTGAAGTACAATGATGTGGAGAAGAACTACCTTGCCTTAGTCTTTACACTCAAAAAGTGGAGACACTACCTTTTCTGCAGTTAAGTTAATGTCATTTGCAAAAGCAATGTACTTTGGGCAATTATAATGAACATATACGAAAGTAGTTGAATAGCATGATGGAAGGTAATAACCGTGGAGTTTGACCTGCATTATATAGCACAAGCATCCACAAAAGGTCAAGCAATAGCTACACAATTCATGGCTTCACTCATAGACGATCAAGCAATAGTAGATTCATAATTTCTGGATGAGCATGTCAATAGTATAAGCCAAATACCTACAAAATTTAAGGTAGTTTTAGACTTTGATGATACTTCAACCACACAAGGTGGTAGTGTCATTGCCATTATCATGTTCCTCTCTGGGGAGTTCTAACCCTTCACATATCACTTCACATTTCCTTGTACAAATAATGTGGTAGAGTATGAAGGTCTCCTTAGAGGTGTCCTAGTAGCTCAAGAGTTAGGAATTCAAAACATAGTAGTTTGAGGTGATTTGCAGCTGGTCATCAACCAAGTCATAGAGGTTTATGCTTACAAAGCATAACATTTACAACCTTACTATGATTTGGTGAAACACTTGCTTAAATAATTTGCAACCATAGATGTCCAACATATCCCCCATAATGAAAATGCCATAGCTAATGCATTAGCTACTTTAGCCTTAAGCATAGCACTAAATATGTTTTTTGCTTTGCCCACTTCAATAGTGGATTGCACTGAACCTATAACTCAAACAAAAAACATCGCATCCATAAGCACAGATCATGCCCAGTGGTATGATGATATTAAAGCATACCTCCAATAGGGAGAGCCTCCACAAAATATAACCTCTGCCAAAAAAGATGCGGTATGAAAGTGGTCACGGTAGTACGTCCTTGTAGGTGATAGCACTTTGTGTCACAGATCCTATGATGGAGGTCATATAGCCCCTAGGGCAATGGTAGCAAAAATCAAACATCTAGGCTATTACTGGCCTTCAATGGAGCATGATTGCATCTCCAAGGTCAGGACTTGTGACGTGTGTTAGCAGCATGATAACCTAATGCACGTGCCACCCACTGAACTACATACTACACAAATCACGTGGTCCTTCTAACATTGGGGATTGGATATCATAGGGTCTATAACGCCTAAGTCTTCCTCAATACATAGCTTCATCATTACTGTAACTAAATATTTTACAAAGTGGGTTGAAGCCATTTCCCGTAGGAAGAAAACATCATAGCAGGTTTCTAAATTCATCCTAGATAACATAGTGACCCCATTTGGTCTTCCCATGACTATAGTCACAGAAAATGGACCATAATTTAGCAGTGCAGAAACAAAAGCCTTTTATGAAAACTTTGGCATTAAACATTCCTTCTCGTCACTGTACTACCCATAGGAGAATGGTCAAGTGGAGGCTACAAACAAGGTCATTTTCGACCTTTTGAAGAGGATGTTTAACACCAGCAAGCAACGATGGCATAAACAACTAGTTTATGCACTATGAGCTTACTATACGACATGCAAAATAGCGACAGGTAAGACGTCATATAGTCTTATATATGGATCTGAAGCAATGTTGCCTCTCGAATTGTAGGTCTCATTGCTCTGCATGATCCTCTCAAGCTTCATTGATGAGGTTTAGAACAACAAGTTGAGAACCATCGACCTCGACTCTATAGAGGAGGAGCACATGTAAACACTTGATCGCATTGAGTTGTACCAAGAAAAACAATAGCAAAAACATGATCACAATCAACATCAATGCTTGATCAAGAAGGGGGACTTGGCCCTCAAGGTCATTCACAAGCCCATGGACAAATTCTCAGCTAACTGGGAAGGGCCTTTCTTAGTTATAAAGGCATATGACAATGGAGCCTTCAAGCTTGCTGATCTAGATGGCAATGAGTTTGCTAATCCTATTAATCATTTGTACTTGAAGCTGTACTACACCTAGTACGTAGTTTCATGCCAATGACAAAAGCAAGGTAAGTGCATGTCCGCTATGATGCTAAATTGGCATAGCACGTTTGCTATGATGTTAAAATGGCATAGAATATCCACTATGACATTAAACTAGCACAGAAGGTCCTTGGGCTATGACATTAAACTGGCACCCATAGCATGGTCCACTATGACCCTAAACTGGCCATCCACCATCTGCTATGACGTTACACTAGCACATCATGGTCTATTTGGATCTTAAATTGGGATCATGGTCTACCAGGATCTTAAAATAGCATAACAGGTGGTCTACCAAGACCTAAAATTGGTTTGTAGTTCAGAATCCATACTTCAACACACATAGTTATATAGACAAGCAAGCAAGAATACTTTCAATTCTCCATCACCTACCCACACCTCTTGGGTAGGATGGGATGGGATGTTGTAGTTCTAGAATAAAGTTCACGTTGTCAAGGAAAAACCCTCTAGGACATTTGCAGCATCACTGTCCCTGACATCTTGTTGATCTTCAAGAGATGCCTTTTGACATCTTGTTGACCTTCTGGAGCTACCACCACTAGTGCCAATCATCCTAGTTAGAGCTCTCACTGTCAGCATCACTCGCTGGAGTACCAACGATATTGTGGCATAGCCACAACACTGCCATCCTCTAGCCCTCACCATTACCTAAGCTTGGAAGAGCATCCAGCATTTCCTAGCTCTTATCTTTGGTGAGAACTTCTAAGCAGCTGCATTTCCATCACCTCTAGCCACTTAGGTGCTCACTTCTAGTGTGGTTGTTAGAGCTTTCACAGCTTGCCACCACTGATGCCTACATTGGCCTTCTTGCTTTGGACATTGTATGCGCCCGCAACTGACACAAAACTTACAACCCTTGCGGTGCCCCTAGTAAATAAGACTTTGTCCTCATCTCACATGGTGGTTGTTTTTTCTTGTTTTCTCTATGTTACGTTTGCAAGATGAAGCCTTGGTGGCATCGTTCAAGGGTGCGTTTCATTACAATGGTAAGACACCTCACTGCTTTGATGTGTTTGATTTGGTTCACCTAGCTATGTAAAGAGTGCACATTCCTATTGTCTCATAGTCAACTAACCTCTACCTCTTGATCTTGCAATCTCCTACACTCCTTGCAAGCTTTCCCAATGCATGTAAAACAACATTTCTTGCAATCAACCACTACATCCATGATGGGTGTAATGCAACTCATCCCATGGGGAGCCTTTGTGGGTTGGTCNTCATATTTTTTTCTTTTGTTTTTCTCTCTCTCTTTTTTTTTTTTTTTTGCTTTTATTCTTGTTTTCCTTTTTCTTATGCTTTTTCTTTTCTTTTTTGCTTTTGCTTTCTTTTGTGTTGCCAAGCAAACTACATGTCAACCAACATTTTCTTAGAGGCAACTATATCACATCTATACGATAGGTGTTTCCTCCCCAAGATGAATTGTGTTACATCTGTTTGGGGCTTTGACCAACCCACAAAGGCTCCCCATGGGATGAGTTGCATTACACCCATCATGGATGTAGTGGTTGATTGCAAGAAATGTTGTTTTACATGCATTGGGAAAGCTTGCAAGGAGTGTAGGAGATTGCAAGATCAAGAGGTAGAGGTTAGTTGACTATGAGACAATAGGAATGTGCACTCTTTACATAGCTAGGTGAACCAAATCAAACACATCAAAGCAGTGAGGTGTCTTACCATTGTAATGAAACGCACCCTTGAACGNTAAGTGGGCACTGATGAGTGGTGTTAGTGTCATGTTCATCATGGTGTTTGGTATTCTTTTTCGACATCTTTCAAGTCAATCCTCTATATTTCAACAAAGAGGGGCAAATGAAACACCACCAATTTTGGGCTTCCACAGTTTAATGGTAGATTTGTCTAAGTGTCAAAACTTGGGCAAATTTTTTCTAAGTTTGGTGCTACGTTATGCAACGTAGACAATGTAGCACAATTGAGTCCTATTTCTTGTGAAATTTTTCTAAGTGTTCTGCTATGCTTCCAATTTTCCTACTACACTCCCCAATGTAGCTAGCGTAGCACACACTTGGGATGTACCAAAAAATTTGGCAAAATTTCTATCTCCCAGGATGTCAAGCTTGCTACGCTCCCTAGCGTACCCAACTTGACACATGTCCCAATTACTAGTTCACCCAAGTACTGGGCTAGAGTCTATCAAAAGTGCTCAGGATGGACAAAATAGTTTGGCAAATTTTCTATCTTTTAAGTTGCTACACTACACAACATAGCAAGCGTGACACAAGTTTCAGGGCCCAATTTTGTCTAAGTGTTGGACAAGGATCTGTTAAGCTAGCTCGACATGGAAGCTACATTTGGCACATTTTCTAACTTCTGAGGTTGCCTATCTTGCTACACCCTAGAGTGTGGTCACCGTACCATGAAGAAACATTGCAGATTTTATCAAAATTTGTTAAAATATCGCTGCTACACTCTACAATGCTGTGTAGCATAGCCAGCATGATCAATGTGGCAAATCAAAACTTGCAAAATTTCACTAAGTGTTCTTGCTACACTCTACTATGTTGTGCAGCGTAGCTAGCTTGACACCAAGAAAAATGCCTTCGATAGCCTCAAAAAGCCTCTAAAACTCGACATCGACCTTAATCTCAGCTCTGATGTCCCTCTAGTGGCCAAGATCAGTAGTTTGCATTTCTTTTGCACCCCCATCGATCCTCGAAATTGTCCCTATGCTTGACCCTACTCGGAAGAGGGGGAAGATGTAGTCCTAGAGCGTAGTCTCCAAGTTACATTGTTTTGACACTATGTGTAGGTACATGGGGTCCTCTCAAACTCTGGCACATGTAGTCTAGGTAGTGTGGTTATAGTTTGGTAGTCTCTAAGTACTTGTTGCTATCGTTTAGAGTGTAACACTTTGCTACAGAGAATGTAACATGTCAGTGTAACCTTATCTACGCTCATGCCACGTGGCATCCGATCCTCGTTTCATGCTAAACCTAGCTCTATAAATACCTCGATGTTCAACACTTTAGGGATTGGAAAATCAAAAGAGCATTAAGCATTTGAGCACTTTAAGCACTCTTGTTACTCTTGTACTTAACCATTTGAGCTTCACACCTTGGCAAGCACTACAACACAGTCTTCTAGTACACTCGTAGAGCATGACAACAACCAACCTAGTAGGTTTAGCATCCCTTACAGCTATTAGCATTATGTCTTAGACATCCCAAAGATTGTGATCGCACTGCTACGCTACCACTATGCTTGTTTGACACCATGTACCATTTTCACCTCCTGTTCAAGAAAATTTATGCTCCTTGATTTTAGGGCGGTGCATTTCTCTGCTCTCAAAATTTTGTTCCATTTCCTTTCTAAGCATTTGTTTATGATATTAAGCATAAATTTTGCATTTTTTCTATTGTCAATATACATTTTCACACTCACGTCATTGTTTTTGGGTCGGGACCCCTTACTATGCTCCTGCTTGTTGTCTCGGTGCCCACATGTAATGCTCCATAAACTTCTATTACAAATGGTTATTTTAACACCACTGAAGTCCTTGTCTAATCAACCAGATTATTCAAGGCACCTCATTTCCATTTCTCTAGCATGGCCCTCACATAGATTCGGGGTTAGGCTGTATGCATATGAACCTCTCGATGTTCCACCCACCAATGTTTTTAGACATCACAACCAGGAACCTTTACATGAATCAACTCAGAACAAGCTGCCTGAAGCTCCTCCTTGGTAATATCAGCGTCTAGACTTTGCAACATTGTAGAATTGATAAGGCTAGGATAATTGAGAGTAGCAACCTTAAATGATGAGATGTTCATAGGGGTAGTTGCAGAAATGGTTTCATAGTGGTTCTTAAGAAATGAGAGGATATTGTTGTGGTTAATGATGGTGGTGCCATCACTAGAGATTTTATCTAAAGAATGTGAAGAAGAAGAGCTATTTAGATACTTGAAAAATTCCTTACAATGTTCATCTTGAATATTTAACCAAGTGAGTCTACTTTTAGTTAAGGCACTTTGTGCTCTATACACTTCCCATTGTTGGAAGGCTAATTGGGCTCTAGCTAACTCCTCATGAACTAGTGTGTTAAAAGGATCTTTAGCTAATCTATCAGTAAGACGTTCAATAGTAAGGTGAATGTTGTTGTTTTCTTGTTTGGCTTGAGTAGCCATTATCTTACCATACAAACAAGTAAAGTTCCACACTCTACAAGAAGAACAATGTCACCATTTTACCCAACCCACTTGATCTAAGGGCCTAGGTTTAGCATTCCAAAGGTTAGAGAGAAGAAGTTGAGTGAAAGGGGAAGAGAAGAAGTTATTATGTAGTTAGAAGAGATGGAAGTTATGTCTATGATTACTTCCATTAATCTGGATAGATATAGAGATGGAAATATGGTCTAATAAGGTGGCATGTTGATGGATCATAGTAGTGGAGAAGGCTTGCCAGAAAGAAAGGGTGGAAAAATGGAACCTATCTAACCTACTATAGATGCAAGCTTACCCAATACAAAGATTACTTTAAGTAAATCTATGTAGGGGTTTGCTAGCAGAGGCATCCACCCCATTAGAAAGGTAGACCTTTTTCTTAAATGTAGACCAAGTTTGATACCTGGAATTTGGTAGTTGAAGAAACACCCCTAAGCATATCTTGAGGGAATTCTATCATATTAAAATTTTCTCCAAAATCCAAGGCACTGAGGACAGAGAATTAGCTAGTCCCTGTCATAGGAGAGCACATTCTGTAGGATCATTAGGGGCATAAATTGAGCAAATACTAAAAGGGCCCTGCAATGAGGAGAAGTTAGCCAAAGAAACTTTATGTCCAGAATTGAAACCACTTTGAATGAGTTTATCTTTTCAGTAAGTCGATAGGATAATGGCAGCTCTCCCTTTCCCACTCACATGGGATATGGCAAGAATTGATAAGTGAGGGAGAAACCAATGGGCTATAAGAGATAAA
The DNA here is from genome assembly GCA_015680685.1 of Gnetum montanum. NCBI lineage: Eukaryota > Viridiplantae > Streptophyta > Gnetopsida > Gnetales > Gnetaceae > Gnetum > Gnetum montanum. The sequence continues at coordinate 185,300 of MNCI01012661.1, forward strand.
TGATCTACTAAAATCTTAATTTCTTGAAGGAGAATGAAATTGAAAGCAATATTAAGATTGGAAAGAAAGTTGCCTACATGCTTTCGTTGAAGCCTATCAATAAGGCCTTGGATGTTCTATCACAAGAGGTTCATGGGGAAGTAGAGGGCATGTTAAATGAGAGGTCAACAAGAGGTTTGGAAGTTGAAGTATCAACTTCCATTGTTTGTGAAAGGAGGGAAAATGATTTGTTTATAGTGGTAGGAGCTACAGAAGTGCTTAGTAGAGAAGAAGTGGAGGATGGAGTTGTAAAGGAGGTAGCTTTGACTTGTTTCCTTTTAGTACATGTCACAAACTCCTCACCCAAGACAGAGTTCTTGTCTTTGAGGGGATGACATGTGCTGACGTGTGTGCTCCTGATTGTGGTCTTTGTACCTTGGAGGGGCCAAATGAAGAGGAGGACTTTAGAGCTATTTTAAAAGAGGATTTGAACCTAAAGGATTCTGATGGAGGGCAAGATGATATGTTAGGGAAATGGTTCTTTTGGAATGTGATGGATTGTTTTTTGTTAGCTAAGAAAGCACATGTTGAGATATGATGCTCAGCTTGATGGAAATAGCTACACAATTTTGGAAGATAAAAATAATTGATTTTCTAGGTGAAGAGTTTTCCACTGGTTGCAAGGGTTAATGAGGTTTTCCTAAGAGCTATATCGAGTTCGATACAGTAGCGGGAAATTTGAGTTCCATTGATAACAATGCTATGGTCAGAAATAATAGAACCAAGCGTGCTCACGATGTCCCTCTCTATGGATGAAAAAATGAGTGGGAGATTTGACAATTCCACATAATAGGGAATTGTGTTAAATGCTAGGTCATTCACATTAAAGTCAAATCTCTAGGCATGCGCAATTAGAGTTGCATTCCGTGTTAAAAAAATTTTGAGAGAGAGAGCCTTCTTGACTTGAGAGGCCTCGAATAGTTCCACCAGAATAAAGTTCTGAGCATAGTAACTAGCATGAGAGATTTGAATGCCCTGGGGTTGATGGAGGTTTTGGATTTTCATGTTAATACTCAGAGACCTCGGTAGAAATCCCACTATTTGAAGAAAAATAAAGCACATTGCAAAATATTTAGAAACCACATCAAAAATATCATTCGGAAGAAGGAAATCAATTTTAGGCAAGTTAGAGGAACTTCCCTGATGGGGAGCAAAACGTGATAAATCCACCATTGCAAAATGTACATGAAACTAACTCCATTGCACCAACAAGGCCACCCACCGTTGTAGAGTGAAAGAACACCATCACCGCACCCCCATAGTGCAAAAAAACATGTAGCGCTAGAACAGAGCCACCTATGACAATGCTAAACTGCATAATAATAGTGCAGAATAGCCCACTAGCCACCGCACCAACCCACGAGGCAAGCACATCAACAACCACACCAACAGTAACCACAGAGGAAACCCTCATCTACCAAGAAAACACTTAGCAGTAGAGACATGCCACTTTGTCCATGCCCTCACCACCATTAATATCCAGCGCTACCTAGTGAATAGTAGCAACACAACCATAACCAGTACAACAGTGTAAACTGCAACCACTAGGGCCAAGAGCCTTCGAACTACTACGTAGCCATCACTTAATGCCAATGGTGCTAGAGGCCCCAATAGCCAAGATAAAATTAGTAGAAAGGAAAATTGGGAATAGTAATGTCACTGCACAACACAGTAGCTAATGAGGCCTAGGAGCCCTTGTGATCATGGTGTAGCTAGATGTTTGAAAACAACCACTGTAAAGCCACTCGCACATCATAGATGAAGCACAACAAAGCAACTGACCGTAAAACTGTGACAAAGCACAAAGTGCCAAACATCAAATAATGCTACAAAAGAGGAAAACACCAGACATAGGAAGAGATGGGGTGACTAGTGGCAATGTCAATGCGTGCTGCAGAGCGCAAGAGCACCCAGCAATGTGACACCATAGCGAGAAAAGAATCTGTAATGGAAACAATGAGTTAGCTATTGTAACAGAAATAGAGGTTTTGTTAACTATTTGTATTCTTTGAATAGAAATTTGAACGAAAAAGTGGCAAGAATGTGCTATGATGGGCTTTTGGCTTTATTATTTTGCTTTTGGTGTTGCTTTCCTAGAATGCTACAAGAAACTTGGAGTCGTTGTGGCTCATTATTTGGATTAAATGCTGCTAGAGGTAGATAAAATAATTTCTAGTATTTCATAACTGATGAGTGGCGAGGTACCCCTACACTCAACCATACGAATATGAGTGTTACACACGCGATTCGGTCGAACTCCGCAAACTAAGTGCCTACATGTCTTATGGAACACTTAAGGTTAATCGTTCGTTGTCTTCCCAGACTTACTTGTATTTTTCATGGTTGTATGGTTAAGTAAGTATGAGGTATGTGATTTTTATGTCTTTTCTGTTTTATCTCCTATGCTGACGAGGTGAAGGGTGAAGAGACTAATTAACTAACTTTAACTAACTAACTAAGCCTTAATTAACCTAGCATCAGCATTCGTTCCCACTTATCGTTCAGACCCTGAACCAATGCAACCTTGGTTACCAAACACTATTCGTTACTGGGATCACCAAGCGTAATTCACGTGCTCGAATCGATCATACTGAATGCACTTAACTATGGGAGAAGGGTTGAGAGAGATTTAATGAACTAATAAAGCATTTAAATGATAAAAAATAAATAAAGTCATATTTAGCTTAGTCCATGCACTGCAAGGTTTATCCAATAGTTTGTCTTTATTTCCATACACAAACTTGTGTTCAGGTACAATATTTGCTCAAATAAAGATCTGTTCACTTTGGAGCTCCTACTACGAGCACATGGAAATTATTCTATCTTTGGAGAGGTAAAACTACCGGAGTTTCACTACGGTTTAGGCCTAAATTGAGAAATAAGGGAGAGCCGCCTCTTATTTATAGACTTGGCGGCACACCGCGATATCGTGTACGCGATATTGCAGGGGATGTGATATCGCGTCCCATCAATAACCTTTGAGCTTTTACAAACATGACCTTATATATTGGAGTTTGACACCCCTAATATATGTACACCTTAAGATATATAGTTCAATTAGAACTTTATAACTCATAAATCATTTTTCATTAGGCCCCGATATTAGATCTCATGATGCATTATCGAACATTTTATATTGTGAGATGCATGTTGGCCTATAAATACAACACTTGGGTGCATGATTCATCCATTCCATTTCTTAGTTGTAGTGAAGCTCTTGCAATTTTTCTTTTTGAGAGTTGGAATATTTTTTGAGTGTTTGCAATAGGAGTCAAAGAAGTGTACAGATCTTTATTCAAGCCTTGATGTACCTGAGCATAATAGTGTGAATGGTAATAAAGATGAGCTTTTCTGATCAAACCTTATAGCACTTGGAATAGATTAATGTTTCCCTATGCATTTATTATTTATGCACTTTAATTTAATGAATTTTAACTAAGCAATTTGTTGAGGCCAACCTTGCTCATGTTGTCACATGGGGCCATAATCAATAGTAATGGTTTGGACAATTTCATTGAGTAGAATCTCTAAACTAACCATGTAAGAAGGATCTTGGGTTTGGTTCACACTTTGCTATCTTCATCTCCTTTATAAGTTAAGTAATGTTTATTAAATATTACTTGACTGGATTTCTTTCTCTTTGTCACAAGGGACAATACTTGACTTGGGCTATATTAATTGTAATGAAACATTCATTTTCACATGTAACAAATTATTACCCAAATCATGATTTGCATTCTATGATCATCCCCAGTCACACATTGCATCGAAGAGAAGAAAAAGAAAGTACAAAAAAATAGCTAGTCATGCTAGATATTAGTTAGAAGTCTTAATCAATTGGCTACAGCTCACACCTTACTAATTATGATAGTATTAGTGGTAGGATAGTGTAAGTATTAGTAGGTATTAATTTCTTAGAGCTTGATCAATTGCTGAAACATTTTGGTGATAGATATTTTTGATTAGGTAGGTTGTTCATAGAGAAGATGGGTCTATGAATATGGTGGGGGTTGTCATCCTTGAAAAAGAGCTGAGGCAATTGGAGGGCATGTGTGTTTTTTTTAAAATTAATTTCAAGGTAACTTAATGTTAGGCTTTTGTGTGAAGATTAAAAATAATTCATATTATTAAATTTCTAGCGCTTTGTTCTTTGAATTTGTAGATGCTGATTCATTGCAAATGTTGAATTCAAGGAATCATGTGAATCATTGTAGATTACAACTCTACAAGTGAAATCTTCAAAGAAACTAAAACAACTCAAAACTCAACAAAAGTGGGTATTTTAGTGGGTCCATCCAGAATCACACGGTAAATACTCACTGAAATTTACAAAACCATTTTTTCCCCATGAAACCTTGAATCCACATAAGCAACACAAATGACCAACAAAATTTTCATATTGTACAATTTGGTGCCTAAATGTTTGAACTTTGAAAGTTGAAACCAAAATTTGATGACTTATTTGACATCAAAGTTGTAGTGTGGCAATGATATTGTTGTTAAGAAATTAACTACTTGGTCAAGGAACCTAGTAGTAGAATAAAGAAAGTTTCTTTCATATTGTGCAAATTTTCTGTGTTACGTGGCAGTTCATGATCCTAGCTGGTAATCTCATTTGACAAATAGATTAGATAGTTTTCCTATGTTGTGTTCTAGGACTTTCAGAGTTTATTGTTGCTCTCACTTTTTTCTTTTGGCATCACAGCTAATATTATTTCTTTTAGAATTCAATTTTATGGAAGCGTGTAATCAGTTCAAATTAAAGGCAAGTTCACGTGAAGTGTGATGAATGTTTTTCATGGTAGTTTGAAATTATTACATCTTGAATGTCATCTTCCTGTTCTTTGGCTGCAGTTTGACTGCACATACACTCTATTCATCAAGTATGTTGTTCTACTGCAGTCACTGCAGTTTGACTGCACATACACTCTATTCATCAAGTATGTTGTTCTACTGCAGTCATTGCATATAAGATAAAATGCAAGATAAAATGCAGGTAACCATCATAGGCATAACCAACATCAGAGAGGAGTGGTGCTGTGGTAACTAACACATGGCAAGTTGAAGGTGAACGATGGTTACAGCAGGTGGTGGACGATAATTGGCAGTTGACAGTGGTTTCTTCTCTTGCAGGCCGCTATCAACTGAGGGGGCATCAAATCTAGGGAGGGGGGGTAGACGAAGGAGGGGAGGAGCCTCTTCTCTGATGTTGATGTTGGGGGTGTCCAAGTGGGAGGCACATTGTAGGTTGCGTTAACAGTAGTGCAGGATGTAGTAGACTGCAAGGTGCAGGTGGGAGACATCAACAATGACAGACGCAGCAGCAAACGAGCAGTCTGACGATGGGTAAAGGATGTGGGCAGTAGGTGGCATGTTGTAGGTTGCGGACAACATGCAGTATTTGTAGAACAATGTGCGCACATGGCAGACGCATGCATGCAGAGCACGTCACCTACAGCAAATGGTGGCTAGGCACACGTCTACAGTATGTGACGCGTTCAAACGGCACGTCCGACAATGATGCACATAGACGGCAGAAGAGCTGTGTGAACAGCAAGCTCTCTCTCTTGTTTTTACCGCAGACACATACATTGCCGCAGACAGATACATTGGCAAATGAACGACGCAAGCGCAGAATGGTATTTTTTTGTGTTTTCCTTTTCTTTAATTCCAGCAAGAAACAGATACATGTTTCCTCTCTTCGAGGCACGTGGACGGACGACAGCTCTTGCCAAAAACAATGGTGAAGTAGTGACAATTGATACAACATCAACATCATTTCTTTTTTTTTCTTTTTCTCTACCTTCAAACAACGGTAGATGCCCTCTCCCAACGGAGAATCAGCGGTGAATGCCATGAAAGATGGTTGATGGTGGTTTCTCTCTCCAACGATTGATGGCACATCGATAGATGGTGAGCAAGTAGTGATGCTGGCCAACATTGAGGTGGTAGACAATTTCTATATTTCATTTTCTCTCTCCTATGCAAGAAGACATGAAAACGAAAAGGTGACAGTAGCACTCATGTTTCTCTCTTGGTCCATGTGACAAAGGTGGGATCCATCTTCTCTTTTCCTCATCCAGTGGAATTTTTCTTTTGGATTATTTATTGTGCTCTAAAATTGCACAAATATTTAATTTAAATTTTCAATTATTTTGCTTGGTCTATTGTTTTCAAAATGTCAAAATATTTAATTTTAAATTTTAAATTATTTTACTTAGTTTATTATTTTTAAAATGTCACATAGCCCTCTTCAGCTAAGCCTATTCTTGGGTTTCCATACCCATATGGGAGGCACCCTAGGCAATAGTCTCCTAAAATAAGTTTTTCCCAAGTGTTGGTGTGTCCAAAATTTACGCATCAACACAATTAACATTGGCTAGATAACAAACATAAACACAACCACTTCGAGCATACATTTAATGCTTGGTAATCATAGTAACGCTTAATTCTTGGTAACCTAGTGTTGCTATAACGTGTTCAAGATGTGTACAGAAAGTGGAAACAAATGCCTATGTTAGGATTATTTAAGTGGTAGTTAGTTGCTAGATTAATTACAAATTAAATTTACTTTGTTTCCAACACTTAGGCAATTAAACCATAATAGACAAAATGATAAAAATTAGATACCTCAATTACACTTAACCATACACTTACATTGCACAAGTGGAATTGAGAAAACAATGATTGCAACGGTTAGATTCACCCCCTAGAACCCAGTGTACTTAGAGAGCTAAAGTCTGCAAAATTTGACTAAATTGCTTAATAAACGCTAGTGATTTGTATGGCTAGGCATAGGGTATACTCGTTGCTCATCATTGGTGCCATTGCCAGGGACTTTAGTTAGCTATGTGCACTATATAGGACTTATTAGAAATTATTCAAAATCATTGTAATGAACCTTAAAGTCGTAATCATTCAAAATAATAATAATAATTGTAAAAGCACACTCATATTTTCTTTCAATCTAAAATGTCTTCTTCTCATAGGGATGATTCTTCATTGAGGTTCAAGCATACATCAAATCAACAAATCAACAAAAGAATGAATGATCAAATCCACCAATGCCCCAACAATGCAAAGTGGTATATACTCATCCTGGTGAGTATGTGCTAGACTTCACCTTCATTCTACATTAGGATGAACAGTTGCAGTGGAGGGACATCAAGGGCAACATTGTGTTGTCATCCAATTGATCAGTTCCTACAATGCTGCACCAAACTATTATGAGGTTGGGTATCTAGGGCTCAATGATGAATAGATTGTGCAAGATCATGACTATTGGGATTATCATCGCATTGAGATACAATGCAAAAGAGATCGACAATAGAAGAGGTACTATAAAGCTTCAAAGGAGAAATAGTTTAATAACCCCTTGTTCCTAATGGGTCAAAGAGATAGTGAGGATCCCTTCCTTGTGAGTTCTCAATTCATTGACTTTCCTTTCCTTGGTTTTGATGAAGGGGGCTTGAACTAGAATTTATAATCCATTGTAAAAAATCCTAGTTTAGGCAAGAACGAGTCCCATGATCATGAGGGATCCAAAGGTGGGAGTCATGGTAGGGATAAGGATGAACATCATGATGATGGTGGTGGCTGTGATCATAGAAGAAGGGATGGTAGGCATCGTGGTGGTGCTAGTCCTTCTTCTTCTTCATCTTTATCATCCTCTTCTTCCTCCTCTAGCTTTGACTGAAGTCGTAGAGGACATGATCATGATGAAGGTGACCAATAGGACAAAAATGATCATAGGGCCCATCAAACTAGTTGAGACCATAGGCATGGGCAATCAAGAAAGGCTAGCCATCATAAAAGAAAGGACAATAGAGGACATCATGGGCATCATGGCCATCATAGAGGCTATGATCATGATGAGGCTTTACATGTGATGAAAAACATGTTGAATACTATAGAGGCAATGAGAATTCCAACAAGGCATGTGAAAGATAGTAAAATTAACCAATTGGATATGAACAATATCCCCAAGTTCGAAGAGGGATATAACTCAGATCCACAAAACCATCTTCAAACCTTTCATGATGCCTGTGCTTTATAGAACGTGGAGAATGAATAGCAAAAATTACAACTATTCTCAAGGATACTCATCAAAGAAGCTGAAAGTTGGTATCAGTCCTTAGAGCTAAAATTAATTTGTAGGTGGACTACGATGCTTGAACTCTTCAATGAAAAATATCAAATGTACTCCCAAGAATTTGTAACAACCAAAAATGTTGATGGTTGAAACACCAAGGGGTTTGCAAGTGCACAGCCTAATCCCATGCCCATGTAAGGGCCTTGCTGGAGGTGAAGATGGGATGCCTTGAATAATCTTTTGAATCAAATAGGGACTTATAGAGTGTAAACAATGTGAGTGCAAAACAACACTAAGTGTCGGGTGGTGTTAACGGTGTTAATGATGTGAATAGTATCGAGTGTAGTCGATGTGAATAGTGCCAAGTGGAGTCAAGTTTTTGATAGAAAACAAGCGTGTTGACATGCGGGGACCATCGCCTAAGCATAGTTGTAGGCAAAAATGTAAAAAAATGCAAAGGAAACATAAGGGAGGAAGAGAGAGAAATGGAACATTGCCCCAAATGGGGTTGAGTGTAGTTAACTTCAAAAGGGGTTTAAAAGGTACATGGTGGACAATAGGCATGGTGGAGAGCATAGTTATAGTCTCGGTGGTGTCAGGTTGTGAAGGCTAGTGCTCGTTGTGGTGTTTGTGTCTGTTAGGTTGGTCATTATGGTGTGCTGTGTGGTGTCTTGCAAGGGTGCAATAGGGCTACATTGTACTGCATGGGTGCAACTCTACCTCTCTGGTAGTGTATCTTGGTCTTGTTCATCTAAGGAGCTAAGTGCTAAATTCCAAAATGCTAGATGCCAAATGAAAATGCCAACCCCTAAAATGTTGGGATGTAGGGGTATTTATAGGGCTAGGGTTAGCCCAAAATGCAGATCATGCAACATGTGGCAGTGTGGTAGGTGGGACTATGCTTACCCCAACTATGCTCTGGTGTTAAGCTCTATGGTGTTAAGCGGTGTTGTTGCTTTGATGGAGTTTGTGAACTCAAGAGACTTTGACTATGCTACCTAGTTGCACAAAGAAGATTGCAAAGTACTTGAAAAGGGAGATGCAAAAATGGAAAATGTTGTTGCTAGAGAGGTGTTGGAGTTGATGCGAATGCCGATGTTGAGGTGTAAGGGCCTTTGGAGGTTATTCTTGCCAACTACGCTCTAACTACACTTTGGAGCATATTGAGAGCATAGTCCCAAACTTAGGCAAAATTTGCTCGAAAATTGGCAAAAACTAGCAAAATGTGGCTAAGTGCTAACTATGCTCTAAGGGAAGCTAACCTATACTTTCGAGTGTAGCGAGTGAAATGTGGCTAAGTGTTGACTACAATTTAGGGGAAACTAACTACACTCTCGAGCGTAGTGAGCGAAATGTGGCTAAGTGTTGACTATGCTTCAGGGGAGGCTAACTACACTCCCAAGCGTAGCGAGTGTAGCAAGCACATGCTCAACACTTAGAAAAATCTATGCAAAATATGGCACCTGGGGTGACTACACTAACTATGCTCTAAAGTGTAGTCGAGAGGTGTAGTCCCAACAGTTAGAAAAAATTTGCAAAACTACTGTTTTCATGTTGACTACACTAACTATGCTTTAGAGCATAGTCCCAGTAGTGGAGAGTGTAGTTTCAACACTTAGAAAAATCTGCAACTCATGTCATCATTTTGATACTGAGCCAAAATTGCAGAAAGTTAGCCATTGAAGCTGACTACGTTCTACTGCAGTGGAGAGCATAGTCCCAACACTTAGACAAATTTGTAGAAAGTGTCATCATTCTAACACTTAGAAAAATTTTGCAAATTTGGTAGTTTGAGTTGACTATGCTCAAGGCTTAGAAGAATCTAGACAAAGTGCCACTATTTTAACATTTAGCCAAATTTGTAGTTAATACGCTAGGACTCAAAATTTTGCAGTGTTTCATTAGCCCCTCTTTGTTGACATCTGGAGGAGTGGCTTGAGAGACATCGACAAAGAATTGCAAAACACCATAGCAGACGTGGCATAAACATTACTTGTCAGTACTAGATTGAGTATCATTTTATCATGTTCAAGAGTGCTATGGATAGGGGTATGCTAGGGCAAAGGGTGTAGGCAATGCTAGGGAGATGAAATGCAAGAAGGAGAGATGAAATGCACACTATGTTTCATGATACAAGATGCAAAGTCAGCACAACTAACGATGACCATGGCATGAAGTGGCTTACCTCTAAAAACATTGAGCTCTCGTTAGAGTGCTCATAAGAGAGTCAAAGTCAATCCAAGGATGGGCCAATTGCAAAATTGCAGTGCTATCAATTTGCTTGAGAATGTTCTTTTCCCCATTCTCTCTTTTTTTTTTGTTTTTTATTTGCAGAGAAAATCGATGTTTGGTTTTGCACATTGCTAAATGCTAGCTGCAAGGTGTTGGCCGTCGATTGGATGGACTTTGTTTTGATGCAACTGCATTGTGTCTATTGAACAAGTGTTTCCTCCTTGGGATGAGTTGCATTACATCTGCTTGAGCTTTGATCAACCAATAGAGATTCCCCATGGAATGAATTGTGTTATGTTCACCATGGGTTATGCGGTTGACTTTGAAGAAAGTGTCATGTGCATTATAGTGCGTATGCATCAGAGGAGTTTACATGTATGGGAATGTATGGAATGCAATAGGGTATGGAAATGTGGGAGTGAATGTGCATAGGCTAGAACGAGATGAGGGGGATGTGCACTCTTGAGCAGCTTTACTAGCCTAATAATGCACATCAGAGTGATTTGGTGACTTGCTGCTGTGATGAGAAGTGCCTTTGCATGATTGCCTCTAGGGCTACATCCTACAAACATAACTTTGAGAAGATAAGAAAACCACAAAACATGAAATGCAAGTGAAATGCCAAATGTAAATATGTTATAGATGCGTGAAAAGCTAAACTAATTGCAAGTGCATAGGAAGCCAGTGGAAGTGCCAGTGCGATGATGCTACGAGTGCCCTAAAGGTTGCACCAATGGAAGGTGCTCCAAAAGATTAGCAACATGCCAATTTAAAGTCTTGGCAAATTGTGAACCTAGTTTAAGGTCTTGGCAGATCATGATGTGCTAGTTTATAGTCCTAGTAGACTATTGGATGCCAGTTTAACATTGTAGTGGATGATGGATGTTGTGCTAGTTTAATATCATGACCCAAGGATGAGTTGTGCCAGTTTAGCATTGTAGTGGACATGCTGTGGGTGCTAGTTTTAGCATCATTGTCGAAGGATGATTTTTGCCAATTTAGTGTCATAGCGGACATGCTATGTACTTACCTTGCTTTGGTGAGGTATAGTGTTGCATGCATAGCCATGCTGTGTGCCTACAAGATCTTGCAAAAATCAACTAGAAAAACAACATCAAGCGGAAACTGCATAACAAGGTTAATGTGCACAAGTAATAGGAAAGCAATGTGAAAAGTGATAGTTTTGGACCATTCTAGGCTGCAACGATAGTTTAAGACCAGTTCAGGACATCGCTAGTTTAAGGCCTTTTCAGGCCATGTGTTTTTGTAGTTTTATGATTTTTTAATGTGTTTTTGATGTTTTTCAAATGCAATGTGTAAGCTAGGTGGATGGATGTGTAAAAAAAGTAGATATGCATAAACAAAGCAAAGTAGTGTGTAAACTAAGCAAACAGGTGAGATGTAAATGCATGAACAAATACAATGCAAGCGAAAACCAAAAATGCATGGCCCATGAAGGCAAGGGGTAAGTAGGCACCTAGCGCATTTTTGTCCAAGAGAAAGTCTTGGTCATGTAGTTGCTTCCTAACTAGGCATGGATTAGGGGGAACACAAGGCTTAGGGTCCTCTAGGCAGTTGTTGGCTTTAACCACTCATTCAGGTGTGTTAGCCTTAGGCATTGCATTAGTTATCATAGGTGTACCACTAAGAAACGCCACCTCCAACACTTGCCCCATGTCTATGTTGTGGGTAGTCGGAGGGGAGACATTATCATCGTGGATGATAACTTGACCACCTTTGTATGGAAGGTGGATTTCTTGATGGATTGGGAAGGAGACAACCTATAATTGAGCTAGCCAAGGCTAGCCTACGATTAGGTTGAAGCCTAGCATCTCCTCTATGACTATGAAGTTTGCAGAGGTGGGGAACTACTTCCCTACCACAAAGGTAATGTTAATTGTACCCCTAATGATGACATGTGATCCATTGAAGGATTTTAGACATGCAAGTTTGGTAGGCCTGATCTCATTTGTCAAGCCTAGCTTATCAATGACGGAGTACATAACTACGTTTGTTGCTGCACCATCATCAATGTGCACGATACAAATGGTGCATTGCCTAATCCATATGCTAATTGACAATAGAGCTATTATGACCTCCCCTCGTTTAGGATTGACCTTGACTACTTTGTCATGAAAGAACAAGGATGTTGAGCTCGATTCCTATGGTGTAGGAGGAAATATTGTTGCATGGATAACATTCTCATTTGTAGGGATGTCCTCCATAATAGGAATGGAGGACAAAATCCATGCTAGTGCTTAGTGGTGAGTAGATGAGGTCATGACTAGGTCATACAAGCTTAATGTTGTGTTCTTCTGCTTGTGCGTTTGGCTCACCTGGGCTAGTGTAGCTGTAGAGTCCTTGTCATCAACCATTGTGTTGGTCTTAACCTCCTTCATATGGCTTGAGAAACTAATCTCTTGTGGAAGGGACTTGGGTGTGGGTTGTTTGGTCTACTTGGGGGTAGGGGCCCTAGTGTTCAGTTGCGGCTTGTTGGTTAGTTGTGGGGGTTAGGAGGCCCTCATTTGGCCTCTTATGTTACCATTTGGTAGGCCTACCTAGGTTGCCAATGGGGGCAGCCCTTGAAGAAGAAGAGATTGACACGTTGCCCACTATTAGGCTTTGGGTAGGTGAGCGGCCATCACATTGTGGCACCCTAATAACAAACAATGGTTATTTGGGAGTTTTTGGTGCAAGGCTAGCTCATTGTGGCACCTTGATGATGAAGGGTTGTTTAGCAGTTGTAGGTGCAACGTCATGCCAATTTAATGTCTTAGTAGAAGGAGGCTATGGGACCCTAACCACGAAGGGTGTTGTGGGTGCCCAAGGTGGCACTTTGATCACAACAGGAGGCATCTTGCTTATGGAGGCCAAGGGAATTCTTACTTTGCTGGGAGGCACTTGGATCACAAAAGGTTGTTGCACACATTTAGCTTTGCCTCCTATGCTAATGGAGTTTATGATGTAGGGGGCATTGTCTGCACTAGATTGGGTTGCTACGTTGAGCACTAGTTGGTCCCTTTCTATCATTCTTTGTAGATCATCTTGCAAAGCCTGATAGTTGTTCATATTGTGACCAAACATCTGATGGTAATGATAGTATTGGTATAGTTGGAAATGTTGTGGGACTGGAAGCTTGTTTGGTACTGCTGAGGTGGGGTTCCTCAGTAATTTGCAATATCGATCGTGTTTTTGGTGGGCAATCTTCGATACTCATTTGTATTGGATTTTCTTAGCTTTTAGAAGTTAGTCTAACAATTCAGAGGGTTTCATCAGCAATGGGGCATACTTTGAGTGATCCTTGCACTCAAAGTGGAACCTTGTAGTGGCTTCCACTATGACCCCTACTGATGTGGGCTAGCTGGCACTAGAGTTGGCAACTTTGTGTGTTGTGGCCTTTGGCTACTTAGCCTTTGGGCCCTAGTTGGTTGATTTTGCAGGTGTGGCTACTATTTCCACTATTGTGTTTTACTTGTGCATGTGCTAGTTTCTATAGGCCACGTAGGCTGGGTTGTTGCTTGCTTGTGTTGCCTCCTCTATGCCCTTTGTTTGGGCAAAGGCTTGGTTGAGAGACTTAAGGGCCAGGTAGTACAGTTTTGACTTGATGAAGTCATGGATTGCACCCTTAAAAATGGCCAATAGATGAGTCTCTACTATTAGCTCATAGATTTCTTACAAGGTGGCACTCCATTATTGGATGAATTTAGCCATGGGCTCTAGGGGCCCTTGCTTAACTTGCATGAGCTAGTCAAGAGTTGCTTTAGGTTTCAGGTTGTCCCTGAAGCATGTCACAAACTGGTTGAGGAGATCCTCCAAGGAGGAGATTGAGGCCTTGGGTAATGAATGGTATCAGTCTAAGGCCTTGCTAATGAGAGACATAGGAAAGACACGCATAATAGCATGTGGCCATACTTGCAAAAATAGACGCTCAAACATGAATGTGACCAAGTGGGCGTTGGGGTCATCTTCACCATTGTACTTGGTGAGTTGAGGTAGCAAAACCCTAGTTGAGAGAGTTAGGGGTGGTACCGTAGGAATTATGAGGTTGTCTTGGTAAAAGTCCACCACCTTAACAATTCTGGAGGAGGTAGCCTTGAGCCAGTTGATCTCCTTCATTAAACTTTCGATCAACTAGAATGCTTGATCCAAGCTTGGAGGTGTGCTAGCCAATTGTGTTGGCTAGGCTTGTGTTAGTTGCATGGTGAAGGGATGGATTTTTGGTTGCGAAGTATGCCAGCTTAACATTGTAGTGGATAGTTGTTGCCAGTTTAACATCATAGTAGATGGATGTAGTTGATGCGTTGGCTAAGCGATGAGTGCAGTGACTGAGGTAGGCCACACACGTGTGGGTTGGATTGACATTGAGGGCATTGATAAAATAGGTGAAATGTAGGATGCCTAAATTGTTTGGGGCTGGGAGGTGGCCCCTACGTGAATGTAGGGTTGGGCAAGTCTGAACTAGCATGATCACCATCTTAGAGAGGACAAGTTAATTGAATTGAGGAGGGGCTGTACTAGGGAGTGGTTGTTGGAAGATAGTGTAAAGAGGGTTCTCACATTTGGAGTGTGCCTTGAACTCATCTTCCTCCTCCTATGAGGCTTCCTCATAGGTTTTCCTTGCATCATGCTTGTTCACATGGATGAGTTGGGATAGCAACTGGTGGCAGGACTCCATGAGTGGAATTATGTTGAACAAGGTAGGGTTGTACTCTCATATGTCCCAATGGACTTGTTGGAAGTCTTGTTTTGCCTCTATGTAAAGGTTATCAACAAGTAATCCTACTTGGATTTTGGCACAAAGAAAGTTATATTGTTTGTGGCTGAGTGTAGTGTGCCTTGGGTGTATCATGATGTCAAATGTGTTAGACATCGACATGGAAGGTTGATTTGGATTCATGTTCACAGATTAGGTTGTGAGAATTGTTGTTTACAAAAAATGGCTAACTTTGAAAACTACAAAAAAATGACTAAGTCTACTAGTAGTAGAAAATGGTTAAGTTTGGAAATTGTAAAAAATTGACTAAGTGTAAAACTACAGAAAATTGCCTAAGTATGAAACTGCAAAAATTTGGCTAAGTATGGAAATGCAAAATAAAAAATAAAAAATAAAATAAAAATAAAAATAAAAATTCTAAGTATAAAAATGTAGAAAAATGGTTAAGTTTGCTAGTAGTAGAAATGGCTAAGTATAAAAATGCAAAAAAAAATGACTAAGTATGAAAATGTCAAAAAAATGGCTAAGTGTAAAATTGCAGAAAAATGCTAAGTATGGATACTATGCTCCATACCAAGTACGCTCTCCACTTACTATGATCTTTGTGCTCAAATAGTGAAGATTTAGAAAAAAGTGGAGAATGGCATGATTTGGGTTGCTATGCAAGGTCTTAGGGAGACCAAAAATGGGGACTAATCTACACCAACAGGGTGTAGAGAGCATGCAAAGATAACCACAATGGAGTGCAAAGAAGGAAATAACAACCCTCCCTCTAGCACCAAAAACTATAATGACCAAAAATGTTAGTAGCTGGAACACTGAGGGGTTTGCAGGCACATAGCCTAACCTTGTGTTCACACGAGGACCTTACTAGAGGTAGAGATAGGGTGTTCTCAACAGTCTTTCTAATCAAACAAGGACTTACAAAGTGTAAATGGTGTGAGTGCAAAATGATGCTAAGTGTCGAGCAGTGTCAACAGTGTGAATAGCATTGACTATAGTCAGTGTGAATAGTGTTGAAAGTAGTCAAATTTTTTGGTAGAAAACAAGCATATCGACATGTGGGGACCACTTCTTGAGCATAGTTGTAGGCCAAAATGCAAAAAAAATGCAAAGAAAATACAAGGGAGGGAGAGAGAGAAACAAAACACCACCCCAAATGGGGTTGAGTGTAGTTAACTTCAAAAAGGGTTTAGAAGGTATGTAGTGTGCAATAGGTGTAGTGGAGAGCATAGTCACAGTCTCAGTGGTGTTGGGCCATGAAGTTTGGCACTCACTATAGTGTCCATGCCTACTAGGTGTGGTGTGTCTTGTAAGGATACAACGTGGTTGTGGTGTACCATGTGGTGTGCAACTCTGCCTCTCTACTAGTGCATTTGTGTCTCGTTCACTCAAGAAGCTAAGTGCTAAATGCCAAAATGCTGGATGCTAAATGAAAATGCCAACCCCTAAAATGTTGGGGCGTAGGGGCATTTATAGAGTTAGGGTTAGCCCAAAATGTGGATTGTGCAACACGTGGTGGTGTGGTAGGTGGAACTATGCTCACCCCAACTATGCTTTGGTGGTAAGCTCTATGGTGTTGAGTGGTGTCATTGCTCTGATGGAGTTTGTGAAACTGAGAGACTATGAGTATGCTACCTAGTTGCACGAAGAAGACCCCAAAGTACCTGAAAAGATGAAAACAATGCCAAAAATGCAACTTTTGGAGACTATGCTCTGGGTCTACACTCTAGAGCATAGTTACAATTTTTGGGGAAAGGGGGATACAAAAATGTAAAATGCTATTGTTGGAGAGGTGCTGGAGTTAATGCGGATGCAGATGCTAAGTTGTGGGGACCTTTGGAGGCTATTCTTGCCAACAACGCTTTGACTATGCTCTAGAGTGTAGTGAGAGCATAGTCCTAGACTTAGGAAAAATTTGGTCAAAAACTAGCAAAAATTGGCAAAATGTGGTTAAGTGTTGACTATGCTCTAGGGGAAGCTAAGTATGCTCCTAAGCATAGTAAGCAAAATGTGGCTAAGTGTTGACTATGCTCTAGGGGAAGCTAACTATGCTCCCAAGCATAGCCAGTGAAATGTGGCTAAGTGTTAACTACACTCCAAGGAAGGCTAACTGTGCTCCAAAGTGAAATGAGCGTAGGAAGCATAGACTCAACACTTATAAAAATCTGTGCAAAATTTGGCATTTGTGGTAACTATGCTGACTATGCTCTAAGGCGTAGTCAAGAGGTATGGTCCCAACAATTAGAAAATTTTTGCAAAATTAGTGTTTTCACATTGACTACATTGAGTATTCTCTAGAGCATAGGCCCAGCAGTGGAGAGCATATAGCACTTAGAAAAATTTGCAGCTTGTGTCATCATTTCGACACTTAGCCAAAATTACAGAAAGTTGGTGTCGAAGCTGACTACACTCTACTGCAGTGGAGAATGTAGTCCCAGCACTTAGATAAATTTTTAGAAATTGTCATCATTTTGACACTTAGAAAAATTTTGCAAATCTGGCAATTTGAGCTGACTATGCTTAACACTTAGAAAAATTTGGGTAAAGTCTCACCATTTTGACACTTAGCCAAATTTTTAGTTGAGACCCAAAATTTTGTGGTGTTTCAATATCCAACTTAAAAAAGTAGATCCAAGATTAAAAATAGGAAACATATGAACCCTTGGACATAGCCATGGGTAGGTACTATTCTCCCTTGCACTAATGTCTTGGTCATGGTTATTCTCAAAGGGAGTAGCTTCACCATGTCATAGATGGGCTCTGCAAAAAAATATAGAGAACTCTTTAGGGTCTATGCCCAAGGGTGACTTTCAAAATTAAGGGTCCATTAGATTCAAAGGCTGATTAAGTAGGTTACTAAAGAAGAAGGAGATTTGAAAAAAAGGGAAAGTGTGGAGGAGTATAACTAGGACCCTTTCATTTGAAAAAGGAAAGTCTAGTTCTATGACAATGAGGAGGAGGCATCACTTGATGAGGTGGTTTAGCGAAAGACCTTGTCGATTCAAAATTCTATTTTTGAAATTTTAGCCAAAGTAGATAAAATGTATGACTCTTTGGATGAAAAGATCCATACCACTCTAAAAATAGTAGAGGAATCCAAAGAGCAAAGTAGTGATTATGATTGTAGGAGAAGAGAAGGAAGGAAGCTGAACGTATCTACTAAAGGGGTAAAGGAAAGGTTGTTGTAGTAGAGGAGGTTATGGACTCTGAAATAGATGATGATGATGGATGTGACATTTACCACTATGAACATCCTAAGGGATGTTGTCCTATTATGTCACACTTTTAGGAGTTTAAGGTGTATGCTCTAAATCCTAGATTGGCTAAAAGGCAAGTACCTAAAAGTTTGCCTTATCCTCAAGGCAATCTGAGGCAGTTCCACCAGCAACAAGCCTACTATCCAAGTGGAGCTCCACTACAACCTTATGAGTAGTACTAGTAGTGGCAGCACCCATAGTTGTGGGGGATGCCACCACCAAGGTAGTAGTATCCTTACCAGAAACTTGATCCACATGGGTACTATGTTTAGCAACCCATTTCTCCGCATGGCTCTTCCAGTCATACTTCATTCCAGCATCACTACTATCCTCGTGAATACTACAAAGCTCAATCTCCAAGAGGAGAATCCCCATTTTCTCACTACCCTTCTCATCCTTCTACACATGTCACTCCATCCTCAACTCAATTATCACCTACTCCATCAATGCAAGGAAAATTTCCAACCCAACCATAGCAACATAACATCATAAGTGTTATTAACTTACAGTGGACTCCTCAATCAAGTTATTTACAAGCCAAATCATGAAAAAGGTCATTCTTTCGAACCAATAGTCCTACAAAGCCCTCATAGACATATGTGGCTGATAGCCTTGTTGCTCCCTCATCCTCTACATCTACATCCTTTGAGTCCCCTTGAAACCAAATGCCTCCCAAAGTGCTTACCATCATGTTGACCCATGCAGTAACTGATTATATTAAGTTTGTCCATCTACCTAGGAAAAAATCTGATCCTGATAGTTTCCTTATTTACCTACAAATCACTAGGAATGAACCTTGCATGGCTTTTCTAGACTCAGGTTCTAGTGTAAACTTGATTTCTCATAAGATGTACAAAGCCTAGAACATGCCTCCACACAAGAAGAGCAACATTCATCTTGAGTTGGTAGATCAGTCCATCACTATTCTATTAGGGCTAGTGGAGGACATTGTGACCACTATTTATGGGTGGTCCTATCCTGTTGACTTCTTTGTAATCCATGTTGATAATTGCAAAGGGGACTTCCTAATTATCATGGGAAGGGCTTTGTTGACCATCGTTTATGTACAATTAGAAATTAGAGACCTTTCATTGGAAATTTCCAAGGAAAATGCATTCTAGAAGATCAAGAATAAGAGAGTTCCATGCATTGCATATAGTAACACAAGGTGTAACTATGTGTAGAAACTATGTTTCATAAAAAGTACATCCATCACAATATGCAGAAAGTGTGCATATGTGTCTAAAATTCAAAGGTGGCTGTACACAACAATCACAAAATAGGAAGGCACCTAGTGGTTAATAATTGATCCTAATAGTAGTTCAACAATTTGCATGGAACCAATTAAGAGCTTGACAAGTGCCTACATTGAAGGAATGGATGAGATGAAGCAGATCCATCACCAACTCTCTAATGAACCTAATGACACTTATTGGGGAGAGATGGAAATTCTTGAGAACTTTAAACAGAATCCCCTAGAGTTGAAAACTCTACTTGTCGACATAGAATATGCTTTTTTGAATAATGGAAATCCAATGATAATCGATGCCAACCTTATTGTTGAACAAAAATAAAAGTTGTTGAAGGTGGTCAACAAATGGCCAACAGCCTTTGCTTGGTCATATCTTAAACTCACTAGGATTGATCCTAGGATATGCAAGCATTACATCTATATAGATGCTTCCCTAAAGCTAAAGAGGCAGCTATAGTGATGGTTAAACCCCAAACTCAAGCAGATCGTCAAGGAGGAGATTGAACAACTCCTCAATGTGGGGTTCATCTATCCCATTGTGGATAGTGAGTGGGTTAGCCCACTAATGATAGTGCCAAAGAAAGGTGGCAAGTGGAGGGTTTGTATTGACTTCAAGCTATTGAACATGGAAACTTACAAAGATAATTTTCCATTGCCATTTGTGGACTAAGTGTTGGACACCATTTCTGGACATTGCTTTTTGATGAGCAGTGAGGCACCCCTATGCCCAACCATACGAATCACAAGCATTCATGCATGATCCAGTCGAATTTTGTGGATGGGACTAGTTGTGACATCTAGATCACTATGCATTGATCACATTTTGCTATCTTCCCACTTGGACTAGTGGTAGCTTTGTCATGTATGGTTTAGTCTAGAGTTAGGCATATGATTTTTATTATTTTATGTTTTATTGTTCTACGATTAACAATAGGTTGAAACTCAATTTATAATCAATGAAACTAATCTAATTAGTAATTAATAATCAACTACCCTAACATAAGTATTCGATCCCTCTTCTCATGCACATCCTGAACACATATAATGCTACTGGGTTACCAAATGTTAAGCGTTGCTAGGATTACCAAGAGTCATACACATGTTTGAAGCGATTGTACTTATGTGCTTAATTAATTAACATGCATGAAAATGTAAATATTAACTAAGTACATGAAAAGTAAGTTTCATGGAAAGTAAATATAATTTAAGTCAAAGTGTTGCAATGAATAAGAATCAATCTTGATCTTATTGTTGTTCATGGAATATGTCCAAGTACATTACTAGTCGAATAAGACTTTTTACAACTGACTCAGATCCACTTTGTGGGCACTCACTAACTGTTCTCTAAGATCATGGAACAAAACTACAAGAGTTCGGCTACTCTATTGACAAAACTATGAAAAACTATTGAAAAATTATGCAAAAATTAATTTGAAATTATAAGCCCAAAAGCTATATTTATAGGTCAGTTCATACACCCCCCCCCCCCCCCCCCCAACATTGGATACCCAACGTTGCATCTGAGCTCCAACATTAGAGTAGATGAAAAAATGCACTTCATCATACCCCCATGATTGAATGAAAACTCATCCTAGAGTGAAGATGAGGAGGAACAAGTTTTGTACAAAATATTGGGTAGGTATGGAATTATTAACTAACATACAACCTATTGATTGACTCTGAGTGCCACATTACAAAATTTTATTCAAGTGGATGCATACAAAATGATAGAGTGACATAAAGATTGGATAGACATTGAAGATTACAAAATTTGAAAAGGTCTTCAAGAATCTGCTGAAGATGATTCTTCTTGTTATCGCTAGCAGTGGCAGACTTTTAACCTTAATTGTTATGTCAATGCTTCTCTAGTTATGCAAAACATTCTTGAAGAGTGGACTAAAATTTCTTCTCATCACCCCATGGATTTAGCAAATATGTGAAGCTTGAGTTGCTATCTTGTATGTGCTATGATGTCTCCATGGGCATACCCTCCGTTGTCCCTCTCTTGGCTTTGTTTTTGTGCATGACAAAAGACCTTCTTTCTTAGGTGTTTCTTTTAGCATTACCTGTAGTCACCAAAGGATCAACATTAGTTGTGGTAAATTTTCTTTAATAATTAAGCCTTTTTGGATCCCTTAATTTTCTTTTAAGAACAAGGTGATTATAGCATACTATGCCCAAGGCTATGAGGTAACTAAAATCCTCAAGATGTTCACATTATTTTGATCAAATACTATTAGTTACCATGATGTTCAAAAATAGGATGTTGAAAAAATTTCAAAAAATTTAAAGCAAGCATCCCTAGGCCCCATGACTAATAAGCATAACTTTGGAAGCACATAGGTTGTTGAATAATTGAAACCAAAGGTCCAATTCAGAAAATTTCCAAGAAATATTAATGGATATGGAAATAGAAAAATAGGAAAAATTAATGAGAAGATGAGAAGTAGTCCCAAAATCATGCATAAAGTTAGAGAAACCGTCATTGATGTTTTGGAAGATGTGAACATTAGTTCAAAGCCATGATCAACAAAAGTTATGTAAGTGGGTCCTCCCCAAAGTAGGCTCCTACCATAATGCCCTTGCATAACCACTTCTATTGATGTCTATGGGCACCCAAGAAGTTAAATGTAGACCATGCCTTTGTTCCAAACAATGCACAACCACCATGGTTAGGATGTTGTGCTATACTACATAATAGAAAAGGGCTCATAATCGCATGTAGTAGTGAGGTGAATAATGGAATAAGAAGGGATTGTAGAGATTGGGATGTAAGGTACTTGATCATGTCCACAACTGGTTCTTATGAAAAGGATGATTAAAATGATCAACATACCTATTTGTCCAAGTTTAGACTAAGTTCATACCATGAACAATGACCTCGCATTGATGTGTTTCATCCTGCCAACCACCATGAGTCCACAACCACCTCAAAAAATAATCATCACTCTAAAAAGAGAAGAAAAGAGAAGAAAGAAGGAAGGGCCTTAGTTAGAGGAGTGCCTTAAGGCATGGGTAACATGTCTTTCCAACCCCATAACTAGTGCTTGTAGCCCATTATTGTGTCTAAGCAGTGTGCTTTGAAATTTCATTATTATTTATTATTTTTTTATTTTTTTTATTTTTCTTTTTGTTTGTTTGTGTTTTTCTTAAATGGAAACCACATCACACAAAGATAGAGCTTCCTGTTTATTGGTCGATAGAGGAGTGATGATACATTCCAAGAGGATTCATAAACCACATACAGGAAGTTAAGAAGAGAACCCAACAAGTCCCCTTGAGGTCACACCCTTTGCCATTCCCACTTGGTCATTCCCTCTTTCTTCAAGGTACAATGATCGTTGATTAATTTTAGTTTCATAAAAGAAGAATCAAATTTTTTCCATGAAAAGACCTTTAATTCAGAGAACTAGAGGGATGGATGAGGTGGTCTCACTACTTTACACAATTACTTACCTAATCATCTTGATAGCATAGCATAAAAACCCAACACATTGCGTTGACTTTTGCATCATGATTTGGCAATTTAATTAATAAGAACATAAAATACATTCATGAAACATAAAGATAATGACTTAAGAAAAGAGAAAAATATAAAGAAAAGAAAAATATTAAGAAATAAAAAACATATGAAGAATTAGAAAATTCTAGAACTAATAAGAAAATTAGTTACTTCCATGCATCTTTAAGACAATATTATATTCTCATTTTCAAGCCACTAGGTGGCTTTTGGTTTAGTGACTACTACATAGATTGGCTTTTGCTCACGCACTTGCTCCTAAACTTTATGGTGGGATGATATAGGGGTTGTGTTAATATTATGAAATTTTGACCCAAAATTTCACCCTTTATCATTATTGGTGATGCATGGATTCTTTTGTCTCTCCACAATGATAGGTTTATCATTTATGTCTTGTGTTGGAGTAGTGATGGTTATTGGCTTTTGTGTATGATTAGGAGACATCATTTTTGTGAGGAACATTGTTGCATTAGATTGGCCTTGTGTTGGTTCAGGCGATGTAGTATGTCCATGAGTGTTTTGCTTCAGCTTATGATCTTTACTCTAGAAGGGACGTTTCCAAGACTTTGGTTGAGATCTATTAGCATTATCATTTATGTGTATGTTCACAACACAAGTGGCATTCTCTCATTGATGTTGTAATGCAAAACCTTCTTGTGTTGTTGGAGGTGACATATGGTGGAGGTGAGTATGAGAATATTGAGGATATGATGCAGGGTGAGAGGTGTGAGGTGGTGACCTCATATAAGATGTTGTGAGATGTTGATATCTGGGAGAGTGGTAGTAGTGATTTGAGGTAGAGGAAGTAGAACTAGTCGAGAAAATAAATTGTTGAACATATTATTTGTATGGGTTTGGCTGGTAGTAAGGATAGGGATGGTTTGATGATGGCCTCCCCCATAACTGTGGTTGTTGCCACTATGATTGATGCCAGTGTTGAGGCTGGTAATAAGTCCCCCTAGGATAGTATGATTGGTTTTGGGGTTGTCTAAAATTATTGCACAAAAGAGGAAATCTCTTGGGCATGTACTTCTATACAAACTTCAGATTTAATGCCCTTACCCAATACTCATGTAGATGCAACAAGATTAGGAATGGCCCTTTGGATGGTCATATAGGAAAATGTCACATCCATCATCCTCTTTGGTGGTTGAGTCTATAGCCTCTTCTTCTATGATCATTTTTCCTTCTTGTTAAAAAGTGTTCCTAGGTATTTCTTGGTTCTTTTTCCTTCTTTTGTTGTGATCACTTAATTCATTTTGCACTACTCTCTTCTCTATGATTTTTTTGCAAGTTTTACCTTTCTTATTTATTAATTCCAACATCTTGTCCAACTTTTCTTTAATCTTAACAATAGAATTTTGCATTGGCAAGGTTTATTGTAAAATCACTTCATCGAGAGCTGCCTCTTTTTCCTTATCATAGATATGGATGTTTTTCTTTTACAGAGTTGGATCCTAGTTATTTTCCTCTACATTCTCTTGTCTACATAACTCTCCTTCTTCTTTTGCCACATGCTTGATTAACTCTTTGATATGATGGGTTCATAGCTCGTATAATTGACTTGAAGCATACATCCCAAGGGTCTCCCTTGTTTCATTATTAAGCCCATCTATGATGTGGAAAAGTTGCCTTTCCTTAGAGAAACCATGGCCTAAGTATCTATGTAGTAGCAAATAGTATCTTTCCAAGGCCACTTCCAAGGGTTCATGATTTTCTTGCTTCCACTCTTGGATTTGTTTTCTTAGGTTGGACACTCTCTCATAGGTTTGGTATTTTTCATTGAAAATTTCCAGCATTGTGGACCACTAATGAATGGAACTTGGTTTCAATGATCTATACCAACTTTCAGCTTCATCGATTAGTGTCCTAGGAAAGAGCTTAAGATTTTACCACCCACTTTTAATGTTGTATAAGGTATAGGCATCATGGAAGGCTTGTAGATGATGTTGTGGATCAGAATCATAGCCTCTCAAAAACTTAGGAATATTATTAATATCAAGCCTAGGTAGGCAAATTTCCTTGTGATGCCTATGAGGTATCTTTACTACCTCCATGATTTGTATCAAGATCTTAGTGGCCAAAAAGGGTTCTTTGTTATCAGAAATGTTGTGATGAAAATTTATATTTATATTCATTTGATTGTGATGATCTTGTCTATGCTCATTGTAATATCTTTGATTTTTCCCTTGGGCTTGATTTCTACCTTTGTCTTGTGGAGCTTTATCTCTATACCTACATTCATCTTCATCAAAACTAAACATTGAAAAGAAAGAGGAAGATGAGGAGTTAGGAGAATTTCCATGGCTTCTATAGTTCTCCCCTTGGTCCCTTGATTTATCTTATCTAGGTTTAGAGGAGGTCCTAGGTATTGAGGCTCTCCTTGATCTAAGACTTACTCCATCTCCTCTAGGATTTTCTGCACTAGCTAAACATAGTCTTTGAGTGTAGTAAGGGTCTAAATGAGCATAGGAAACCCCTGCTTGAGGTTGTTCACTCCAATTTTCTTTAGTATAGATCTTATCATTTCTTCTACAAGTGTTCTCATCATATAATGCATTATTGGTCCTATGTGAAGAAGACATGGTTTTGTCTAATAATGTGTGTGATTTAAGATATTAATGTTTTCTAAGAGATATATTGTTAATACCTTTACAGTGATTATGTATAATGTAACTAATCTCGATAACTAGCACCATCCCCAGCAATGGTGCCGATGATGAGTGGTGAGGTACCCCTATGCCCAACCATATGAATCACAAGCGTTCATGCATGACTTAATTGAATTCTATGGATGGGACTAGTTGTGGCATCTAGATTGCTACGTCTTAATCACAGTTTACAATCTTCCCACTTGGACTAGTGGTAGCTTTGTCACATATGGTTTAGTGCAGAGTGAGGCATATGATTTTTATTATTTTATGTTTTATTGTTCTACAATTAACAATAGGTTGAAACTCAATTTATAATCAATTTAACTAATCTAATTACTAATTAATAATTAACTACCCTAACATAAGTATGCGATCCCTCTTCTCGTGCACATCTTGAATACATATAATGCTGTTGGGTTACCAAACGTTACACGTTGTTGGAATTACCAAGAGTCATACGCATGCTCGAAGTGATCGTACTTATGTGCTTAATTAATTAACATGCATGAAAATGTAAATATTAACTAAGTACATGAAAAGTAAGTTGCATGGAAAGAAAATCTAATCTAAGTCAAAGTGCTACAATGAATAAGAATCAATCTTGATCTTATTACCATTCATGGAATATGTCTAGGTACATTGCTAGTTGAATAAGATTTCATACAGCTGACTTAGATCCACTTTGTGGGCATTCATTGACTATTCTCTAAGATCACGAAATAAAATTGCAAGAATTCGACTACTCTATTGACATAAATATGAAAAACTATTGAAAAACTATTCGAAAACTAACTTGAAATCGTAAGCCCAAGCATTATATTTATAGGTTGGTCCATACCCCCCAACGTCAGATACCCAACGCCACATTTGGGCTCTAACATCAAATACCCAACATCATCAGAGCAAATGAAAAAATGTGCTTCATCAATTTTATAGCTTTCTAGATGGTTATAGTGGCTATAACCAAATTCAAATTACACCCAACGATTAGGCCAAAACCACATTCACAACTCCCTAGGGAACTTTTGCATACAAAAAGATGCCATTTAGCCTATGCAATGCTCCTACAACCTTATAATGCCTTGTCCTAAGCATCTTTCAATAGTAGATTGGTAGCAAGGTGGAAGTCTTCATGGATGACTTCTCCACCTATAGTACTACATTTGAGCAAGCCTTGGATCGCCTTGAGCAAGTATTGAAAAGATGTGTGGAGACCAACCTTTAGCTCAATTTTTAAAAGAGCCATCTGATGGTCTAAGAGGGCATTGTCTTAGGGCACAAAATAGCACAAGAAGGGATTAATGTGGACCCTAAGAAAGTAAGGGTCATCTAAGGAATTACTTGTCAACCAAAAACATTCAAAGATGTCTAGTCATTCCTTGGTCACACTAGTTACTATCGGTGATTCATAGAGAATTTCTCTAAGATCCCTAAATTGTTGATGAAGCTAACAAAGAAAAATGCTCCATTCGTCTAGACTGAGGAATGCAAGAATACATCCTAGCAACTTAAGTAAAAGCTTGTAGAAACTCTAATTCTACAAGCATCTAATTGATCTAGATCATTCCACATTATGATAAATGCATCAAATTATGCCTTAGGAGTTGTGCTAACACATATGGATGATCAGAAATGTCCCTACTACATTCACTATGCAAGCCAAAGCATTGTGGATGCATAGCTAAACTACACCACAACAGAGAAAGAGTTGATGGCGGTGGTGTATGCCTTGGAGAAATTCAGGCACCATGTGCTTGTGTACAAGGTATTTGTGCACATAGACCATAATACAATCTAATTCCTAATGAAAAAACAAATGATGAGTCCCTATATCATACAGTGGCTTATGATCTTGTAGGAATTCGATCTTATGATGGTAGATTGAAAGGGAACCAAGAATGTGGTTGTTGACCACTTGTCTCAGTTAATATGGGACAACATAGAGGAGGAGAGCCCACTTTGCTGATGCTATAAATGACTGATGCTATAAATTTCCTGATGAACTCCTCTTTGCTGATGCTATAAATGACTGAGTGCCAAACGATCCTAACTAGTATGATGGCATGGTCACCTACCTTTTCACTCAGGAGATGCCATAAGAGCTGGATAATAGGAAGAAACAGTAGTTTCTTCATCAGGCCAAACACTTCATGGAGATCAATAGACACCTTTACAAGGTGTATGCTGATGGCCTGGTTCATTGGTGTGTTTTTAATGCTGATCAACTATGCATTCTCTAAGATGCTCACAAGTGTCCTTGTGGGGGCCACTATGCTAAAAGATGCATGACCATTAAGATTCTGATTACAAGGTATTATTGGCCAATACTCTTTAGGGACACTCACCAATTCATTTGCTCTTGTGAATGCTACCAACATGATGGTGGGGTGATTACTTGTATGAAGGAACCTTAGTAATGGATCCAACTAATGGAACCTTTCAACATCTAGGACATTGACTTTATGGGTTCCATCACACCCATGAAAAATGGAACGATGTACATCATTAGTCAGCATTGACTATTGAACAAAATGGATAGAAGCAGCAAACATCATCAATTGTACATCTTCTATAGTTACTCAATTTATACAATAAAATATTGTTAACAGGTTTGTGTGCCATGTGCACTTATTTCTAACAATGGTACTCACTTTACAAGCACCACCTTTCGAAAGCTCATGTAATGCTTGGGGTAGAACATAAATTAACAATACCTTACCACCCCAAGCCATCAGTTAAGTAAAGGTAATAAATAAGAAAATCACTAAGATCTTAACAAGAATAGTTGGCAAATATAGGAGAGACTAGAGCACTAAACTTAATAATGCCCTTTGGGCCTATCGCTTAACCTAGAAACTCCCTATAGGATATTCTCCCTATGAGCTGGTGTATGGGAAATTGCCAACTATTCCTATTCAGTTTGAGCTTTGTACACTTTCAACAACATGTGAACTTGACCTTGACCTTAGTCTAGGATAGAAAAAAGATTAATCAACCTTAATGTGCTAGATGAGAATAGAGGTGTCCCTATATCTTAATGAAGTGCACAAAGCATTCAACAAGCAATGCCATGACCACAAAATAAGGAAAGTAAAATTCTAACTAGAAGATAAGGTCCTTTACTGGAACGCCACACATATTCCATAAAGAACTAAGTTCCAGACATTGTGGGAAGGGCCTTGCATCATCTATGAAATGTTTCTTTCTGGACCCATGTTGGTATACAAATCTAAAAGCCTAAATAAAAAATTGTTTGTCAACATACAATAAATGAAACCTTTCCATGAGCCTAAAAGAACCAGTGACAACAACACCTTTTTTGATGGACAACCATGCTTAGTATTTCGAATCTCCTCCTTCCAACTCAGTTATGGGGGAGATGGCCATCCATTCTGATCATACAAAGTGGCTCCTCAGTTTTTACATTTTTTTTGTTTTACACCATTTTTTATTTTACAACATTGTTAGTACATTTTTCTCTTTCTTACATATTTTACAATTTCTTCTATAGTTTACTTTTTTTGGTTTGAATTTCTTTTATGCTTTTCTTATGATTATTTTGTCTTTTTTTTTCTTTCTTCCCAATGGGACATAGTGTAGTTATGGTTGCTATTAATGGCAATTTGTACTATAATGTTTTTTAATTGCTAATGTCTAGATTCTATCTTTGAATTTTGGTATTGATAACTAAGACATGGTTTCTTTTTCATGAAACAGGCAATGAGTCTACATCATCCACCCATCCACAAACTCCATGGTGTTGCTTGTCTTAGAAATATGAGGTTCCTTCTTTAGTAAAACTTTTAATGAACTTGTGACCTTGGTAGTTTTCAAACTTGGGAAAGATTAAATGGATTGATAAGGATGTAACTTTAAGGGGATTCAATACTTTCTATACTTACCTACCCTCTTGAGTGCTTGACTATTTTCATGAATTTCTCATTGTTCCGATGTTGACCAATAATAGAAAGCTAAAAGCCTTTGCATGGTGTGGTTTCCATCCAAAAATCCATAAAAACATAAAACTCAAAAAAAATGATGAGAATTCAAAGCACATCCCTTAGACTCAATAATGGGCTATAAGCATTGGTTATGGGACTAGAAAGACATGTTACCCATGCCTGAAGGTTCACTCTAACTAAGGTCCTTTCTTACTTCCTGCTTCTCTTTTATTCTCTTTAAATAATGGTGATTAATCTGTGAGAGCATTCTTACATCTCGAGGGGATGGAATAGTTTGAGAGTATTGATATGAAGTCATTGGAAGTGGTCAATTTTGATCTAGACTATGGACTTCATCAGGTCATCTTAACCATGAGGTCCACAAGGGACTTCATGTGACCACGATTTGGGACTCCATTCCACCTTCTCTTTCATCCACTACTACTTTCTATAATTCACCTTACTACTAGTTTTTCATGGGTTTTTTCAATATCTTAGTTTGATGTGTCAAAATTCTTAGGTAGGTTCTTATGAGATTTAGTCATTAAATTTTCATGACCATTAATCAACCATGGGGTCCACAGACTCTTTGGTTTGAAGACATGCAAGGGCATCAAGGGAATGAGCCTGCTTTGGGAAGAGCCCACTTGCATACCTCTTGGTTGGACTAGTTAAGTTCTTTATCCTTAGGCATTTTTGCAATCAAATCCTTTATGCATCCCATCAGTGACATCTAATTGTGTGCTCCTTCACAATGTTCTCCAATGAAAAACTCCTTTTATTGTGAATTATCTAACATCTTTAAGCATTTCATCATGTTCACAACTTTTTTGGCTCTCCAAGAACTTCATGTTGTGTTAAAACTCTTTGTTCTTTTCTTATCTTTAATGTTGAAAATTTTCAAAGCCCAGAATCTTCTAGAGCCTTAACTTTCTAATTGCTTGTTTGATTTACATCATTTTTTAGTCATACCACTACTAGAGGTAAGCTCTATGTTGTGGGGGCCACATAGGTTTTTGATAGAAAATTTTCTGAAATTTTTCTAACTCCCACAAAGGTTTAACTAATGGAACAACATTATAGTCATCAATTTATGAGGTTAAACCCTTCCAACGAACTCTAGTAGTCACAAAAATCAGATAATATTAAAATAATCAATCTACCATTATCACAACTTAGCCAAGTGTAACTGCCCAAGAGAGATAAGGTACCTATATGTTATAAATTATACATTGCACACTAATCCTTAATTTTGTTGTGATCATAGATGGCACCAAAAGAGAAGCATGAACTAGAAGCGAGATTGTTCTAGCTAAGGGAGAAGAGGACTAGAGCAGGAAGGAGTTAACAGCCTGAACAACCCTAGGAGCAAGCAGCAAAAGTCCATGTAATGGGATCTCTTTAGGACTATTTAATCTTCTCCCTCATTTTTCAAGCTATTAGAGGGGTTTGGATATCAAATTTTTCCAAGGTATTCAATTTTTTTGTCATAAACATCAAATTTTATAAACAATTGTAAATCCATATACTTGGGCACTTAGCATCCGTTTGTTTAGTTTGAGCTAGTTTCTGTGTCAATTAGTTAGTGAATAATCCCATACCTTCCTAGTATTTTGTAAAGAACTTGTTCCTCCTTTTGCTCATCCAAGGACAAGTTTTCATTCAATTGTGGAGATATGATGAATTATTTTTCGATCTCATGATGTGTTATTAAACATTCGATATAGTGAGATGCATGTCACCCTATAAATACAACACTTGGATGCATGATTCATCCATTTCATTTCTTAGTTATAGTGAAGCTCTTGTAGTTTTTATTTTTTGAGTTCCCATAATAGGAGTCAAAGAAGTATATGGATCTTTATTCAAGCACTAATGTACTTGAGCATGATAGTGTGAATGACAATAAAAATGAGCATTTTTTATCAAACCTTGTAGCACGTGGAATAGATTAATGTTTTCTTATGAATTTATTGTTCATGCACTTTAATGAATTTTAACTAACCAATTAATATTGGATAAATAACAAACATAAGCATGACCACTTCAAGCATACATCTAATGCCTGGTACCCCAATGGCGTAATAACGTTTTTAGGACATGTACAGAAAGTGGGAATGAATGCCTATGTTAAGATTAGTTAAGTGTTAGTTAGCTACTAGATTAATTAGATTAATTACACATTAAATTTACTTTTTTTTCAGCACTTAGGTGATTAAACCATAAAAGACAAAATGATAAAAATCAAATATCTCAGTTACACTTAACCATACACTTTCACTTCACGAGTGGAACTGAGAAGACAACGATTGCAATGGTTAGATTCACCTCTTAGAACGTAGTGTACTTAGAGAGCTAAAGGCTACATAATTTAACTAGATCACTTAATGAACGCTAGTGATTTGTATGGTTAGGTATAGGGTATACTCACTACTCATTAATAACTTAACATTGCCCACCAAAATCAAACCCATGACTTGGAGCTTTCAAATTAAGAGTTTTGTCATTATGTTTAATCCTAAGGTCTATTAAAGTAAAACATAACTTTTGAAATTATTTAGGAAGGTAGAGTTGGAGCCCAAAATAAGTGAAACATACGTAAATCTTAAGATATATAGTACAAATAGAACTTTATAACCTAGCAGTACCTACCATACTAGATTTAAACCCATGACATGGAGCTTTCAAATCAAGAGTCTTACCACTAATTGACACATCATTGTTAACTTTTAAAGTTGTTTAAGTTTATTCACTTGCATCCATCCTACAATCTTGGAGACATTGTTCTAAGCATATTTGTAGGAAAACATGCCTTGTTGATGGATTGAAGGTTGTTTCCTTCTAAAATGAAGGCTTGAAGAGCATGGAAAGCCTCACATGTTTTGTACTATCACAACCATCACTAAAGAACTACATTTGCCTTTATTCCTTTATGTGCTTCATCATAAGGATATGTGGCATTGTGGAGAGCTTTGACTTTAATGCTCGGTGATGAGTGACTAGGTACCCCTATGCCCAACCATATGAATCACAAGTGTTCATGTGTGATTTGGTTGAATTCCATATACTTTAAGTTCCTAGGTACACTAGTTCCAGGACATGAAATCTAATCATGACAATCATTGTCTTCTCAACTACACTTGTGGAGCTTAATTGTATAATTAAGTGTAACTGAGGCACATGATTTTTATTATTTTGTATTTTATTTGTCTACGATTAAGAACAATTTGAAACTTAATTTATGAACCACTTTAATTAATCTAATTGTTGATCAATAATTAACTATCCTAACATAGGTATTCGATCTCACTTTCTGTGCACATCCTGAACACGTATAACGTTGTTGGGTTACCAAATGTTAAGCATTGCTAGGATTACCAAGCATCATATGCATGCTCGAAGTGGTCATACTTATGTATTTAATTAATTCTATTTAATCGAACTAGCTTACTTTAGCTTAATTACATGGGAGCATCAAAAGAAATTGCATAAAACATTAAATGCATAAATAAAATATTTAAGCTAGCCAAGGTGCTATAAGGTTTGATCACAAAGCTTGTCTTTATTATAGCACACATTGCCATGCTCAGGTACAATAGTGCTTGAATGAAGATCTGTACACTTAATGACTCTTGCTATGGTCACTTTGGAAAATATTCTAACTTTGGAGAAAAAAACTACAAGAGCTTTGTTATGCTTTGACAAAAACTATATCGAAACTATGTGCCCAAGTACTATATTTATAGGTTAGCACATACCCCATAATATCATATATCCAACATCGCATCTTGGGGCCCGATATCATATACTCGACATTGTAGCTCTAATATTAGATACCTAATATCGAAGCACTACAAAATACGATTCATCATACCTCCATGACTGAATGAAAATTCACCTTCAAGTGAACAAGAGGAGGAACAAGTTCCTTACAAAATATTGGAAAGGCATGGGATTATTGACTAACATGCAATTAACTTAGATGGAACAGACAAGTTCTAAGTGCTTGAGTGTACAAATTTACAATCTTTTACAAAATTAGGTGTTGATGATAATAGAATTAAACACCCTAGACAAAACTAACATGCAACTCCTCTGGTAGCATAAGAGTGAGGGAGAAGATTCATCGATCATGAAGGGTCCTCATCGCATGATGCTACCGCTTCTTCCTTGGTGAAGACAATCTTGCTACCAATCCATGCTTTTCATTGTAATAACAACAAAATCATAGATTAGTGTGCAATGTGCAACATATAGCTTTTAAGTACATTGTCTCATCAATGGTTATACTTGGCTAGGTTGTTGTTATGGTGGATTAATTCCTTTGATAGTGTTAGTGAGAAGACTAAAAAATAGGGTGAAATGGATAAGTGATCCATTATTAAGTTTTGAAAAATCCCAATGTGATGAAATGCTTGAAGAGGGTTAAGAATTCATAATAATAAAAAGATAATTTCACTAAAAAAAACATTGTGAAGGTGTTCACAATTAGATCTCATTGATGGAGCATGTAAAAGGACTTGATTGTGCGGATTTCTAAGGGTAAAGAACTTAACTAACCCAAATAAAAGATATGCAAGTGGATCCTCCGCAAAGTAGGCACATGCCCTTGAATAACTTCAAACTGAGGAGTTTTTGGGCCCCATGGATGATTAATGGTTACAACAAGTTAAATACAAAAACCCAGAAGAAACTACCTAAGAATTTTCACACATCAAACCAAGACATCAAACAAGAACATGAAACCAACAGTGAGGTGAGACATGAAAAGCACAAATGGATGAGAGAGAGAGAGAATGGAATAAAATTCCAATAAAGGTCACATAAAGTCCCTTGTGAATTTTGTGGTTAAATGACCTCATAAAATCCATGCTTAGTCCAAACCAAAACTAACCACACTCAGTGACATTACATCATCACTTTAAGACCAATCCACCCCCGTAAGACACAAGATTGATCCCATAGAACAAACGCCATTCCTTATTGAAGAAGAAAAGAAAAGTAGGAAGTGAGAAAGAGCCTTGGTTAGAGGGGAGCTTTAGGCATGGGTAACATGTCTTTCTAGTCCAATAACTAGTGCTTGTAGCCCATTTATTTTATTTAAGGAGGTTTTTTGAATTCCCATCAATTTTTTTGAATGGAAACCATACCATGAAAAGACTGATTCAACTTCATGTTATTGGTCAACATGGAATGGTAAGAAGTCCATGAAAACACACATGCATCCAAGTAAGTAAAAAGGCACAAAGATTATTGAGTCCCCTTGAAGTCACATGCTATTCAAACTTTTAAAGCATTTCCAAATTTGGAAACTACCAAGCCCACAAATTTGTTAAAGTTTTATTAATAAACAAGAGAATTCACATTTCCAAAATAAGGAAAACCATAGAATTTATGGATGGGTGGATGTTGTGGGCTCATTGCTTATTTCATGAAAAAGAGACCATGTCCTAGTTATCAATAAAAAAAATTAAAAAATAGAATCTAGACACCAACAATCGAATAACTGGATAGCACATGCCCACATCAAACAAACAACATTGTA